>NW_004624738.1:31382195-31401388 GCF_000247695.1 Heterocephalus glaber
TCTCGTGTGAGAAACCGAAAGTGTAAATAAGGACTAAATGTATAATAGGTCATGTGAAATAGGAAGAAAAGGGGCAAAGGGAAAGGAAGTGGGAGGGCTAAGGGAAAGGATAGAAGGGAATGGGATTAATATGAGAAAATTACAAGCACTTTAATGATCAATATTAAGATCGCTGTTGTCCGATAGAGTGTATTACTTAACCAAACCTTAAAAAGAACAAATTGAATAAAAAATAAAAGCATGGGAAGGGGATCTGGAGATAGGAGTAGATGTGAGGGAGGGCAGAGGTAGGGGAAGTAAAAAGAATCAAGAAGTAATATGAATTCGTGCCAATTTTCCACAATTCACATATATTACAAATTGCAAACCTATATTAATAAAGAGAAGAAAATATTTTTAAAATATTTAATTAGACACATATGGTAAGACTTTATAAAAGTTGTTAAAGAACTAAAATTACTAGAGCTATATCTATAGTTTGTTTCCCCTTTGTCTTTGTTACTATGTAAGATAATCACCACTTGAGATAACTCATCCTGGCCTAGGACTATTTTTACTGGTTTTTACATTTTGTAAGGATCCTTATTATAGGAACAAGACTAAAATACTACCCAATTTAAATTGAATTGTTGTCTTAATATATCCCTGGGTTATTTTTAGTAGTTAATGAAGAATTTTGGGATAATTTCTGCAGCATTCCTAGGTCTCTGGAATAGGGTGGAGAATCACAAAGAAGAGACTATCCGGGAGTTATTCTTTTTGTACTTAGGAACCTCATATACAGACACCTTCAGCTCCCCAGTATTTTAATTAAAATACAGACACCATCTACTGCATGCATGTTACTTTCACACCATCAGAAAGTCGAAAACTCATTAGCAATGAATTCTCTGGGTTGCCATTCCAAGGTTGTCATCCTAGAAATCTAGATGAATTTAACAGGCGATTGGTAATTTAATGTAAAAAGGTAAAGTGCTCCACACCACAGTGCTTGGGTTTTACCTTAGGTTTAGTCATTCATGGTTGAAAGGCTCAGAGTAATCACTGATCTGAACATGTAGTTTCATTTTCTGCCCGTAAAAAAGGTAAACCAATGTCTCCACCTCCTTCCCTTCTTTCCCCAAGAGTTACTATAATATTCAAATATGCAAGTGGATGTGGGTATACTTTATAACTATAAAACAATAATAATTTATTAATATATTAATATGAAATAGTTATTAAATAACAAAACATAGGAAAATAGATCATCAAATGAATAGCAAAAGAAAAAATCAAAATATATCAATAAAATGTAAAGTTTTACACTGAATTTTTAAATCTTCTGTAGTTCCTTCATTGGAAAGAAATTTTAAGAATATATAAAACAACTACTAAATTCTGCCTCCTTCCTAAAGCATTCTCTGTTGAGGGAGTTGGAAGTGAGCCCTGATCTCACTTTCAGTAAACTCTGTGACACATACAGTACATACAAGTCACAAGCCAAGCACTAAAAGTGCTATGGGACAAATCCTTCTAGTGTCCCTTCTGTGCCATGTAGGTATTAAGAGAACAGTAACAACTCCCATTTTTATTTAATGTCTGTTATGTCCCAAGAGCTTTACTCAGTACTTTGTGTGGGCATCTCATTTGAGCAACAGTCTTGTGGTATGGATGAAAGCCCATATGCTGAACTATGACATTAAAGTGCCTTCTTTCATGATAACTTGATAGATATTGTGAAAAAGAAGCTGTGGGTTCTGTCCTAAAATTTGCTGACATAGCAGTGGAGATAAGACATGCATGTGTTCTTAAAAGAAAATCAAATTCAGATCGTTTTCACATTGACTCTTCTCCAAGAACAGCTGGCATTTTTGTGCGCTAAATGTAAGTTTTTAACAGGTCATTCAGGCAAAGAAAATGGCATGTGGAGGAACTAAAGGAGAATCTATTCCTTTTCTATCATACTTTTTCATTTCTTAAAATTTAAAAACCATACCATCAAAATATTTGTCTTTCTATATTTCTGTGCACAATTCTTCAGAGACTAGCAGAATGTGAATGCAGTACGAAATGCATAGCTAAACGTTACACAATTTCAATATATTTAAGTGCAATACAATCCTTAGTTAAGGTATTTATCACTACTTGTTGACATAGATAGTACATTTATATGCATTTTCCTCATGAAATATCAGGAGAAATTGCATTCTATTGGAATGGAATAGTATCAAGCACAAACGGAAGATATAGAAAAATTTCTCAACATTATTATCCTATGTTAATGTTCTGATCCTAATTCTTCTTAAAAAGCAAATGGTCGAGCTGGGGATTTAGCTCAGTGGTTCCGGCGCCTACCTTGCAAGCTCAAGGTCCCGAGTTCGATCCCCAGTACCAAAAACAAACAAACAAACAAAAAAGCAAATGCTCTCCTTTGAAGCATCTAAATGAAGTATATAAATAAAGTTAAAGTTCTTTGTGAAGGGAACAAAGAGGTTCTTTTCAGAAAATAAGAAACTAAGAACCGAGCCATTGTTTAGTTTGATATAGCTGTATTTCATTACATGATAATATTTATGACATCATAATTGAAGTATTACTTTTCATAATGGCAAAGGTAATTGCTGAAGACTTTGGTCTCCTTAAGATGAAAAAGGTTAACAATTTCTTCTCTACCACATACTGGTCACCCTGTTTGTCAAAGCATAGTGCTTTTTTTGCTCAAAAGAAACAATCAGTTCTACAAAATATTATTACAAATCCATAGAGATAATGAAGCTTTTTATTGTCTGAGTGAGGCAGAAACTGCCTAAGACAGGGACACCCAAGTATCACCTACCATTCATCACGTGCAAGGTAACGGCCTTTCTCTAAGTTTGCTCAAGCAGAAAATGAACAGCTGCCCATGGTGATCGGAGAGATAGAAAATGCCATTTCTAGGAATGAAAGTCTCTTTTTCATTTTTTAAGAAACTAAAATAATACTCTATCTACTTTTGCTGAAATTTCAAGAGGCCCAGACTCGATAAGATCACAAGCATGGAACTGACCAGGTGCCTCTGGATGTGTTTACAGGTTGAGATAACCAACAGATGCTCAAAAGTAGTTCCCAGCAAAGACAAATAGTCCATGTTCAACACTGGGGTGAATTAATTTGAAGCTTCAAAATGTATTGTTCAGAATGAAATTTTGCCAAGATAATAATTTCTGATGGTAACTATTTGGAGAATTATACACTATTCCAATTTACCATTCTATCACTGGAAAAATTCAAATTGTTTTTTTTACCCCCAACACAGTCAAAACTCTTTTTTAAAACAGAAACCTATTTCAATTCATCAACTTGTATTCACTGTTGCTCAGTATTCAATGGCTACAATAAAAAAATTTAATGCTCCAGAAAATGTTTGTCATTAAGACACAAACTACTTGCATGAAAACCTCTAAAAAACACATAAAGTATGCTGTGTAATAAGCAGCTTCAAGGAATTGGGAGTTTAGAAACTGTTCAAAGATGTAGCTTTGTCCTTCACTGGATCCACTGCCTGCATGGAAAGGGCTGTGAAAAGGGAGATGCAAAGAGTAAAGGAATTAGGAAAAACATCTTGAGAAAGAAAGGATGTTCCATTGATATCAAATAATGAAGTTTTACTTTGTGACTGGTTATAGATTCTGGAGGCAGTTGCAAAAATATTTTCAGTGGCATAATAATGGTGTGGAATAAACAATTCTTCAATGTCCAAGAGTTGGCGTGGTTGAGAAAAATTGTTATTACCCTGTAGCTACATATTCTAAAGTTTATCCAAGAAAGGATTTTTTTCATGGTCACTAATTATCAAATATGTAAGACACAGTGCAAGATTTGTACTTGGAGATTCTGTCTTAAACTCAGCAAGAAATAACCTATGGGTTTAGCTACAAGTCAGCCTAAATTTTCATGGCTTTTTTACTTCATGAAGCAATGGAGTAAGGGATCAAAAAGTAAAACTTTGAATGTGATCAATGAGTATACTTTTTCTAATAGCAGACAAGCTGCAGCTACTGGTACTGATGAGATGTCAAATATGAAAAGAAGCTTTTACGTTAGAAAAAGACCAGCAATTTGTTACAAGGAAATCTGTAATAAGAAAATGTGAGCAGGAAAATATGCCCTAAGGAATTGCTCAGAGAAGACTCCAGTGGATAAGGACTTCCCAAAGTATTCTTACTGATGCTTGTCAAAGTTTGTCTCAAGAACCCCAGCTCATACTTCTGATCTCAAACCTCTGATTCTTTTGGTAGTTTTCATTTGTAGTAACAAAAGTATGTCAGGAATTTTGAAAAATTCGATAAGACTCCACTATATTGTTTAACACCAACTGTAACTGAGATTATTTCTTGGGATTTTTAAAATTAAAAATTATAGATATAATTTTTGGAGAAATCTTTACATGGAACAGTGCCGTACTAGACCATGAAAAGTTGACTTAAAATTTGATTATATATGGCATGTGTATGATAATACTTATCATTTTGGACATTAGGCCACTAGTTAGAAATGTAATCTTCATTGCAATAGCATTTGGAGGGAACAATTAGATTTGATATTCTCATTACAATTTATAGAACCTATTCTGGAAACATAATCTGTCAGAATTTGTCAAAACTGCCAGGGCTGTCTGTTGTACTGCAATGGGACTTTATAGCTCATGTCACCACCACCTACCAGCCATCTGCACAATGCATTTAATGTTAGCAAGCAAATTTGCATCCATTCTCTTATTTAATCTTTGAAGTGGTCCTACAAAGTGGGTGGAGCAAGGAAGATGAACTGAACTCCATTTATGAGGAAAATTAGGTAACGATGCATTAGTGTCTAAATCTTGACCAGAGTTCAAATCACGTGGGTCCAAACTAATATTTCTTCCTCTAAAGAGCAGCCTGGTATCTCTAAGGACTCAAATCAATGGACGTATTCAATCTATGGGTTAAAAATGCTGAGAAATGTAGGGGTGACTGTCACTAAATATGCCCCTGGGGTGGGGTGCATCCTTACTCTTACTTCAGAAGCTCAACTAAGTGAAGACAGAATGAAGGAGTTTTAGAGGAAAACTATTTATCCTTTCACATACAGGTACTTCCCTTTGGTGAAACCTACTTCATTAGTCAGCAAAGTGTTTTATAGTATCTAGAATATACATAAGAAATTCCATTTATTAAAATAGATAGAAATATGCTGTATGATATTCATTATTGTACAATATTATGTATCTTTTCACTAGATAGTGAGTGTCTCAGAGGAAGAACTTTAATTTTCCCTTGGTTAGTGTCAGGCATGTTAAACATGCTCAATAAAATTTGTGGAAGAAAGGAAGGAAGGAGGGAAAAAAAGGAAGGAAAAGAGAAAAGACTTTTGGAATTTGCTTTTGGCAAACCACTCTGCTGATTGGCTGTATGACCACAAAAGAGTTCAGAAAGAACAAAGACAAATATCTGAAGCCAGCATAATAAATTCTTGAAAACAAGTAATAGATGGACTTAATTTGAAAACTTGATTTTAAAATTGCCAATAATTAGCCTGGACTAAAAAAGATCAATTTTAATACAATCAAGTCAGTAATACATTGGATCACTTGACAAAAGTTGTACCCAAACTGTTCTTCATTCAGTGAAACTTATTTCTATGTTTTAATCCCATGAAACAGATCTATGATTCAGGGCAATAAATTACATAAGAACGAGGTGGTGTTTTATATGGTGTTAAGAAGAAAACACTATCTCTGGTACTTGTATGAAATAAAATTGCTTTCTTTGGCAAGCTAACTCAAACTAGGAAAATGAATTTGTTGAAACTCTTCATAAACCTTATATAAAGTCTGCAATCTCCTAAATGTAAAACTCTGCTTATAAACATTGTCAGGGTAAAATTTCATCTTAAAACAGAGTGACTGCTTTTATTTCCTGCAATGTTTACACAGCAACTCCTGTAGAATTACTCTAAGAAAGAAAGAGAAAAGAAAATCAATAGCAACATTGCACTATGAAATAACCTTTGTGGCAGGAATGGAACCAGAAGATTAAGATAAGAACATAAAAGAATGAAATAATAAAAAGGGCACCAAACGCAACCCCACAAAAAAGATTGAAGATGACCTAATATGTATACTGTAAATATACCAATAGAATATATTTTGATATTTCACACAAATATTTTCAAGTAGTAACTAATTCTATTCTGTGTAATATTATAGTGTCTAATCTTGCAGATATTATTTGTCAAAATATACCTCATGGCAGTACTGCAGATTTCTCATGTACTACATAAATTCTTTTTTCAAAATGTTATTATAACTTTAAATAAAATTTTTTAAATTCAGAAAAATTCACATAATGTCTTTCCTTCAAAATGCAAATTGCCTAATATAGAAATAATCAGAACTGCTTTCATGATTTGTAAGCTATGTACTTCTTCATTTTTGTGTCCCAGTTTGTTGTTCTCTTCCAAAGGCTCTGGGAGTATCATTGTAGACAGAAGTCTTAAAGCTCTACTTTTACCTAAAGATGACTTTCATTTGAAAATTAAGCATTTTAGTTGAAATACTGAGCAACAAAAATAACTTCAACCACATCTAAAATCACACAGAATGTAGTATCCCAAGTAATTTGAAAACAGTTATAAATTTGCATGTTTCTTTAGCCCAGCAGATCTCCAAAGCCACATGGTTGAAAGTAACTGGTCCAATAATCATCTATTATTAACCATCAGGTAAAGACTAAAATCAAACCGTCTTTCTTTTGTCAAGACACACACAAGTAATAACTGAGCTTCCTCATCTGAACAGTTTTTTTCTGCAACTTAAAGAAAGACAAAGGTAAAAACAGATAGTTCTACTTGATACCAATCTAAAAATTGCCACAATTCTGTTTACTTTCGTTAAATTGTTTTATGTTTTGAGGTGCTTAAGCCAAGATGCTTTTGCCTCAGTGTCACAATCTACCTCAAGTCCTAACTGTGGAAATATCCTATTTGTTCTTTTGCAGTTCAGAGTTGACAGTTGTCTCTTGCTTTCATTAACTAGCATTCCTCCGAAGTTCTCTTGCCTGGCGAATACCTCTCACAAATAGAAATTGGTCATTATTCAACCTGTATGAGAACAAATCATTTACTGTCTCTTGATATGACAACATATATACACATTTTAATTTGCGCTTGATATTATTAATTTTAAAGTATGAATTTTTGACTCCATACACACACAAGGCAACAGATGCATTTGCAGGGCTGAACCAGGTTTGTGAGCAAGAGGGCAGGGTAGGGATAACATTCACACCTGATCTTGGGCAGCTTCCACACTGTGCTTAGTCCACAGAGCTGGACTTGCTTCAGCGGAAAACAAACCCACCCTATCCAGACTCAGAATTTTGCTGTCTCTCAATTTGGGCATCCTGGATTTTCAAGTTTGAAATTCATATCAGATCAACTTACTTAATAATTTCTGATGTATATACTAGTAAGATTAATTCCATTATGACCAATATTCTGTCATATCATTTAGTTATATTGGCACTTACTGCAATTACCCCTAATAACTTACTAGACACATTTGAATAAGTCCTAGCTAAGAACTACAATGAATGAAAACTACCGTCAAAATGACAGCAATGGCTTTAGCACAGGGGTGATAAAAGGCACCCTCTGGTTTCCATGTTGAAATGACTCAGTATGTTTGACAAATAGGTGATCAGGGCATTTTCTTTCTTGCGTAGATCCAAGAACTTCGGAATGAAATTTGGTGGTAATAAGAAGGCAGAGAAGACCAGAAAAAAACACTGTAGGGCGTTCCTTTCTCTTGTCAGTAAACAGTTCTCTAAAATGGATACTACAGTCTTGATAGCCATTTTTAACGGGCATTTATTGAACAATTACTATGAAACCAGCACTGAACTAAAGGATCAGATTATCAAATGGAACTTTTCCAGTTAGCTCTGCTTTGACAGTTTAAGCATTACTGTTAGGATCAAGAAGAAATGAATACTTTAAGCCTAAGTAATATCAGACAGAGGCTGTGATCAACAGCTGCCCACACCTACTGTCCTCTCTTCCCTACATATAGCTTCTATTCTATAATAAACATTTTGAAGGTCAAGAAAGATATAGAGGAATGCAGAGGTTTTACTCAGTGTTTCCCCACCGAGAGAGAGAGCTCTGAAAGAAATACTAACATCAGGTGTCTTGATGTGAACACTGGCATCTCCCTTGCAGAGCTCTGGAAGGAACATGACCTACTGTGACTGGAGGGAAGCACAAGCAGCTGAAGAAACTGGCCGAGTGATGACACACACGGTCCCTGTGGTTTGAGAGAAGAGAGAAAAATGTCTCTTCCTCACCTGCAGGTTTCTTGGAAGAGTCTATGCTAATGGTGACAGGACCTAAGAAGTACAAGAGAAAGCCCCTTGACCTTCCCATTCCCTGGAAGGTGCAGAAGAAGACCCCTGGGACCAAATGGGCTTCAAGTGGATGACTACAGGTAGAAGGTGGGAGAAGAGCCATTGTGTGCACAGAGTAACAAACAAATGAGGGGAACCTCAAGCGGGACAAAGTATAGAGTTGTTGACAGAAAATGTCAGCAGTAACTTCATGTAGTGTTTATATATTTTGAAATCATACATATCTGGGTTCCAGCTTCAATTCTGAGGCTATTTCTGTTACCTTTGTTAATTCACTTAAGGCCTCTAAGCCTCAGTATCTTCCTCTGAGAAAAATGAGCTCTAGTTCACAGAGGTTTTATGAAGAATAAGTCCAATTGTGTTTTTAGAAATGATTTCAAATGACCACTCTATGCAAACACTATTGTTACTGTTTAACTCATATATTACATTCACCTCCACACTCGCTCTATCGTGTACAGTACTATATACACGCTTAGTCCAGCTGGGGTCTTGAGTAACTTGATGTCTTCTATATATAACACAGTTTCTGCAGTCAGCAGAGTCTAGAAATGACCCACAGTATTTCTTCTGTATTTCTTTTTTTAAAATTAAGTTTATTGGTACATTTTAGGTATACATTATGATCACATTCATCATTGGGAATTTGTACCTGTATATGATATATCTTGGTTCTTGTTTTTTCCCATTCCCCTTCCCTCCCTTCCACTCCTCCACTCCTCCTTATTTACAAAAGCTTCATTTTTGTTTTTTCCCACTTTTTTCATATTTTTTCTTTCCATTCTTTTAAGTTCCCCCACCTCCCTACTTCCCCTTCCCCTTTAAACCTTTGGTTACAATTGCACATTATCTATTATACATTTTGGTCCTCATTTACACTTTCAGTTTCTCACACCAGAGAGACAATTCAGTATTTACACAAGTGTGCCTATTTATTTCACTTAGGAGTATGGCCTCAATATGCATCCATTTAACTATAAATATCTCTAGTTTATCATTCTTTATGGCTGAGTAGTACTCCATTTTATAAAAAACAAAACAAAACACATCTTCTTTATCCAGTCACAGCTGACAGGCATTTGGGTTGTTTCCAAGATTTAGCTATTACAAACTGTCCCACTACAAACATGGGTGCCCTTATATCACTATGGTACGATGCTTTTAATTCTTTTGGGAAGATACCCAGCAGGGGAATAGCTGGGTCAAATGGAATTTCTCATCCTAGTTTTTTAAGGAATCTCCACACTGATTTCCACAGTGGTTGCACCAGTCTGCACTCCCACCAGCAGTGGAGAAGGGTTCCTTCTTCCCCACAGCCCCGCCAGCAGTTGTTATTGGCTGATTTCTTGATAGCAGGCATTCTTTCTCTCCCTTTTGAGAGTGAGTGCAACCTGTGAATAGGATGCTATATCAAAACAATGATATGTGTTTTTGTGTATTATATATAAGGAAAAAGGAAGACTAACTGGATGGGGCTAATTTAAAGAGAGAACATTAAAAGCAGAAAATTTTTTTCTCATATGAAAGCAGAAATAAACATCAAAAAGATGCAAAGAATGAAAAGAGCCAACAGACCTTTGTTGCTTTAAAGATAAAGACAGCCAGATGAGAAGGAATGGGGATCTAGAGGGAAAGGGTAGCTCCCTGTTGACAGCCAGCAAGGAAACTGGGACCTCAGAACTATAGACACCAGGAACTAGATTCTGCTGACCACTTGAATGAAGTGAGAAGGAATTTTTCTGCAGAGGCTATAGATGAGGTATATATATATATACAATGGAATACTATTCAGCCAGGAAAACTGGTGGAACTTGAGACCAAAATGCTAGGTGAAGTAGGTTAGACAGAGGAAGTTAAATATAACTTGGTTCTCTTATATGAGAAAACTAAAATATAAATAAGTAAAAGAATAAAATAATGTAGAGACGGAAGGAAATAAAAAGGCGGAGTTTGGAGATGGGAAAAGAGATGTTACATATTCCCCAATATGAATATAACTATTATGTATTATCAACATTATTAAAATTCAATTAAGAAGAATCCAGCTTAGCTAATACTTTGAGCTCAGCTTTGTGAGGCCCTGAGCACAGAATTTACCTAAGCTTGCCTGGACATCTGACCTAGAGACCTGTGAGAAGATGCATGGTTGCGAGCTAGCAAATGTATGATAGTCAGATAATTCATCGATACAAAACCAATACAGATTTTGGTATCAGAGGTGCAGTGCTGCTCTAACAAACATGTAAAATGTGGGGATGGCTATGGAAGTGGGTAGTGAGTAAAGTCAGACAGGTCTAAATCAGGAGGAGGCATTTTCTTGCTGTTGCTGCCTTGAAGAGCGACCATACCATGAACAAGGGAGGGGCAGCCAGTGCAGATGATCCCTGGCTACCAAGCAGAAGGAAACTAGGGGCTCAGTCTCCAGTGGAACAGAATTGAATGCACAAGGAAGCCATTCAATCTCCAGAGCCTCAAGACAAAATCCCAGTGCACTTGGTACCTTAGTATTAGGATTATGAGGTCCCGGGCAGAGAACAAGTTGAGTCCACCCAGACTTCTGACCTACAGAAATGAAAACAGGTGTTGTTTTAGGCTGCTTACTTTGTAGAAATCCATGATGCTACAATAGAAAACTAACAAAGATGCAGCAATCCATTTATTGAATGAGGGCTGTTTATTAAATGGATGCTATCTGTTGAATGTTCATAAAGCAATTGGTATAGAGTGTCACATTTCATGTGAGGTCAGGACTGAAAATTCACCTGAAGAATTTTGAATTCTTGATTGCAAGAGTCTGAAAGAAACTCTTGGCAGCTAATTACAGCTGGCATTAATTGTCAGGCATACATGAATACTCCTGGTGATGCTGAAATATTTGTTGGTGGTAATGCCATGGAGTTTTGTGAAGGCGTCAGATATGTGAATTAAAGCTCAGCACCCAGGTAATTTGGGCATTAACTCCCATGGTTTACTCACAGGCTGATGACAGGTACATGACTTATAATGAAATAATAATTTTTGTGTTAAAAAATCCCAGAACACTTAAAGATGGGTTTGATCAGTAGTTTGGAATAGCTGTATGGGAAGGCAGGGCCTACATTGGATCTGGACATCGGATCCTAATGACTAAAACAAAAGAACTTCAATGATGAACTAAAACAGGACTGTAGAGACGAGCAAATCTGCTCTCCTACATCTTCCTCATGCATTATAATATCTCATCATTCCCACCACAAAGAGCATCCCTCGTAGTTTAGTCTATCTCTAGGGAATAAGATCAAAGAACACTCTCCCAGGAAGTTAATTATCCTTCCTCAGAGGAAATCCTCTCTTGCAGGAAACGAAGGCAAAAGAGTAAAGGCTATTTCATCTTGTTCTGCTTCCACGCATGCTGCTTTATTTTATAACACATGTTTTGACATTAGAATATTTTTTAAATACAGCTACTGTACTAGCATCTGGTGTTATTGGCAACCAGTACAAGGTTAACCACCAATGGGAATTTAAAATATGCTTTTTCCCGGGGAGGAAACGTTATAAAAGTGATCTTCTCATTATCACTTATTCTCTTCTTCAGAAAGAAAAATCATAGTATTGTCAGAGATCTAACTGATAAATCAGTGGATTTACAACTCTTAGCTACTGAATTTTTCAAATAATATTTCTCAAATTTGAGTATATATAGGAATATTAATTAATTAATTAAGAACATTTGCCAAATTCTGATGCTTGGGTTCTACTCCCTCAAAAATTTTGAATTAGATGGTTCGAATTGCAATTTGAACATAGTGATTGTTTTACGATCCCTCCAGGTGACTGTAACATATGGCAAGGTGGGCAGCTTTCATTTATTGACCAGTCTTGTCACTCCTGCTTGTGGTTGACGGCCCAGAATTATGCAATTGATTCACTTCTGGGGAAAGAAAACTGTGGGTCCAGTCCCGAGAAGGGCTGAATTCCAGAGCTAATTCAAATACAAAATCCATGCATATTTGTTCTGAAATCAAAATGCTATGAACACTCCCTTGAATGATCTCAGTTTTTCAAAGGTATTTTTCAAATCCTCCAACTGCATCGAGATATCGTACCTGAATGCAAACCAAATCTTCCTTTCAATAGCAAATGTGTGTTTCTGATTTAGGACTAAGGAATAGTAGAAAGTGGCCCAACGATATACACCTGGAGTTGAGAGCATCATGGCAAACATTACAAATGTGTGTCACAGAGTCTGGAGACTAGAAACCATGTTGTAACTTTTAAACTAATTTTAATTGTCACAGAAGCAAATTTCACAATCATTTATCCTTCTTCTGCACTAGTTGTGGGGAACTAATGCTCCCATACCAGGAATATACCTGATCAAAGGTAACTTTCCACTTTATTTTGTCTTAAATTTAGGGAGCAACACCATTTGGGCCTTAAAATTCATTTACGGCGACATCAGTGTGAAGAGGAGAGTGGAAACTTGAGCTAGGGAGGCTATTAGAAAGTACATTTATTGAAGAGGGAATGGAATTAATGGGGCTTTGATTTTTTCCATCTCGCATTTCCTTTTGTTTTTGCTCTCATATACATATTGATGATAAATCAATTGGAACATTTTTAAGGTTGCCAGACTCTTCCAACCCTGGGGTCAAAATCAGGTTGTTTGTTGACAAGTTGACTAATACATGCTGGAAACTAGAAGGCCAGAGGCCAACCTCACATTTTGCAAAGTGCCTCTGGACTGAGTGGCTGACAGGCTTGGGACTTCTGTAAATGCAGCTTCAGAAGAAAACTTGCAGGTGCTTCTTCACAGCCCAGAGAGAGCCAAGACTCTTGCTTGAATTTCAAGGCAGCTGCTGGTGATTTTCTCTTCTGTTTTACAAGCTATTTTTCTTACAAAAAGAATGCTGTACTCTTTCCTTCTCACCCGAACCCCAACAGAACTCAGAGTGTAGGAACTCTGAGGCATTCAAATAAGGGTGGATGCAAATGTTGCTTGCCAAAGGGATCTTTAGACAGAATAGAGGTTTTCCCATTGAGAATGTTCATTAGAGGCAAAAGCAAACTTCACTGTAATATAATAATAACTTTCACTGAGCAAGTACTTGGAGTTGTACACATAACATATTTAACTCATCTAAGTAACTAGTATGTAGGATTGACCTTATTTTCATTTTACTGATTAGAAAACAGGGGACCCAAAATTTAAATAACTTGCTGAAAATCACACAAAGAACAGTATACCTAGGATTCAAGTGTAAGCAATCTGCCCCAGGGAGCCCACCCTCTTACTCAACCCCCTATGTCATTGTTGTGTAAAGGGGTCCATGAGAACAAGAAATGGGTACTGGGAAAGGGCAACTTCAGGGAAATTTCTTGGAAATTTGACAGTTGATCTAAATATAAATATTAAATAAAAATTATACAAACGAGGTCAAGGACAGAAGAGAAGAGCTCATGGTGGATGTAGAATAGTGTAAGCAAAATCAAAGATATTAAAGAAAAACAAGAGTGACAACAACAAAACTTTCACATTGTATGCTAGGCACTTTGTACCTAAAATCAGGGAGATGCCATGGGGGAAAGGTTGGAGGAAGGTCAGGGCAGTCTTTGGATCAGACTAAGCACTTGACTTCATTCTACAGGTCAGAAACTCTGTTTTTGACCATGGCTCATAAAAAGAAATACATTTTACATGGTAACTACTACATTTATATTCTTATATTACATACTATTTATACTTTTATTCTAATTTATAACTTTTATTTTGTTTAGGAAATCAGGATTCTCTAGATACATTTTTAGGTCTCCTTAATTAGATAACCCACAGTTTGAATAACATTGCTGTAGATGTTATAAATATATGGATGATCATCAAAGGATTTTGATCATATGAGACACAGGCTGGACTGCTTCTGCAACTATACCACTTTGATAGCACTCATCAGCTGTCTGAGGAGGGTTCTGAGTAATTGTCCACCTCAGGCAAAAAGAGAGCAGGGAAACAAAATTAACCCTAGTTAGATGCTATAAAGAAGAAACTAAAAAAAATCGAGTCTCCAACTATGGGACAATTGTATATTAAAAGAATGTTGAAGAAATAGTCACAATACACATTCTTGGACATCAATAAAGCCAGTTACCTTGGGAGGGTTACAGATATACCTGCCTGAAATAAAGGTAACAATAAGATGACCATTGATGACCAATTCTGGCTCTATCTTTATCTGGCTACTGACCAACTGAAATCCAATTTTGTTTGTCTGAGAATAAAAAGTCCAAAGCACACAAGATTGCACTGAAGAAGAGCCAATAAACATTTATTAGAAACAGATGAACAGTCATGATCCTCTCTGTTAAATCCACTCTTAAACAAGTAGCTATGCAACTACCAAGAGAACTCAATATCTATTTCTCAATAAAAAAAAAATGAGAATTTTCCCACAGGCCCTGAAAGAACTTTTCTATGAGCAGAAAATAATCGGTGGTGTTATGGCTTGTGTTTAGCAGTACTTCCAAACCTCATGAGGTCATAAGTGGGGCTTTACCAGAGGTGGCTGGATCTAGAGTGTGTGATGCTGGAATTGATTCATGGTGCAATGCTAGGCTCAAGGGCACTAGGATTAAGGGTGTGAGTGCTACCTGCCCTAAGTAGGCTGCATAAGATAAAAGCGGCAGAAAGACGCGGATAAGGTCCCTTGTTGCTTTGCTGTCTCTTGCTCCCTGTGAACTAGTCTCCTCTGTGAGGCCAGCTTGTCTTGGAGCCAGCTTATGGACTGAATCCTTTACAAACTGTGAGCTAAATAAACCTTTCCTCTTTTAACTTTGGGTGTTGGGTATTTTGTTTCAGCAATGAGAAAAGTAACTAGGACAGGTGGATTTTAGACAAGGGAACAATGCTTTGTGAAACACTGATTGATTCAGAATAATTATTAATATTTTGGTGATACTAAGTTATTATGGTTCTCTAATTTAAAAATATTCTAGAATATTTGGACTCACTATTCTTAGTCTGATTTTAATTAGAAAAAATAAAGTAAAATCAATAAAGTCATACATACACAAATTGAGCCTAACAAAAACACAAGAAGGCTTTGAAGGACTTACCAACCAAATTTTCATGAAATGTGGGGCAGGAAAGAGTCCTAAAGTCAGTATGTAGAAGATGAAAATAAACTAGACTGTAGATATTTATTGCTGCTTTTAATATCTGCCACTCTGAGATAATCATAGTCAGGACAAACTGTCAGGAATGTACACGTGCTACCTGAGGCATCTATCCCCTAAGAACAGTGACATGAAATTCAGAAACAACAGGTCTGCAGAAAACATCTGAAACCCATCTCAGACAAGATAGAGTAGAAACAAATAAATATATATAAAATGATAGAAATAATTTTCAGTAGAAAACAACTTTTATTAAATTTGATGGTGGAAAGTCTTTGATACAAGTGACTATAATTGCCCTGCATTCAAAACATCCTAGGACTACTCCATGGTAATATACAGTTGGAATGACAAAGGTTAGCTTTTCATTTAATCAACAGAACAACAAGAATACTAATGCTATCTAAGATTCCTACTTGGCTTTTGCAGATTGGATGCTGCAGACCAAACTGGCTTTGAAACAAGGTAATGACTTTCATTCAGTCCTCAGAGATCCAGTTTAAAACCCTAAACCAATGACATAAAGAACATCTTTGTGCTAATCATTTGGCATGCAAATTATTTTAAATCATTAGGAGGTATTACACACCTACATGCATAATGAGTCACCTTTTTTTTGGTCAGCATACCCCAAAGGACTTTCCTGCTGTATGTTTTATACTGCTGCTGCTTTATATTTTATGTGTTTGCATTAATGTTTTAATTTTCATATATACATCCTTAGGGCATTTTATGAAGGGCATGACTTTTAAAATTCGGTCAGTATATTAAATTAATGTTAAAAAGGTCATGTAGCAAGTAGTCCTAAATCAATTCTCTGTTTCCTCTGTATACTCAAATCTTCCAATATGGTTTATTTATTATGGGCAATGCAGAAGTAAGAATCTGGGCTTTAAACTCTGGCCATCTGTCCAATTAACATGCGTATGCACTGAGTGTCTCTTCAGATGGTAGATTCTGCCAGAAGACCTCTCTGAAATCAGTGTATCAGTCCCCTGCCCCACAAAAATAATAAAAAACACAATTAATTTATATCAACAAAGTATACACAGATAGAACTTTTCACCATATTAGCCTTATGTTTGCAATACTACTTTATCGCCTCAGAAAACCTACCTAGTATTGTATAAATGGGATAAATAAGATAACATGGAGAGAGAGAGAGAGAGAGAGAGAGAGAGAGAGAGAGAGAGAGATTAGGAATAAAGGTTCTAAACCAGACAGGCTCTATCACCCCTTGACTGCTGTATGAGCTGGGATTAGTTACTACATTTCTTTCATCTTCAGTTTCTTATATTCAAAATAAGGTGAGGATTATTTTATAAAAGAAAAAAATCCATGTGAAGCATTTTTATCTTATTCAAAATGTTTCTTGTTATTATTATTAATAAAGAGATGACTATGACTTCAAGAGTTGCTACTGAAACCCAAGTAAGGATGGAGGTGCCACACTGTATGCAGTTTCTGATCCAATCAGCCCCTACATTAGCCACATTCACACCATACCAATGTCACAGCAGGTAAGAACAGGCTCTGGTTTTAAACCCTAGCTCTATCACTTATTAGCTGTGTTGTATTCAGTAATCTTCTTAAGATCTCTATAAAATAGATAGTATTGTTACCTATTTTATCATGTTGTGGAGATTAAATAAATTAATATCAGTAAATTTCTTAGAGGAATATGCTGGTGTTTTGTAAGTACATGACAAATAGTTGCTGTTTTAATTATACAATACATTTTGGAAGGAAGAATGTCCAAATATTGAAAAAGTCAATAGAGCAATATAATCAGTCTATGGTATAGCTAAAATAAAATTAATTTTAAAAAGTCATAATAAGGACTATTAAAATAATAATGCTATAAATAGCTCAGGTACGGCACACCATTGTTTGCCTATACATCATTTCACATATACTAACATAGACATCTCAACAGCCTGTAATGTGGGTAGGATATGGATTATTACCTTCATATCCTGCTTCATGAACTTGAAGATCAGAGGTCAGTGGCTTGCTGAGCCACCTGTCAATGGTAGAGCCAGGATGAGCATCGAGGTGTGGCCTCCTCATCTCACATCCCTTCTGCTATAATAGCCAAGGGACAAAATCCAAAGCAAGGCTGGCCAACATGTGATCCTGACAAGAACCCTCCCTCAAGTGAGACAACATGGTCACATAAATAACCTAACCCTAACCCTGACCTGTTAGTTCTAGAAAAATTACAGATAACACAAACCATCAGTTCATTATCACAAAGATACATTTTTAAAGCTTACCAGTTCTGGTAGATGATAATCATGGGAAGATATGCTTTTCCTTTTGTCACCATATTTCCTTTGTTTCCCAATTCTGTTAGTGATTATTTTTAGCTAGATGGGGCATTTCCTGAATTTGTTAGTTTTAAAACTTTCACTTTCTTTCTTATTTTTGTTCAAGCATTAAGATTTGTCACTTTGACCTTGTTTGTCATTATAAATAAAAATATCAAAAGAATGCACATGCTTATGCATGTATGTTCTCTATACATATAAACACACATATACACATATGTATTGTATATGTGGATGTGCATGTCTATTTAGCTTCACGTATAGCAAAATGGCTTAATTTTATATATTAGAGAAACAGACCAGGTAGCACCCAGCTCAGGACTTATACATTACTAGGGAGACGGAAAAAAATCAGTAAACACAGAAATCTTTCCAGTGACAAGGTGCCCTTTATCAGCTCCCTTTCACTTTAACTGATTTTCTTCTCATGTGATGAGTGTAGGAAAATTCTGCATGTTTTCCTTCTCCTGGAGAGAGGTCAATCTTCATGATTTTGAGGGGGAAAAGAAGTTCAAGGGTGCTATCAGGCAGGGCCCATTAGTAATCATTTACTAGAATCCAAGCCCACCAATCACTGTGCTAGGTGATTAAAAATGAGTCTCTCATGTTGGTCTCACAAAGGAAGGAGAACCTGGACCTTCAAGCTTCATTATCGAGTTCCTTAAGCTGTGAATAAAACATTAAAAGGTTTTTGTCTTTCAACTCAGAATTGAAAAAAATTGATATATATTTTTGGGCCAAATGTATTATAGCTTCATGTGTTTCAGCTCTGCATGGAGTTTTATAGATCAAATGTTTTTTCGGTCTAGAAAATTAAAAAATTTATAAGAAAACACTCCTAGAAAGATTCCCAACAGCTCAGTATTTTAGACACAGTTTCCTTAAACTCTTCACTACTGCTGTTTTAGACCAGATCATTCTTTGTGGAGGAACAGAGCCCTGTTAATTTCAGGTGGTTGAGCAGCATCCCTGGTCCTCACCCTTAGATAGTAAGTATCCCCCCAACCGAGCTGTGACAACCAGAAATGCCTTCCTATCTTGCCAAAAAACCCCTGAAGCAACATTGTTCCTGAGTGGAAAGATCTGTCTAGAACAAACTTCACTAGACACATAGAATTATGCTATATAGGTATCCTTTAAGGGTGACATAAAAAGGTCTGGAAATACAAAACCTCTCTCTCTCTCTCTCTCTCTCTCTCTCTCTCTTTCTTTCTCTCTCCCTCTCTCCATCTCTCTCTCTCTAGCATTGAACAGAGAGTGCAGGCCCCAAGACAGACATCATGGATTTGAGATCTAGCCCTATGTT
>NW_004624738.1:31401773-31412728 GCF_000247695.1 Heterocephalus glaber
ACCAAAAAAAAAAAAAAAAAAAAGTCAATTCTTGCCAGCTTTCCATGCTACTTTTTTTTCTACAGTACCATATTCAATTTGAGACATGATACCCATAAGACAGAAGCTACAGAAGGCTGGAAGAAAAATTCCACTCCCTTTCAGAGACTTGTAACACTAAACAGGGTTCAAAGAAAATGCATTAGAAGTTTTATGTGGAATTTGGATTATAAAAGGCCCACCATAACAATAAACAATTTTTCTGGCTTACTAGCAAGAAGTCGAACAAAAAGAAAGGAAACTATATCAATAGATTCCCATAGACTTAAAATATCTTGTGTTTCCTATCCTCACACCCTTTCTGTATGATATATGTCATCAATATTATTATAAAATTTAACTATGATTACTCTGGGGGTCGTCCATGAAAAGTGCTTTGAGTAACATGCTAGCTTGCAGCTATTCGAGACATCAGTAACATCAGTAGCTAGAATTAGGCAGCAGCTTTGGAATAACGGAGGATCCAAGAAAAAAGCCACGTATAAATTTCTTCTCCGTCTTCCATTTGTACGGAGAGAAAGTGCTCTTTACAAAAAGAAGTAAAGAATAATGCTTGAACATTTTGTATTCATAATGTAAACAAAGAAAATACTGAAGAGAGTATTTCCAGGCATGAAGTTCAAAGAAACCAACCTCATTGTTAGCCTAACCTGAAAAGTCATTTAGGCTAACAACCGCAGAAAAGTGGCTTTAAGAATACATAGGAAACACCTCATAGAATACTTTAATAATAGCAGGCAGCTCTCTTCACTAAAATGGAGCTGTTCTACATTTCAGCACGTCTCCCAGGGAGAAAGCAATAGATGTGAGTAGGTAAACATCCCTAATCTGTCTAGTCACATCAGCATATTGGCAAAGAGAAACAAGATAAATAAATTCTGGGACCACCTGAAGTGATTTGTTGATCAACTGTGTGCATAATTACTGCTTTTGTTTCATTAATTTTAATTACCTGTTTTTCTTTTGTCTTTATGCCCTGAGATGAGTTTTTCCTCAATAATGGGCATGATTTTATGAATATCACATGCAAACAAGCAAATTAGACTCCCTGAACTGGGGAGATCATTTTTTTCACGTCTCTCCTCTAAGGTTAGCCATTATTTTCTGAAAGTGATATTGATTCTACAGTAACATGTGCAAAGGTATTAATCAGGAGAACAGGAGCTTTTGTGAATCCAGGAAAGCTTATAAAGTACTTCATTATTACATACTACCAACCCTGACCCTGATAATAGCGATCCCTAAATTATAAATAAATTAGATGTTTAAATGGTTACTTCTTTTTCACACTACATATTGAAGTGCTCTTTACAATTTCCAAGAGAGCCCTTAAGGGGAAAAAAACAGAATGTGGAGATGAAAAATAATAAGTAGCAGCTGCTCAGGGGAGCTTAACCTAGAGGTAGGGATCCAGGCAGGTCCAAACTGCCTGTCACTCCTCCTTCCCCTTTCTTACACTGCCTATAAATAATTAGGTTGCTTTTCCAAACTTTAATTCTATAATTAAATGTTGTGTCCCATTTGAAAGGAAAGTTATTATGTTTATTTTTAAGAAGTTATAGTCAAAGTCCAATTTTTATTTTTAATGATCCAGTCAATTCCAGTGAGGGCTCTTGAAAACAGAACTACCACACTCTGCTGTTGTCCTTGCAAATATGTGCAACCTTTATAAAAGTATGAATATACTCCTCAGAACTGGGAGGCTGGACATCTAATTCCTAATCCACAGTGTTGGGAGGTGGAGGCTAGCAGAAGGTGTTCAGGTCATGAGGACTCCATCTTCCCTGAGTGGATTAACAGGGCTATGGGTAGGGCTGAGGAGTGGGGGGGTGTCCCTCCTGCTCCTCCGAAACATGAGGAGCAGTGCTCCTCCCTCTGCAGGTGCCACCACCTAAGTGGAGGCCAGGCCCTTGCCAGACACTACATGCAGCACTTGATCTTAGCACTTGCAGTCATTTCCATTATTTATAAAGGACACAGCCTTGGGTAATGCAGACTATGACACCCCCATTTACATGTCTTCTATGTGTGCATAACTCTTGATCCAGAAAATGGCATCCTACCGAAGAAGCTGTCCTGAGGGAATTATGTTAAATGAAAGAATGTTTTCTGCTCACAGATATTCAAAACAGCATTACATGTAATATTGTGTTTGTGTGGTAACCCATGAAGGTCTTATTTTATACTTGTGTGTTTTCCAATTTGTAAGGAATATATACATATATAAATATATATTCTCATTTAGCAATGAAAGGAATTTTATGATACAGTAATTAGAGATGAGTAGCTTTAACAAACTTCTTTTCTGTCTACATGAACATGACACATTCATGAGGATATTTACTGAGGGATAGAAAGAGAAGCATAACTATCTTTAAAACATGGAACAATTTAAAGGTTCTCTGAAAAAAGTCTGAATTGCAATCAACTGACAAATCAAATGTTGACATATAAAGCTTTAAGTTACATGGAGGTGAAAAGTGTGTCTCATTTATCTTTATATTCTTTTCCCCTTGCCTGGAATAACATAGGTGCACAATAAATTCTGCCAGAATATGCGAACACAGTTATGTAATACATCCAGAATTCTGGGTGACAGATCAGTTGTTTTAAGTAGAGGGTGTGTTATCTCAAGAAGCAAGAGATCTGGTTGCTTATCTTCAATCTGCTTCATTCTCTGGGTAAAGCTGGCACTTTCTTTGGGTCTCTTTTGCTTTATTGGTAAAGCAATTCGATGCCTTTCCTTTTCAACAGGAGAAAGCTAGATGAGCTAAATTACGGTCAATTCTAGGTGAGACCTAACCTCTATCTTTCACTGGGATACATAAATAATTATGTTTTGACATTACTGATAAGCTTTATTCCTTTGTTTTAAGGAGAACAATGAATATTTTTTTAAAGGTTCAGTAAGTGAAATTATCAACAAATATATTTCGCTGTTGTCTTCATTCTGCAATTCTAGTTGTGACCACCATAAGCTTGAAAATTTCAGCAGATGATCTTTGAAAATGAATACCATATTATTGCATGAAATTTGCAACCACTAGGAAGGCCAGGGGCAAGAATGAGTTCTAATAAAGATGAGCCAAAAAATGTTCTTCAAAGCATAATCCTAAGAGTGTCCTCTTGATTTTTTTTTAAATTTAAAAGCTCAGTTATCATGAACTTCACAGGATAGGAAAAACAAGAAAAATATGCCTTCTCCTACCTAATTACATTGAAATATTTTACCCAAATTGTTACTTCTTAAAAGCTCACTCTCATCTTTTAGATTTTATCGTAACCACATTGCCATTTTCACTCGGTTTGACAAAAAAGCTACTCTTGGGGTTTGGCACAGGACCTAGTCCTAGAACATGACAGCCCTTCCAAAAATGTTAGATCCTCTTCCTCCTTTCCCTCATTTTGTCCTAATCCTAGAAATTATGTTTTATGAGAGTTTGAGTGTTTCCTTAATCTTCTACATCAAATAGTATTTCATGTACTGAAAAGAATAAAGTTTCAAATGCTGAGTGTCTGCAAGTGTTGGCAAGGCTGATGGGATCCCACATTGTGGCTGTTCTCATTCCATTTTCCTTGTGGTGTACCATTTCTTTCTCTCATAACCCATTGTTCATGTGGTGTGATTCTTATTAATGCTCTTAAGTTTTACTCCTGTTCCATGGAGCCATGAATGCAAATTTGTCCAAATGAATCTGTCCTCACATTTGCATACTTTCTGAATGAATCTGGATTATTTCTCTTTTGAGTGGCCCTCATTAATTTAAAGCCTTTGTATCCCTTCTTATCGCTGAAGGTTACCAACTACTATTCACACCAAAAATTCAAAAACACAAAAATCATTACAGAGATGTCAGAAAGATGTATATTTTATTATATGAAAACAGTATGTATAAAAATAAAGCTCTTGCATATGAGAACTACCATATTCTGCCTTTCAAAGTTATCGAGAGGCTTTAGGATTAGATTTTAGGAATGCTTGCATCATATTACTCACTATGGAGTAAAATTCAATAAAATATATATGTTAATTGGAGTGTATGCAAGAGAATTAGACAGTAAAATGTCTACATGATCTTATTAGAAGGTTGTTTAGCTGAAGGACATTAAAATGCCTCCAACAATATGTACACATCATAGACAGAATGATGCTGAGTCTAAATCTATAACTAAGTGCAGGTATTAAAGATTAACATTAGGAATATGCTGCAACTTATGTTTCCACCAATTTTTTAAGGTACTTAGAGCTAAGGTTTTTCTGAACTGTGATTTTAGACTGAACATTGAGGGAAAAATAGGGGATAAAGCTATCATTTATTTTTTTTCTGTTAAGACAACAATGAAAATTTGTCAGAAGCATCTGCTCTTTAAATGACACAAGAGAATGAAAATTGGCAACTGAGGTTTGAAAGTTAATTTCAAAGGTTTATTATTTCACAAGGTTCATATTTAGCAGCTGTCGATTTGTAATCGACAACTGCAATAAAAATCAGCAAAACCTGCAATCCTCTCCTGCCAAAGAGACAGCTGTTTCTGAATGTTGACGATTCTTTGGAATGTTGTCTCTTTCTAAAAAAATCAGCTTCTTTTGAGAAAGACTCTTTATCCAAAAAATTGTCAAAATTTTATATTCTTTAATTGCATTTTGAAAACATAAGTTTATAGAAAAATATTGGATTTTGATGTTCTTGTATTCCGATATTTCAAGCAGTGTTTTCAACTGGTGGTAATTTTGGCCCTCATGGAGATATTTGGAAATATCTAGAAAAATCTCATTGGTCAGAACTGGATACTATTGGTATGTACCAGTGATGCTACTGAATTTGGCCTGTTACACTTCATAGTGCTCACAATGAAGAATTACTTGGTCTCAGCAGATCAGCTTTGCCACGGCTGAGCAACCTGACAGGAGCTGATGTGATGGATTCAGATAATAGACGGGTTTGCATTTACAGACTCTCCTAGCTCTAGTTTCCATAGGAAGTGTTCTGCTGGGGTACAGCAGTCAGCACCAGTGGCTGTGCTTTAAGGAAGTGGTATTTGAGGAACAGAGCAAAACCCCTTTAGCCTGAAATTATAGCAAGTACATTGGCACTGATGTGATTAAGTGTGCGTCAGCACTTACACCAAATATGTTTCCTTGCACAACATTTTATAACTGGGTTAGAAAAATGAATCTTTAACTAAAATCGGATGGGAAGTTTCTTAGGTAGTAATTATTTTCTAAATATACATTAGCTAATATTCTACAATTTTCCTAATTCATTATTAAACTAATATTAAAACTTAAATATAGTTTTACTTCTATACTTTACCCTATCATTTTCTCAAATTGGATAAATTTCTAAGCAAATACATATCAAATAATAATGTATCTAGATTACTCATTTTTCAAATAATAATTTTAAAGTTGTTGTGTAACAGAAATAGGTATTTTCAGACTAGGTATATGGAGCAAGAATCTACATTTTGATGAGTGTTTACTCTCTTTCCATTACTAAAAATGTATTTTATTTAGTATCAATCTACTTAAATAAAAATATGATTTAACATCTAGAAATATACACAAAACCACTATTTACCCCATAAAAATTAAAGAATAGAGAATGAGGCAGATGAGAAGTCAAATTTATCTGGGCCATCTAAAATATGGTGATTTTCATTTAAATCAGGAACAATCTGGTGATTTTCACTTAAATCAGGAACAAAATTAAAATTTCTAAGAATTTAAACAAACTCTCTTCTTTCATTTGACCCCGCAGAGTAGTATTTTCCTCTTCTTCTTAACAAATATTTACACTGCATTTTAACTAACCTTGATAAGTGCATAAATGTTTTATAGATATCAACTGATTTAATCCTAATGATTGCATGATATAGAGACATTTGTTACCTACAAAGAATGAAACTGAGGCATGCAGAGATTAAATTGGCCAAGATTTCACAGTAAAGGGCAGAGGAGAGATTTATATCCTTGCAGGCTGGTCCCAGGAACCTTGTCTATTCACTCTATGGAGTTTTATCCCCTCTTTATCACACAACACTGCACCTCATATCTGTCTCCAGCCTGGCTGGGTGTTGTGGGCTTGGAGGAGATGCAAACGTATGGAAAGTGTCATGTCCATGTCAGAGGGTGTGGGAAACAAAGCAGGAAAAGGCGGTGAATTCATGGCTGGTCCACCCATGGGACTGATTTGCCCAGAACACTTGGAATTCAGAGATCCAAAACTAGTGAGATCTAAAACACATCTGATTTTCACTTTCTTGTCATCATGGTATACACTGTATCTCACTAATAACTTTACTAGTAAGGACAGTAGTACTGATAGTATATCACATAACTCTGAAGCCATTCCTCCTGGTCCAGTTCGTATCTTAACTGCTATTATTGTATTTCTATTGTATTTCTTGAACATAGGGCAGAGACAATAATGTGTGATTGTGAAATTTCCTCTTTCCTGGGCATATGGTCAGATCACATTTTCCTACTTTTTTCCCTAACTATGGCCATGTCACTAGTTCTCATCAACCATATGAGTGGAGATGATGCAGTATCTCCAAACCAAGAGGCATAAGAGTAAGCGAACCTTGTCTGTTCTTTCCTGCCTTGTTTAGTACCTGGATGCAGATGATCTGGATATAGTGGAGGGCTCCAAGGCCTTGATGGATGGCAGAGTCAGAATTTGGAACGAGTCTGCCTCCTTGAATTGTTATGTAAAGCCCTCCACCCTGATAATTAACTATATTTGAGGATGTGAGCCAGAAATAAGCATTTTTTTAATATCCAGGGACTAAAGTTTGGAGTTGTTTCTTATCACAGTTAGCTTTTATTTTACTGATGAATACAAATATCTAGAATAGCACCAATATAGCCAGTTTTTGAAACTTCAAATGACCTTAGCTTAAAACATTTTCATGCACAAATGGTCAATAAATATATGAAAAAAAATGTTGAACATCTCTGGCCGTTAGAGAGATGCAAATTAAAACAACACTATGATTCAATCTTACTCCAGAAAAAGTGGCAATCATCAATAACAAATTCTGGCATGGCTGTGCTGAAAAAGGAACTCTTCTACAAAGTGGGTGGGAATGTAAACTAGTGCAACTATTATGGAAATCATTATGGAGATTTCTCACAGAACTAAAATTAGAAATTCTATATGACCCAGCTATCCCCCTTCAGGTTATCTTCCCCAAAGAGTTTAAGGCATCATGCTACAGTGATACATGCATACCAATGTTTATAACATCACAATTCATAATAGAAAATCCTGGAGACAGCCTGTATACCCATCAGATGATTGGATAAAGTTCATGTGCTATTTCTATATAATGGAATACTACTAAGCTATAAAGAAAAACAATTTTGAGACATTTGTAGGAAATGGGTGTACTTGGAAAATATGTTGAGTGAAATAAATCAGACACATAAACTTGAAAACTGTATGGTATCTCTCACCTGAGTAAGGCAAAGTACAAACTAAGAGAAAGCTAAAGGAAAAATAAAGGAAAGAGAGAATGAGACAAGGGGGTGGATTTCTTGAAGATGGGAAGGGGTTCGACCAAGGGTGGTGGTGGCGGCAGTGGGGAAATAGTCTACCTGTGGATATGGTAGAGAGATGCCATGTAGAAGGTCCTAATAGCCTCCATGAACATGGACATTATAAGCCATAAACATGAACTAAGATTAACGATATCAACAAGGATGAAAAGGGGGAAAGGGGAACTAGAGGAGGATGGAGAAACTGGGAAGGGAAGGGGATTCAAAATAAAGGAAACAAGTTGGTACACCAACTCCCCGAGATGACTGTAAAATGCATGTACTGTAAGCATGTACTAAAAAAATAAAATTTAAAAAGAAAAAAGTTTCATCCAATCTTTATTCCTCTCCAGAAGAACTTGGACAAGTTCTGTTGTGGACAAATATTTCTCTATTAATTCACCTACTCTAAGTACTCAGTTACTTTCAATATTTCTTTATAGTTTCAAATGTTAAAAATATTTGTATAGGTACAGATATTTATAGCAGTGAACTTCTGATTATAAATCTGTGTAATATTAGTACAACTGATAGAAATACTCATAAACTAAACAAAATAATACAATGAAGCTTTCTGCCATAAAATCTGACTGTCATTATTGATGTGAGTGAGCCAGTTGAATATATGAAACAAAGTATGGCTTATGTGGACAGAACATATAAAACATAACATAAACATAACATAAAATAACAAAATTATTTTTTTGGAATAATACCATCTTTTATGAATATTACACCACTCACAACTTGAAAGGAACTCTTTTTGAGACCTTTACCAGATTCATGAATAAATCTAAGTTTTCAAAGTCAATATTTCAAGAAAGGCTCCCTAAGTTGCTAAACAATGGCATTCTACAGGATATGGTCCTATTAAATATGCTTGGAAGAAATGTTATGTTCAGAATTTCAAATATGAATTCGCTATGTTATTTTTGGAGGTTACATAGTCAGGGTCTTCTGCTTGTGCTCATTCTGTGCCAAGGAGAAACATTTTGTGTATTACTCAGCTCGAGTGGATGAGTAGACTCTCCTATAACCCTTTCCTCTTCAAATGCCTTAAACACTCTAAAAACTAAAGGATTGTTTCTTTATTTGGCTATACGCCTTATAAATTGGACAGTAAAAGAAGAATTTTTCTTTGGTGTACATCAAAGGCTGAAAGGATACAAGATAATTCCTCTGAACTTTCATTTAACCACTTGAGTGTATTGACAATAAATAATCAAATTTATTAACTGTACTTTAAAATTGCCTATTAAGAAGCAATCATTGGAAAACTTCAAAACTGTTTAACTGAATGTTCTTATGACACAGTTTACTTCAAACATGTTTTAAGTTTATTTCTTCCACAGTTGTATATTTTGCCAATTCAATTCAATTCAATTCTCTCTCTTTCTCTTTCTCTCTCTCTCTTTCTCTCCCTCCCCACCCCCTTCTGAGTATAAAGGCAAATTCAATGTTGTCTCTGACTTTAAACACTTGTGGAATAGTGAATAAAAAAAGGAAAGAAATATTTCTGGAGGTAAGTAAAATCTAATGACATGATATAAAGTTGTAGGTGATTAAATCATAAAACCATTCATTATGCCTGTGTTTTAAAATTAAATGACCAGAGTAATAAATGTCACCCCTAAAACTCAGGTGACTAGTTTTTTAACATAGCCATCCAAACCATATGTCTACAAATTCAAACTGAATAATACAAAAAAGACTCAGGATTTGGGACACCAAGGTTAGATTTTAGTTGTATATTTAACTAGCATTGAAAATAAAATTTTTGAATGTTTCCACAAACAGCTAACTGCTTTTTAAATCTTAAGGATTAATGGACAATGATTGCCAATTCTGTTATTAAATGCTAAAAATTTTAAGCATGTGGATAACATCCATATATGCAAGTGTATTTTTAAAGAAATTACTGATAAAATACAATTAAACTTGAAGTATTTCTTCCCAAGTGTAATTTCATATCACATGCAAATATATAGCAAACAAATTAATATAGTTTGGTGGCAGGTAGTCAATTAGAGAAATTTTGTAGAATGAGACATTCCAAAACTTTTTAGATAATGATAGCTCAGCAGAGCAGGAAGGGAATATAGATTTGCAGAGTATAGAAACACCATAGAAGCTTACATACACCCTAGAACAGTATTCATTTTCATTATGAGGGAACTCGCATCTGAGTTTACATATGAGTACTGAGATTGCTCAAATTCAGCAAAGTAATTTGTCCATAGATTTTGAGCAAGAATTTGGTTGAGTCTCATCCTGATTTCCTTCACAATGTACAGTTTGCCCATGGAAGATGCTCAAAGTGTTCTGACTGACTTCTCTGTTTCACACATAAAAGTAAAATAAAATATAGTAATCTTCAATGAGGTATTAATAGGTTAGTAGAAAAAGATGGTTGTAAACATCAGAAGTAAGGTTTAATATTATGTTATTGATTACCAATAGAACCTTTAACTTCAGGCTACTAATTTTAAAAATGGAGAAAATACATTCTCATGCTCTCCAACTTATAGGTCTATAGGGAAACTAGAACAAAATTGTGAAACTGGTGAATATTATAAGTTATTGCTATTTTTAATTATCTCAGGAAGTTTTGGAATAAATATTGTTTTATTTAAAAGACTAAAAATGTACTACTAAATTTTTGCTATACATTTTTCTTAAAGAGGAATGCCACTGTAATATATGCAAATTAAGAGTGCCACCCTGAATATTTTATATCCTTTTCTTAAAAACATATAACATTTTTTCATGGAAATGTTATAAATTCAAAAACAGTTTTCTGAAATACATATGGCACTTTTAATCACAAGCACAGAGGCAATTATGATAAAAGTAGTTTAAAGTTGAAGCAACAGTTAGGCAGTTCACAGTACTAACTAAAATCCTCCTGGCAGCAGCACTCTGTCTTTAAAATAAAACCAAAGCAACATCATTTTCTCTTCGTTCACAGTACTCCAACTCTTAACATCAAGCTGTTCTACCATTTCTAACCTTTTCAAATGCTTTTTATTTAGAAATACAAATTTACTCAAAGTTGTGAAAATGTACCAGAAAGCCCTGGGTACCCTTGGCTTAGTTTGTTACAATGATAACATCCTGCATATCTACACTGTAATTTCAAAATGAGGAGGTGCACATTGGTCCAAGGATTATTCCAGGTTCACTGGTCCTACATACACTCTTGTGCGTCTCTTTCTGTCACATAATTATCCCATGTGTAGATCCAAGAGAGCACCACCATAATCAAGACACAGATTTCTTTCGTTAGGATGATTCCTAGGTATTTCAGTTTTTTGGATGCTATTGTGAAAGGAATTATTTGCCCTATTTCTCTCTCAGTGAGTCTGTCATTAGT
>NW_004624738.1:31414368-31436761 GCF_000247695.1 Heterocephalus glaber
CTCTTCCGATCTGAATGGGGAAAAAATAAGAACCAAGATGCATTATGTAAAGGTACAATTCCCAATGAGAAATGTAATTGTGTTATAGACCTACAATGTACCAATAAACGAATTTAATACAAAAAAAAAAAAAAAACACAGAGCGGATCCCATCACCCTCAGGAGCCATACTGCCATGGCTGCATAGCCAACATAAGCTTTCCACCCTTTCCATCTTTGATTAATGAGAAGCCATTCACCTCTTCTCCATTTCATAATTTTATCACTTGAAGAATTTCATGTAAATGGAATTATATTTATGTAACTTCTCAAGATGGACCTTTGGACTCAGCCTATTTCTCTTGAGAGCTATCTAAATTATTGCATGCATTAATAATATAATACTGATACTCTATAATGTAATAACATGTTCTTTTTCATTGTTACATATTATTCCATTGTAATAGTTTGTCACAGTGTAACTTCTTAAAAAGTTGTGATTTATTTTACAAATCTATACCACTCCAAAAATAAAAAATACTAGATAAAATGATATATCCAATTATAATGAAGACATTTTTCATATGCTGTATAAATAAAGATATTTAGAGAGTATATTTCCATAAGGCTGAAAAATATTCTAAAAAGCGGACTTATTTAAATAGAGACCAGTTTGTGAGTTCTGAAAATGTCATGCATCCTATTTAGTAGCTGAATTTTTAGATGGAAAAATTGTGCCTATATCCAAGACAGTTTTATAAATATTTTACTCTTTCAGTAGTTAACTTTTTTACATACAAATTTAAATTATTTGATCTAATAAGAAATATAGAAAAAGCCAGCTTTTTCATAGCTGATTATTAGAGAATTATTTTCTTTGAAGCATAAAATGAACCTTTTAAAATGCTGACTGATTGAAAAGTAATTGACATAATTATAACTTTTATCTTACACATACATCCTGAAAATAATTTTATTAACCATATTAGTAAGCACTCATTCTATAAAACACCATGTCACAATTTAGGATGATAATAAAGGTATACAACCTAGTATTACAATAATATATTGCATAACACTAGTAGCTGACATAGTTTATGAAATACTTCATATAATTTTTTTGTAAAATTTCACATACATAACCACAAAAAAATGAAAATTGGAAGAATATATATTTGATAGTAAAAAAATATTTTTTTAAAGAAATTTTGAGTTACAGTTTAGCATGTGACTCTTGAGGTGCTTTAAAAGAGTCTTTAAACAGTTTGACTTATAAGATCACTGTTCATGTGAAAGAACAGCATATTCCTTTTACAACAGGGTCAGTATACCTGTACACAAAAATTACTTTCCTTTTCTTTTGCAGTAGTAATTCATTTAATTAGCTAACATATTCCTTTCATTCATTTTTATAAAAATAATTCAGTTGTTGAAATTCCTTTTAAGTCTTTATCTCTAACAGTTGCAGTGTTTGTATAATGCTGATTAAACAAATTGCTTCTTAATCAAAACTACCATAATGTAAGACTTCATTGTCTTAGTCCTTACAACTACATCAAATCCAGCTTTTAAAAAAGTATTTAGAGGTTGTGAGGGCATTAATATCACCCTACTCACATCTGGAGATTTCTTCTTTCTTTACATTTATGAAAGCCTCTGTGCAATTGTGCAGCTATTAATCATTTCTTTCTGCCTCTTATTTTACACAATTTAGACTGTTCCATAAACCGTGGCATATCACTGATTAATGTAATATCTAGCTGTGAGTAGACTTCTGTGCAGACCAATTGTCTTTTCTTTCTCCTGCCCTTAGGAGCACCGTGAAAAAAACTGTTAAATCAGTGCACTTATTGTCACTGCCCTGAGTAAAGTTTGCAATTTATGATGCCCCTAATATCTCATTTTATTTTGATTTAAAAACTTACATTTCCTGGATTGTGAGGATTTATACTTCAAAGTTATCCATTATAAAATTTCTTAATTAAAAATAAGACACTTGTAGAATAATAGGGTCAATTACTGGCATAATTATTTTCTTCTAATATTTATATCCGTTCTCTTTCTGTGACTACAGATCTCTTACAGGGACATACTCTTTTAATCTGGAAAAAATTTGGAGCCACTTGAAAGTTCTGTATTAACTGCCTCTACAAAACAAATGTGAATCCTATACTGTTGATAATAATACAACCACCATCACTATCACTAATAATTAATACTTAAAAACTACTTGTTATGTATTTTAACTCCTTTTGCCTTAACAGCAACATTGTGTTAAGTGATGTGCTCACCAATTTAACTGTTCTTCCTAAGTCATAAAATCAGCCGATAAAGAAACTGCAATGTGGACTCAGGCAGTCTGGCTCAGATTATATAATGGTAGAAACAATATTACAGAAATTTTTGAGAATATGAACTTCCTTAAAAGTGATATTCACCTAAATTTTCTGACCCCAATGCTTCTCCGATTTCCAAATGTTTCCATGCTTACACTGATCATCCACAGCTCATTTTGAGAGCTGTAAATAACAGGTCCTACTTTCCCAGTAGCTAAGGGAAGACTCTAGCTATCTTCTTTGGGTATTTTCTGGATAAAAAGTCACTTATCATAAGAATCACTTCCCTATTTTCTGAGCTTACACAACATACTTAATAGCATATACAATTTAACAAGTATAAATCCATAATCTCCAGCTACTCTTATGCCACAAGTCATCCACATATTTGCTTTAAATTATGTTAAAAGTCCAACAACGTATTTCTTTATTCTGCAACTTTAAAATAATATTAGCTGCCACAATTCAACATTCTAAAATGTAGCATTTCTTTTTTAAGAGGATGTTTGGAAGTCAGAAAATTTGAATATGAGAATCATCTTTGCTCTGTCACATCAGGTGAGTTAACTTCTCTGGGTTTTATTTAGCGCATCTGAAAATTTAACCATATGCCTTCCATGGCAATGTTCTTTTCCAAGAAATGTATATGAGCATTCAAGATTAATTAAAGTTTCATTCAATGACAGATCTCCGAAGAGACATCCATGGACAAGCCCAATTTATCTATATTTGTTTCAGCAATCAATCATTTTTTTTCCTGTTTATTAAAGACAACAGGTAACTTTAAATGTTTTTACACTGGCTGAAAACAGCTTTAACTGAAAAAATGAAACCTATACAACTTCACTCTATGATCAGTTAGAGATCTTCCTTGAGGAGAACAAAAGTATTATGAAACAAATATAGCTCTATAGATGAGGGATTTCCACAACACCATTTTCCGTGACCATTAGGGAGCTACTAAATAATCCGTGAGTGCTTTTCACTTGAGCAGTCAAAATCTCAAATACGTATATCCTAAACTGAAGTTCAAGCAGCAGTTCTTCTGTTTCATGCATAATTAAAATCATTCTTATTTTGTATCCTATAAATATGCAGAGTGTACAAAATGAGAAGCAAACGCATTCCCTTGAGAAGCTGCTTGGACTCAGCTGAACCCCATCAGAGATCACTTCAAAGATCAATTCTTCATGTCTATACAATCAATGATTATGAGTGATCATGTTGGTCCCTGTTTTCCATTGCATTATACATTATCTTTGACCACTGGCATAATAGCAAACTGCAGTGTTTCCATAATGATATTGCATTTTGTGCTAAACTTCAACATTCAACATGTCCGTTTTAGGTGAATAGACTATTGTGTGGTAATGGTTTACATAATAATCATTACTTATTCTAACAATAAGTGCAAGTTGGATGATTGCACAATTCCATTATAAATTATTATTTATATCTGTCTTTTAAAAACAGTTGCCCAGGCATAGTTAACTATATAATATATAATTATATACATGTATTATATATATAATACATAGTATGGAATTATATATTATATAGTTAACTATTATGTATATTTGAAAGATCACCTTTTTCATTCCCTATCAATAGTAGTACTCAATGTAGGTGTTGCCAAGCAAATGTCTTTTTAAAATATTTACAGGTCCATACATCATAGGAAAAAAGTATTAAAAAGATGGTTGTCTCCACTAGCATTACTTTTGATTCTATTTGCCTCTCCCTTTTCCCCAACCAGGAATCTCTATAGCTACTCTTAGTTTTAGAAACTAGCAATAACTATGCCTGGACAACTGTATAAGTAATACTTTATGATGGAATTGTGTAATGATCCAACTTGCACTTATTGTTAGAAAAACTAAGGATATTAATTATTTAAAATATAATATCAACAGTTCCCATCCTGATTATAGAGTGAGAAGGAAGAACTGTGAAGCAGAATATAGCATTCATGATACCATCTGGAGGTAATGCTTCAGGTGTCTGTACTGTATCTGTGTTTATGATAAATTCTTTTCCTGAAGCCACTCAGTGGTTCTAATTTCAACATGTGAAAGATTTCTTGAGATTCTCCTGTTTTATAATGTTGAAAACAGTATCACTTTTTAAAATTCCAAAGAAGTTCCCAAAACATCATCAAAGCTAGTATGGCAAGAACATGTGCTTATATGTTGTTGAATTTTAATTAAAGTTTGGATATCATCTAATGTGCTAGTCCTATTTTGTGATTCTACATCTAATGATTTTCCATGTTTTCTTTCTATCCTTAACATAATGAAACTATCCTTATCATAAAGAAAAACAAATACATTAAATATCAGCGCAACCAATAAGGAAGTGAGGTAAGACAATATATACTATAACACAAGCATAAATAGCCATATACGCATAAATACATTTCATATATACAAAGTACATATTCTCTCACATAACAAAATGTGTTGACTATTGCTTATTATTATTGCTCATGTATTTTTTAATGTTTTATCAAGTACAGTGGAAACATGTAGAGTTTCCTGGAAGGCTTTCTATCAGAAAATAGTAGTGGTGTATTTGATGAATGTGATTTCAAGGAGAAAAAAATACCCTTAATGTGAAATGCCCAATTTTTGTTTTTTTGAGGCTCACATTAGTTCATTTTTTGAACTAATTCCTTATTTTGTCTCTTGAGAAAAGAGCTGACAGGCTTATAAACACATGACCAAGAACCTTAAGCATAAGAATCATTCTTATCTGGCCATTAACACATCAAACAATCACAGACACTTAAATAATGTAGTTGTTTATTATTATTATTATTATTATTATTATTACATCTGGAGATTAAACCCAGGATGTTGTTTATACTATGCAAGCACTTTGCCACTGCCCTACACCTCCCGCTATTATTATATTTTTAATTGACAGATGGTGACTGTACAATGTACGGTACATGTATGTGTACAAGACACAATGATTAGATCATGGTAACTGATATAACTATCACCTTAGATATATATTATTTCTTTGTATTGGAAACATTTGAAGTCCTCTCTAGTGCCTATTTTGTATATCAATTAATTATTGTCAACCTTAATTATCCTACTCTGTTACAAAATGTTAGAAGTTATTCCTTCCTGTTCCTCCCTGGAACCCTTTAACCATCCTCTCTCCATCCTTAGGTAGTTTTTTTGCATTCAATATCCTTATTGAAAAATGAAGAAATTGGATTAGTCTCTAAAGCAGCTTCCAGCTCAAAAAATTGATGAATCTTTTTGATGTCTAGGTTAAAGACATTGAACTAATGTAACTTCCTCCTTTCATACTGTTATTTTTCTGATGTGTTGCTTTGAAAAGTTTCACTTTTTCACTCATTTAATGCTCACATTTTTATCTTTGATGACTTCCTTCTGAAGATGATGTCAGTAATAAGCAGTATCTTAGTCTGTCATAAACTTTTTACTTTTCAGTTTGCACATTTCCTCCCATTCTGCACAAACAGCAATTGAGCTATTTCCCCATTCCAGACATAATTCTCCCCTGAAATTTTCATCAATAAATAAAGAGACAAGCCGCTATCACAGCTGCTTCACACCTACCAAACCTCTCATTAGCTTGTGGACTGCAACTTAAGTAAATGAAGGTATTTAAAATACCTTATTGAAAATCTAGTCACAAAAGTATACTTTGCATTTTAACATTACAAGTTAAAGAATTTAAAGCTAAACTTCATTCAAAAAAAATAACCAAGTTTTATCAGAAAGAGAATACAGGTTCATATATCATTTGTCAATATTTATAATAGGTGAGTTGTAGAGAATGTGCATATCTCCAGAGAAGGCCTGTCTGCCTTTGTTCTCAGATATACAAAGAAGCAGAGTATGGAAGACACCTCCTCATGGTTGGCCAAGGACAGCAGAACTAGTTGCTGTGTTGTCAAAATAAAGAGCTGAGAATGCTCAGAGCTACAAATCCAAATGGATGGAATAATCACACCTTTCAGTGCTGTTTTGGAAGTGGTTCACAGAGCTTCCAATAAGCACCTGCCACCAGGATGCACAATTTCCCACAGAAGTATACTGAGAAGACAACTTGATTTCACATTAGTTGGAAGAAATGAAACTGAATTCCTTTTGGTCACAAGTATGCTTGGAGAGAATGAATCCAAAGGTGCACATATCTATTAGTGGGTCCAGTTTTTACTGTAACTTCAGTCCAAGGATTTCTTTAGAGACTTTTTGCAAAACTATTATTTCAGAAATCATATTTTGCAATCAGACTTCCTTCAAGGTAATCACTTCCCAGTCAGAGAAATATACTTTTTTGAATCTTTCCCCTAAATGTACCTTGCATTTGAGAACATTAAAGGATTATGGATTATATAAGAAGTAAACAAATAGGAAGTGCAAGAGTGGTTGGGTAATCTCTCTCTCTCTCACACACACACAAATACACTCACACATACAAACACAAATACATTTTCTGACATTAACCAGTGAATTATAAGTATATTAGTATCTTTAATTAAAAGCCAAACTCTTAATACTATTCTAATGAATAATTTGTCCATGAATTCTTTCCAAGAGTGGTGAGAGGGCATGAAATCAAAGTTTTATAATTTATCATATCACTTTGAGGTACAGGAACCAGCACATTGACTAACTGAATGATACAAGATGGTCCACTCCTACAACAGGAGACATATTTCTCCCTGGGAGACTATATTAAATGCAATTTATTCTCTTTAGACAGTATCATAAAACAAAAGGGGAAAATTCACCCTAAAAATCAACATTACAATTCTGTAACCTTATTACTGTTTCTGGACAAATTTTTCTAACAACCCTAGAGCTTTCTATTATAATTTACAATGTCTGCAATGAGAAAGTAGATGAGGGAAGAACCCATTAAGAGGCAGTTACTATACTGCTGGACTCAGCTATTAATTCCTTTTTTCATTTTTATTGCTTTCAAGTTTATGAATGACAATCTACTCGTTACCTATTGTTATAAATATTTTGATTTAGCAATGGAAATATTCATCAGTAAACAATACCTATGGAAGCTTTCTGCAATACCTAGCATTTTCTGCCTACTAAACTTATTTCTGAGGAATCTAGATGAACTTTTAATCTTAGCAATAATATTTGCTTGTAAACCTAACATCATTTCTGCTGCTTTAACTATTTTATCTACTGTCTGGAGCCATAATGAATCTGCCTCATTAATTTTTCTACTATGCAGTATAATCTTCTAAGCTATAAATATTCTTTCAGAGGGACTGTCTGACCTAAAACAGGAAAGAGAAAAACCATAATTGTTAGCCAGAACTTTTCCAACAATAACACAAAGCAATCGATGTTTTGGCAGGAATTGTGATAAGCCAGCAGATAGCTTCACACAGTTCCCAGAGTGTAAATGAAGAAAGCTGAACAGACTATCATGGGTACTACCCTTCTAAAAATCTTATAGCTTTTTCTCCTGATAGCTCACAATAATGTCAAGAACATTCAATATATCAAAGATTTGGCACAACCTGGAACATTATCATTTGGTTACTTCTAGATCATTTCTACAAGATGTAAATATAACCTAGATACAATGAATGAAATAGAATCTTGGTACACTGAGCTGTGGTTTTCAAAAATAAGAATAACTTTAAAAGAGTAAATCTAACATCATTCCTACAAACTCCGAAGGGCATGAAACTTGAATTCGGTTAGCAACGCCTTCTTCCCCTTCTCTTTTCTGTTTTACTTTCTTTAATTTTTTTTCTTTTTAGTAGTCCACACTACATAAGAATATACCATCTAAAAAGTTAAGAAATAGCACATACTTTTGGAAAGCCCCTTTTCTTCCCTGGTCCACTTTTTCACTAGGCCTTCTTTGTATTTACTCCTTTTATCAAAGCTCACAGACTAATTTCTGAGGCCAATTCTATAACATCCTCTCAAGTGTTGTTTTCAAGATGTATTATGGAGAAAAGGAAAACAAATGGAAACAAAGTCTTTGTAAATAGGGAAGGGTGGAGAGGTTGAAGGGAGGGCAAGGGAATGGGGAAAAAATAAGAACCAAGATACATCATGTAAAGGTACAAGATCCCAATGATGAATATAACTGTACTGTATACCTAAAATATACCAATAAAGTTAATGGGAAAAAAAGATGTATTGTGCTGGACAATATCAATAAATTGTTTCTTACCTTGTCCAAGGCACTGCGTGAAATGTTATGCAAAGAGAGAAAAAGCTTGCTTACTGCTACACAATAAGTAAGGATCTAAGTGATTTTCAATCTGGCTTCACAATAGAATCGCATAGAGTTCTAAAAACATCGACATTCTGACCCTATCTGTACTCCATTAAACTAGAATTTAAGATGGTCTATGATGTCTATAATGAATCATAGAATGAATGGTAACAAGTATTGTTAGCATTCACAGGAAGATGTCTGAAATGAGTACTTACATGCAAATATCACATCAAGCCTCCCTACAAGGCAATGGTTCAGTGAGCTTTAAATCCATGAACACTAGGGATAACAATGCATTAGTACTGTTCTAAAGTCAATCACCGAGTTTTCTCTTCTCATAACTTACATCTTCTGAGATCACAGAAGATACTCCACATCTCACAGTGTGTTAGTTACCTTTTGCTGTGTCATAAACTACCACAAAACTGAGCAACTTTTTAAGATAGTATACAAACTTTATCCTCCCTGGTTTTAAGGGTCACTAATTCAGAAGTGCTTACAGGAGCAGTTCTAGTACAGGGTCTCATGAGATTACAGTCAAGATTCTGATTGTCATCTGCAGTCTGCCCAAGCCTTGGGTAGGGTTAAGGACTTTGCTCCCAAGGTGGCTTACTCACTGGTGGCATCACAATGTTGAATGACCATTTTTAAGTTATATTTTAGTGGTTGGTATATCTTTGCAATAATACAGAATTGCATTTGTCTTGAGGAATTGGTACATATACATATTGCATCTCCACCATTTTTGCCTCAGTTTTGTACTTCTGTATTTAACATATTTTTCCTAAATTATAGTTCCTCAACTTTTGATTTCTAAGACTAACAAGTCTACTTTATTCAATACATAATTATTGAATATTTTCTCAGTGAAAACCACTATGCCTCCTCTTTCTCAGGCTTGAAGACACCATAAAACAAAGGGGAAAGAATATATCCTCAGAGGAACTACTATGCCTACTATAATGTAACCAAAAACACACATAAAGAGCTACAGTGAATGAAGAAGAGGTGGTTAGTCATAAAAGAGGGGCTTAAATGAAGAATTCAAAACTAAGTTGGCACTGAACTTGAGCACTAATGACAAATGCAGTTTTTTGAGAAGCAAGAAGGGGAACTAACAGCTCTTCGATTTAAGCCTCTTTTCTGGGATCATTGGTGCTTTTGTTATTCTGTATCATATCATACAATGTAATTAATATGCTTCCAGGCTAAAGAAACAGGTATTGGGGGAAGCAGATAGATGAATATAAAAGAGGAGTTAAAAAATAGTTGAAGTGTGTGTAATGATGGGTGGATGTGGATTAAGGATTAGAGGAGACAGACTAAACAGCATCAATCTTGATAGTAAAGCCAATACAGTGAAAGAGGAAGAAATATATTGAAAATTCACAAAGCATGAAATTTACGTAAAGCTAATCATCATAGGTTTTTAAAATTTTGTTTATAAATTTTCAAAATACTGGACAGTATTCATCAACCTGAGAATGCAATGGAAAAGTAAACAGTGAAAGGAGCATGGACCAGAAGATTAAAAATAGCTGGACATCAATGAGAAAGGAATCAAAAGTCCCAGAGAGGGCAGCCTAGAAAATGGCAACAAAGATCCCTGGAAGCTGGACAGGGTGTGATGGACAGCCAGACTATGAAGGGCTGAAGAAGCAGGTCACAGATCAGGAGAAGACCGAGGGAGCCTATTGTCCGGCCTTATGACAACTGGATTAAAGTCATAATTGAGTTCCTAGGGTCAAAGATTGAAAACTTGGTATCCTTAGACTGAAGTCAAAGAGGAATAGCATTTTCCTCAGGTTTTACAAAGATAACAACAGCAAGTTAAATTGACCTAACTTTTTCTTCACAACCTAGTGTGAAAAACATAAACTGAAAAATCAACAATCAAACCAGCTCTATTGTTTGTGGTGTGGGTCTCCATGCTCTCAATGGTACATCCTCTTATGACAGAACTTTGCTTTTGTATCAGGGCCCATGTTGGAAGGCCGAAATACTTTTAGACTAGTCAATAGTTCTCCAGTCTAGCCTGATTCTAATACTAAAACTCCATTTTTAACTGGTGTTTCTATGTGCTGAGTTTTTCACGGCTTACTCTGAAGGCGAGCTTAATTTTTGCCTTGCCCTCTGGATAAAGTAGTTTGGCACATGGATATAATCATACTTACAATTTTACCCTAAACCAGCATGGAAATCTCACTTTTGATTCACAAGAGATATCACAATGTTGTGCATGTCCATATTTTTAAGATGAAAAGATTAATTATATGTCTCAGTTTTGCAGATGGAAGAAAAGAGCAAATACACGCCCAGTTTGTTTCATATTATATGAATTATATTTTCAAAATGTCATATTAAAGAAATAACTACAGAAATCAAAAGCTGCCACCTTCTTTGCCTGCTGTCCTCCTCCTCCTTCTTCATTTTTTGTCCTTAGAGATGAAAACTGTTTAATAGCTTCATTGTGTGAAATAAGGCTTTCTTAATACTAGCAGCAGTGATTGGGTCAGTTTCCCTAGGGTAAAATAATCTTGAATTATCCAGTGTTTCATAAATAATATAATGTCAATCTTAGGAAAAATTAAAGCTAATACTGTGTGAAATATTTCAGAACAAATGTTTTTTTAAAACAAATCTTCAAGTTTATGGAAATGTAGCTTTCAACTGAAATGTCACTAAAGTGAACCTAAAACCTCAAGTAAAAAAATACACCAGAGGAGAGTAACTTCTAATATTAGCCTTTAACTTTATATCAATAAGCACCACAATAACATAAAATGCTGACACTTATAAAGATAATTTTTAAAAACAAGAAATGGTGTAATATAATCATGTGAAATAAAAAAAGTGAAAGGAAATATACAGGTTGATTTTAAGTGATAGTTCCTTCCACAATTGTTTTTTTCCTTTTTTATTTTTTCAAATTTCTTATAATTAAAAAATTCATTCACTTAAAAATGTGACATGCATTTGTGCATATGTTTGTAATATACATAAGAAAAGGGGTAGAAGATTCTAACTCATTTGAAGTCATTGGTTTAGTTCAAAATTTCTAAGATCTTTACTTCCACTGGCTCAGACAAATGACACCATTGACTAAAGTTCTGCTCCTGGGTACAGTGAGAACATCAACCTTTAGAAGGTGCCTTAAAAAGGAGAAGTGTTACATGAATTGGCATTTTAGCTGTGTGAGTTTGTATAAACTTTCTGAATACGGTTTGTCATTGGGTGGTACTTACTTTTGGCCCACTCAATGTGCATATGAATGTGTGTGACTTCATAAATGCAAATAAATCTTAGTATTTGTATTATTTTTGGTCAAAATGTGTAAAATTAGACATAAAAATAGGCAAATGGCAAACCAATTATATAAAAGTAGTCTGGTATACTAAAAAACAGATACCATATATTGTATGATTTTATTTATATGAGATGTCCAGAAAAAGCATGACTCTTTAGGAGTTGGCAGAGGGGAGTGAGAAGGGATTTTCTTTAGGTGGTACAAAAATATTCTAAATTTGATTGTAGTGATCACTGCACTGTGAAGATATATTAAAATATTCAATAATATTGTGCATAAGTGAATTATACTGCATGTGAATTATCTCAATAAAACTACTTTGAAACAAAAATATACCATCACCACTTAAATGAACTGCTGGAAGACTTTTTTATTTACAAAATCTTCTCCATCAAAAATTGTATGTCTGAATTCATATAAACATGGATGCAATTCAGTAAATGACAGAAACACAGCACACACATATATTTTAAAACTTCAATATTTTCTGTGTAGCTAGGCCTTTTTAAACAGTTTTAGGAAAGGTTCTTGCAGTTAAAAGTCTTCAATAGATGGTTAGACCAATTTTAAATTATCCAATTTTTGCCATTTTCACTATTTCCCATGTGAGAAATGTCAGAAGATGATAAGATCTCAGAGGACACTTTTTTCTTTCCAGTCAATTGAAATTCTCCTGACATAATTTCAATCCATTACTCCTTATTATATCCCTTTAGACAGTCTAATTCTATTCCCTCCTTGGTGGTCATATCCTCTCACTAAACCTGAGCATCAGTGCACCAGATCCTCTGCAATAAAATCACACCTCAGCACAGCCAGTGTAAAATTACTTGGCTCTGCCAATAAGTTGACTTCATAGGCTCTTCAACTAAGAATCTGAAATAATGTCTGGAAGCTTTTCTTTATTTAGCCTTGGTCTAGTTCTCAAGTAGTTTAAAAAATTGTCACTTGATAAAATGTTAAGAAAGCAAATTGATGTATAATATCTATAATTATAAGGTATATAGGTAAATTATTTATGTATATTTAGTACATGATACTGTCTTATTTACTATGAATCAAATAAACCTAGTGTACATACACCTAGTGAAATGTGGCATTGCTCATTTTAGGGCCATGTGACAATCCTGAAATCTATATTTTTATGGATGTCAGGTTAAAAATACCTGCTCTCCTAACCCTATTTTCTCAAAGAAAATATACTGAATTCAGAAGAGTTTTTAAATGCTGAAATTCACCCAAGATTCACTGGTGAAAAGTAAACAAGATTAATAAATGTGATGGCTAAATTTCAGGGAATGTAAAACCGAGTTCACCAAAATAATCTCCACATTTTATCTCCTTGATATTATTTTTCTTAAAAAGCTTAGTTTGTAACAGAGTGTAAGTAGAGAGGTATTATTAAATTGTTGTTAAAATACTTTTCAGATTTACCAAGTTTGTCACAAGGTACATGTTCTAAAACAATATCTTTTCAACTCATTTTTAATGATCTCTTGCAGGTAAAATGAGAAAAAAAAATTGGTATCTTCAGGTATGTTACACTGTATTACAATAGCTTAATATGTAATGTTTCCTTTAAGCTTTTTAAAAAAGTTTGGCATTATCCATCCACCTCTATCAATCAGAAAACAAGGAAAAGCAGGTGTTGGATAACTTGCTTAAATTCATAGAGCTGATATATGACTGAACTTGAATTTGAATAAAATACATGTTAGATATCAAATATTTCCCACATTCTTTAACTATACCAGTTGTCTCCACAAAAGCATTCTGTTTATCAAACAATCTAAACTCAAGAAATAAAGGTGACCAGTTTTAGTTCTTCAATCTATACTACCGTGGATCATTAACATATTTGGCAAAACTCTTTGACGAATATATTAACCAAGTAACTCCAAATTTCTTCTTGGTTACTGACCCAGCACTGCTCAGGGCTGCAGTTGTAGCCTAGTAAAATACGATGGTCAAAGGCCCAGAGTAGAATATGATGCACAAACCTATGTTCCCTATTTTTTTTTCCCTCTAGGGCCAGCTTCTTAGGCATTGAGTGAAGAAGAAGATAAGAAGAAGCCCACATTCCCTTGAGCCTTGGTCAGCTACAGCATGCCTGAATCTAGTTTGGACAGCAATTTTGCCCCTAATGGGTGGCAGAAAAGTGCATGGTCTGGTATGCAAAGGCTGATGGTCTCATGAAATGCACCACATAATGGGTTCTCATTCAACCACTTTTATACCTTCTCAGCCACACTAGAGTGCTCTCATGCAGTTGGCAAGCTTCTTGTGTTCCAATTAAATGAGCTTCATGACCAGCAACTTTCTATGTCCAGTGACCCAGTGAGAGATGTGTACATGCTCAACTCACCAAACAATGAGTGTTCAGGCTATCCCAATGCTGTCACTGCTCCATCGGCCCATATCAAAACAGGGTCATAGAAAGGCCAGCCCTCTCATCTAACAGTCATCTCCAATCCTCAGTGAGTCCTTCTGATAAAGCACACCTTTGAAAAGGGAGTAATTGCTTTTCTTTAAGCACATTCCTGACCCTAACAAGCTCTCTGTCCTGGTTCTGAATTTACTGTGATCCAGACAGGAGGCAGATGGTCTTGGCTCCTAAGCATTAGCAGGGAAAGTTCATATTTCATCCCACCTATCAGGAGCTCTTTGAAAATGTGACTCCCAAATACCTATTGTCTTTTTCAGTCTGACTCCTGAACTACATTCAAGGGTAACAAGAAAAAAAGCTCATCCTACATTCAATTACATTTGACTACAACATAAATCTTTCAAGTTTTAACCCACATTAAAAAAAAACTCATGCAATAATATCTCTCAAAATTTGCTAACATTACTGTGTTAATATATTTTATGTTACAACATTGGGTTTTTGTTGCTTAAGATGGTGTAATAGATGAACAGATTTCAGATATGAACCACATTTAATGCAAAGACTAAATATATATAATTTCTATTTCAAATTCACTGCAAATGTGATACATTACTACACACCACTTATTTCCTCATTCTGAACCTTTATTGCTCAGGCTTCAAATAAAAAAGAAAAAGTATGAGAATCCATACCCACACTCCAAAAGGGAATGAGATTATAATATTGGGAAGTACTCTAAACACTAAAAGAACAGACATTCTATGTATTTCACGGTCTTCACTACTGGATTACTGCATTTCCTACACAAAGCCACTACTTTCACAAAAAGCCTAGCAAATTGAGTTTCATTTGTCTCGGATTGAGAGAGGGAGTTAACTTGGACCTGAGCAGTCACTATGAGCCTTAATAATTTTATATTTCAATAAATATCAGGGTCATTAATGTTGAATAATAAAAGCTGCCATTTATGCAATACTCAGAGTGCAGTGAGTTCTATTCTAGGCCTTTAAGTGGGACTTATTTCATCTCCTGTACCTCCACAAGGTGGGTATTTTTAAGGCTCTCATTTCACAATTGAAAAGATTAGGGGTTTCAAACTAAAAATTAAATGTTGTAAAGGTAGAAACTATCAGGATAATATTAATAAATAATTTGGGGCATCTACTAAGTCCTGGGCAGAAATGAAACAAACAAAAATACTGTCCTTTGGAAATTTTGTTTAGTTCTATCACAATGCAATACTTATATTCTTATCACTGAAAACTGCATGCAAATAAAATTTCTTTCAACTAAGAAGATGCAAAATATTTAGCTGATCTTTAACTCTCATTAACCAAATGCTTCATGTGATTTGGTATTTTCAAATTGTTGGGTTTGCTCTAATAAGAAAAAGAAAAAGAAATAATGAGTAATATCATATTTAAATGTTACTTGTACATAAAATCTCTGTATTTTTAAACATGGTATATATTTATTAATGATGTGTCAATGAATAGTTATAATACTATATTATATATGATACTCAAAATGATAATTACAATGCTATATTTATCCAATTAATATCATGGTTTACATTTCAACTCCCTAATATTCCTTCTTCCATCAAAACATAAAATTGCTTGGGCAAATATAACTAGTTGTAGGTAAATAAAAAGATGTTTAAAAGACAAAACCCAGTAATTCCTGGGAAATGAGATCCAGTCATAGATTATGTTTGCCTAAAGAATAAATTTGTGTTAAGGAAAACTAGAAATCAATGACAAAGGAAACACAGAAATTACGCAAATTCATGGAAACTAAAAGTACACTCAAATAAACAATGAGATACAGAAGAAATAAGACTGTTTCTAGAACTAAACAGTAATGCCAATACAACATAACAGAACTTATGGGACCAAATGAAAGCTGCCCTAAGAGGGAATTTTATAGCTGTGAATCTCCACATCAGAAAAATACAGCGAGCACACATAAATAACCTAATCATGCACCTTAAGGTCTTAGAAAGACAGCAATCCAAACCCAAAGCTACAACAGGAAGGAAATTATAAAGATCAGAGCAGAAATCAATAAAATTGAGGCCAAAACAACACAAAGAATCAATAAATCAAAGAGTTGGCTGTAAAAAATTAAATCAAATAGACAAACCCTTAGGCAATCTAACCAAAGGAGAGATAAGAACCAAACCAATGCAATTAGAAACGAAAAGGTGAAATCACCGTAAACACTGGGAAATTCAAAAGGATTATTAATAATGACTTCACAAACCTGTACACCTATAAATTGGAGAATACAATGGATAATAGATAGATTCCTGGAGACATGAATTACCAAAACTGAAACAAGAAGATTTAAAAACTTTGAATAATCCAATAACAAGCAATGAAATTGAAGCAGTAATAAAATCTTAACAACTTAGAAAAGCCTCCAGATAGATTCACTGCTGAATTGTACAAAAACTTCAGGGATTTCTGACATCCAATATTTCTAAAGCTCTTTAATGAAACTGAAAGGGAAGGTATACTTCCAAAGGCATTCCTGGAAGCTGGCATTACCCTGATTCTAACACCAGGCAAAGATCCAAAATAAGAGAACTATAGACCAATTTCTTTACTGAATATAGGTGAAAAATTTATAACAAGTTATGACAAACAAAATGCAACCATAAAAAAGATCATATACATCATGACCAAATAGGTTTCAACTCAGGAATGCAAGGATAGTTCAACATAAACAGAAGCAAGGACAAAAATCACATGATCATCTCAATAGATGCAGAAAAAGCATTTGACAAAAGCCAACATCTATTCATGAAAACTCCTGGGAGAAAATAGATATAGAAGGATTTCATCTCAATCTGATAAAAGTTATTTATGACAAACCGACAAAGCTACAGCGATAAAAATACCATTTACTGACACAAAAACAGACATGAGAATCCATGGAACAGAATAGAGGATGCAGAAGCAACCCAAACACATTTAACTATTTGATCTTTCACAAAGGGGCCAAAAATATACAGGGAAGAAAGCCTCTTTAATAAATGATGTTGGGAGAAACTGGCTAACCACATGTAGAATACTGAATCTACACCCATATCTCTCACCATGTACTAAACTAAAATCAAAATAGAACAAAGAACTAAGCATTAAAGCAGAAACACATCCTGCTGGGAGATAAAATAGGTAAAACTCTAGGAAGTCATTGGCTTAGGGTGACATTTTGAATAGAACTGTGGTTGCACAGGAAATAGTACCAAGAATAAATAAATGAGATCACTTCAAATTAAAAAGCTTCTATATGGCAAAAGAAACAACAAACAGCATGAAAAGACAAACCACAGAATGGGAAAAATTTTTACCAGATATTCCTCAGACAAGAGGACTAACATCAAAATGCACACAGAGCTCAAAAAACTTTAGGCCTCCCAAAAGAAAAGGAAAAAATTAAAAAATTGGCAACTGAAATGAATAAACACTTCACAAAACAAGTGGAAATGGCCAATAAACATAAGAAAAACTGCTCAACATCACTGGCCATTAGAAAATGCAAATTAAAACTATGAGATTCCACCTTACCCTAGAAAAAATGGCCATCATCAAGAAATCAAATAACAGGCCGCAAATTTAGCTCAGTGGTTCCGGCGCCTGCCTCACAAGAGCAAGGTCCTGAGTTCGATCCCCAGTACCAAAAAAAAAAAAAAAAAAAAAAAGAAATCAAATAACAAATGCTAGAGAGGCTGTAGAGAAAAATGAAATGCTCTACAATGTTACTGGTAATGTAAACTAGCACAACCACTATAAAAATAAATATGGACATTCCTTAAAAAATCAAAACTAGGAATCCCATTTGACCAAGCTATTCCCCTTCTAGGTATTTTCCCCAAAGAGTTAAAGACGTCATATTACAGTGATACATGTATATACATGTTTATAGCAGCACAATTAATAACAGCTAAATATTGGAAGCATCCTATATGTCCATCAACAGGTGACTGGATAAAAAAATGTGATATTTACTACTCTGCCATAAAGAAAGATAAACTTGAGTCATTTGTAGGAAAAATGGATGCACGGTAAGATCATGATATTAAGTGAAATAAATCAAACACACAAGCTTAAATGTTGCATGATTTCTCTTATATGAGAAACTCAAAGTATAAAAAAAATAAAATAAAAGATGGATAATAGGAAGTAGGGAGATAGATCTTTCTCAAATGGGAAGGAGATTGAAAGATAGGGGTAGGGAAGGAGGGTAAAAAAGGAATTAAGATATGTTATATACATGTATCAACTCCACACAAGAATGTAAACATTATGTACTGCAAACATGTACTAATAAAAAAAATCTAAAAGAAAAAACTTGTGTTGTTTCCCCAATGTATCCATTAAGTGTTTTATTGAAAACCTGAGTAGTCATTATAGAGAACTACCATACATTTCAACATTATACTGCACTTGATTAAAAAAACAATTTATAGGCTTCAATTTTCTAACCAGAAGAATGCAATTTCAATCTACCAGAATTTTGTAGATTAGTGATGCATTATTCTAAAAGTTAAATCTGATTAATATTTAATTGCATCCACATTTACAGGTACTAACTAGGAGTCTTTTCCTATGAATTACAGCTGTTAATTTTATAAATTTAATTCATATTAAGTTTACAATTCATATAAATAAACTATAATTCTGAATAATCACTGATAGCTATCATTGAGTAGACTTTGTCAGAATAATTTTTGATCCATATACTAATTTATATGTAGACTGCATAATGCCCCTTTTGGTGAAAGTTTTGAGAGAGTTAAATATTACTTGTTAGAAGAGGGACAGCTAGGGAATACATATGGTAATAGAGGAAGGGAAGGGTGGGCAAGAAAGGGCAAAAGGGAGGGTGGACATGATCAATGCATGATGTGCTCACAAAGGGAAATGTTACAGTGAAACACATCAATTTGTAAAACTGACACATAATAATAATAATAATAATATTATTCCTTTGTATCACTTACGAGCATGCACTTCATGATGTTTTTAAAACTCATCACTGCTTAATAGTTTTCTAAAGCAGGAATAAGGAATAGATTATACAAAGCACAAACAAAATAGAATTTTACTGCCATTCACTTATTATAATGCACTTATTTTAAGATGTCTTTCAAGTGAAAGTTACATTTAGCCGTTTAAAAACAAAATGGGGGAGCAGGGGTATAGGTGAGTTGTAGAACACTTGCCTAGCATGCACAGGCCCTGAATTCGATCCGTAGCATCACACACACACAAAAATAACAAAGTTTAAAAAACAAACCTTTGAATCACCACTTTCAAATACAGGGAACTTGTGGATACACTTCAAAACACACCAGGAACTTCACATACATGCCTACTATTCAATTAGTTTCACCAAGTATAAGTGATGAATAGTTGTCAAAAACCCTTAACAACAAATTAATACACCGATAATAAAGCTTTATTAAAAAGAAAAGTTCTGAATAATTACCATTATGGTAGTTATTTCTCTAAATGGGTTGGGATAATAAAATTCTGACTTGCCATGTTGATTTCAAAAAATGTAAAAGTGCCCACTAGATTCAATCAAAACTTATTTAGGAGGAAAATTTGTTTAAGGAGGTGCTTCTTACACCTTATGTAACAAAGCCCCATATCTGAATTAACCATAAGAGCTGTTTAGAAACCACGTCCAAAATGGATAGATGGGTTCAGTGAAAACACACACACAGACAAACATGTACACATACATATATAATTATGTTATATTTATACAACTTTGGCAACCATGTCTAGAGTATCTGTATTCTAAACTTATAGAACATTGGAAAGCAGAATGCAAGATAAAAGTAACCAATTATTTGTGTTTAAGGTGAAAATATTCACAACACTGAAATGATGATTAAATCTCTGTATGTACATTCTAGAACTCTGAATTATACAATTTGTAATTTCCATATTAAGAGATAATGAAATAGAATATGCCTAAGATGTGTAGTGTAACAGCAAATTAATGATTATATAATCATAAATGTCTATTTTTGTATATATTAGAATCTATGAAGGACTTTATATAAGGAAGCACTAATAAGGCTATTATTATGTATTAAATATATGTGGAAATATCAGCATAGTGAAGATTAAAGTTTAGAAAACCTCAAACTATTGGTAGTTACATTTTTCTGTATGAAAATTTTTGAAGTATAAATTATAAACAGAACACATCAATATCATTTCTATATACTAAATATTTTGCATTCAGTTAAACAGAGTTATTTTGATGTATAATAATTTTACCTCTTTAAGAATGAAGGGAAAAAAGAACAGATAACACTGTTTTTCATTCATTTAATAAATGTGATATTTGACAATTTCAGGAATATGCTATAATTATACTGCACATAAATCCTACATTCCCTTTTGCTTATGCATAAAAGCAAATCAATGGGATGGCCTGAAATATTTTAAGAGCCATACTAGACAGAAAATTTTACTTATTAACAAACTTAATCCAGTCTATTTTCATTATTAAAGGTCTCTGTCCCTAAAACTGTTCCCTCAGAACCTAATTTATAAGCTTGGGATTCATAGAATCTAAGTACGTCTTCCTAGAACTCAAAATTTTAATTAAAAAATTCTGAGTAATCTTTATTTTTTCAGTTTTAACTTAACAGTAACTTTTTATGACTATCCAGAAAGTTTCAGAAGAAAAGCAAAATCTCACCAAAGGAGCAGTTTCAAAACAGTAATCAAACTACAGTTTGAATTTTTGAAGAAATAAATAGGTTTGGCTAGAAAATAGTATATTACCACTTTTAACCCAAAGACTGTTTCACCCATATTATTGTCCTTCTTTTTGTAAAACAGCTAATTTTGAATGCTTACATGTGATTCTACAACATAAATCTTGTGAGGGCACAGAGTTTTGACAATTTGCTTCTCATTTATGTACCCAGCCTCCACAAAGGTGCCAAAACTTGGAGGTGGTAAATAACTACTAAGTGGCAAATTTTGCCCTTTATGTATTTGTTTAAATCTGTAGCATCAAAACTGGTATAAGAAATTGAAAGTGGTATGGGATATCTATGGTTACTTTAAGTGAAGGACAGAGAGGAAAAGGTATAGTTGAGAAATAAAAATATATTGCTCATATCAGCTGGAAAGAAGAGCTAAGGGGTTGTGATAAGATGCCTCTGTCAACCACACCCACACCCACACCCGTTTACCTTCTGGACAGTGTGCATTGTATGTAACACTAAGACCAGCTGGGGCCAAAGGCAAGTGGACACATCTGCAAGGGCCAAGGAGCAAGCTGTTTTAATAGTAAAGTGTTGTTCATCATGAGAACTTTCAGACTGTGAGAATATGCCTGCAGAATCTAGTATGTGAACCACTAATTAAACTTCTCTAACAAAAATGTCACCTTTGAAATATTTTCCCACTTTCTAATTTTCCTGAGATGTTTTGTCTTCATAACAGTTAGTTGAAGGGGTGATTGTTGCCATCCTGATATTAGAACAGGGCTGCAAAACTTGGGAGATCAAGGACCCTCCAAGGAGCAATGGCAAGTGAACTAGGAGTAACCAGGGAAGTCTAACTTCTGGACCTGGCCCATACAGAGCCACCTGCTATGTGGTGTGGAAAATGTCCTTAACTTACTTAACCTACTACCTGTCAGTCTCCATACTATTTTTGGTTGAATTATCATGTCTGTATTCAGCAAATACGAAATTAGTACAATAAGCAAGATACTGTTTTAGGTACTAGTTATACAGAAGTGAACAACATGAACAAAATTTCTCCCCTTCCATAGCTTGCATTCTATTAATACTTTACACATTACATTTTCTCAGTACATCCTGTAATATAGATGAATAAAAGCTACAGCTATGGGAATATAAGAAATGAGAAGAAGGAAAAATTATGGTGAATTCTGTATATAGTTTATAGAGAAATGATGGCAAATCAAAATCTCAATTGTGGAGAGCTGCGTGTGCCGCGCCTTAAAGATGGCGCTGGTTTCCGCCTTCCGCCATCCCGACGGCGAGAGCTCTTTATGATAAACAACTCCTTATTTGGCTGTGATGTGTCTGATGCTCTGCCCCCTCTTACGTGTACCTATCCG
>NW_004624738.1:31436861-31491498 GCF_000247695.1 Heterocephalus glaber
GATGTGTCTGATGCTCTGCCCCCTCTTACGTGTACCTATCCGCATTCGCCACATGACTATCCGTGATTGGTTGGTTCAGGGGTACTTATTCTAGGGACGGGTGCTCCCCAGAAGTAGAAGAAAAAAAATGTTAAGTTTTCCTGAATAAACTGCTAGAAGAAGAGCGTTGGTGTTGCGTCGTCATTGCTGGTCAAAGGCGAACGCGACACTCAATAACCTTAAACCTATGTCTTAAACCTACATTTCTACTATATACAATCAGTTTTCCTATTTAATATAATAGAATAAGAAAATATAACAGGGTTGGAAGATGCTTTAGTACCGCCAAAGTTCTAATGCTTTAGTCTGTCCAGATTCCACACAAAAGGGTTATGTAATGCTACCTTCACAGGTGGCCAATTCTATCTCTAAGCCACTATATTTGTTAAATATTTTTTCAAATTGATTAATTAGGATGTCTCCTTGAATTAAATCCATTTGTTATAGTTTTCTCCTTTTAGGTTCTAACTTAATCTCTCTTAACTACTTTTGACTATAGAATATGGCTTAGTTTCAAGTTTTTCATTATTTTTTTGCTCCCCTCTGAAGGTACTCGATCTAGAAAGTGTGACAAATAGAACAGTACAAAAACTCTAGCACAGTAGTTGGTACAGAGAAGAGGAGTTTTTGGATTCAACTTTGTAAACATTAATGAATCTTAAAATGGATTAGTTGCACTTAGTAGCTTCACAACAGTACTGATTTGTATTAAGGTTATGCTGATTGCTACACTGTAAGATTTCCTTATTTGCTTACTGTTTATCTCTTTTTTTTTTCTCAAATGCAACCTTCGGTTCTATAGTTCAATTTTATATTGTTGGATTTGACACCTTCATCCAAGGTTACACATTAGTCATGACTCCAATCCTCAATTCATCTATAAATTGAATAACAATGTCTTCAAGGTTCAATAATTCAAGGTATTGAATAATTTTCACTAAGTCAAGGACAGAGTCCTTTAGGAAGAACTAGAAATTTCAAACTATGAGCACAATTCCTGAACATAGCTAGTTATTATCACTAAATGAGGCAACCTTGAGGCATGTGTCTGCCTTTTTCAAGTAGTTACATAAAAAAATAAATCAGCAAATGGGCTGAGGATTTAGCTTAGTGGTTCTAGCGCTTGCCTTGGAAGTGCAAGGTCGCAAGTTCTATCCCCAGTACTAAAAATTAGATAAATAAGTGAATAAGTAAATTAAGCAATCAGCAAACATTTAAGACTAAATCCCTTCAGTTTTTTGCAACCCAATTTGCCACTTTGTTTTCCATACTTTCAGTATTTAATCGATAAGTTAACAAATAATTTGGATCATTTTTGCATAGGAAAAGACTGATATTAACGATAGCATGACTAGTCCAAGCAACTATGACAATAAGATGGAGAAAAATCCATTGTGTACTTATAAAACTGTATTTGAAGATAATATGAGCAAAGTCTTCATTCCAGGTACTTCCCACTCTTAAATAACTCTTGGTTTTTTGTAAGTTTCCTAAAAATATCTCTCTAGATTTAATGCAGATGTCATAACATATCATACATTATATTTTAGCAATGAAATTATTCTATAATAAAACTACTTCCTTGCGTGATTTTTAGAAGACCCATAGGTTTGTACTGCACAATGATGCTTTCACTGATTCAAACTGTAAGCAAAACATTTCACAGTGCATGCTCCAAAGTTTATTCTGTGATTATTTTATCTTTAGAATAAGTTCATGGAGATATATAGGGATATATCATTATTTTGATTTCATAAACTGATAAAGATGAAATAAACTCTGTAGCATGATAAGGATGAAGCCACTTTGATTTTATCAGGTCCTTGACTTGCAGCAAGACCATTACCTGAATTCTATATATCATAGAAATGAGATAAATAGCTATAATACTTACAAATATAATTTCAGATAATAAATTGCTGATGTAATTTTTTGTATAGTCTCCCAAAAGTTGGAATTATTTTCAGATGTGTGCTTACTTTACTTTTTCTTGTAACAACATTATAGATCCTTTATATTCCACCTCCATCCCAATGCTACTCCTATTTCTCTATCAAATTAAAAATCTTGGAGTTTTTCTAGGTTTGCATTAAAAGAAAAAGGTTATTTTAAGACTTCTTCAAAGTAAAGAATTGCATACTCTTATTATACCCTCTATTTTAAAATAGAGAGTATTTATACATACTGATCTATGTTACAGGTCAATATACTTCTTCCAGATCGACAAATAAATCCAGTTTACATTGCTATCAAGTATGAAGAGTATGGCTCCTCGTAACTAATATCATCTTAATCAAATAGTATAGGGTGCAAACATTTAATTTATAAGTTCAAGTATGGCAGAAAAGTAATTAATTTGAAATCAGAGGTCATGATTAGTAAGAAAAAGAACAACGATCAGAATTCAGGACTTCTGATTTCCCCCATAGGTCTTAGTTTTCATATACATTAAAAATGCACAATAGAGGTCACTTTCTGTACAGTGTGAAGTTATTTTTAAACGATTATATGCAACATGTTATGAACTATAAGAGGCAGTGGGGAAGAAGACGTTAAAAGAATTAAAATGTAATATGTGTATTATACCAATATCACAATAAATGTATGTAATGTTAAGTATGTAATAATAAAAATAAAGCAATATATAAAGTAAGGAATTATTATATCAATAATAATATTGAAGATGATCTGAATTAAGAGATTATCATTATATTGTATACTATTGTTTAGGAGGCAATTATTTTTGTAATGTAATGTAATTTTTTAGAGACTAAAACATTTATAAATAAGTCATCATAACTAGAAGTTAATTTTATGAATGAATGTGGTTAATTTTATAGTGATTTAATTGGTTAAATTTGTTAAATTTTTTTTTAAACTAAATGTGTTCATAAGTAGAAAGCAATGGTGGGAGTAGAGCAAACAAGAGAATGGTTCTAGAATAATTAATATTTGGATAGTTTAATGCCAAAATGAGTTCATAATTGTCCTTAAGTTTATATTATAATATTTATCATATATTATCAACCTTTGATACTCTACTTTGAAATAGCAACACTGTACAGGATGATAGGTCTAATTTAAAACTTTTGGTTTTGAAGTTGAATGAAGAGATCATATTTAAACACATTTAATCCATACATTTAAAGTGTTTATAAATAAGAATTAGAAAAACAAAATTATTACTTGATTTGCTTTTTGTTTTCATGATGCCAAATGAAGCAATTCTACAAACTCTACATAAGTTTTAGAAAAGGAAATGAGCAGAGATGGAAACATGCTAAAAGGTAATCTTTTCCTTTACCTTTGTGTTTAAAATAAAAAATTAGAGTGCTTCATTGTGCTCAGAAAGCCACAGCTTAGGAGAACAACAGAGATTCCATACTAATTTTGTGCATATGCTAGTAGAGTTGAAGGTTCAACTACGGTTTTAAAATTCAATTGTACCATGTTAACATAATCCCAAAAAGTGGGTTTCAAATTTGAAGGCAATTTCAAACATGCACTGGCTTTCCTCAAAGCAGAGTCCAGAATAACCAAAAATTCTAAAGTACATACAGTATATTGTAAAATATGATTATTTTTAGAAAGTAAAGACATGTCTATCACAGAAGCTATTTTATGTGTTGGCAGCCTCCAAATCACGTAGTCAAAAACAGTGTCTTGGTAATATTTTGAAAGGTCAAAAACCATAACCTTGTCATCTTCCTGGCAATCCTGATATAATACCTGGTCAAACACTTGAGAAGATTATAGAACTAATATTGTAGCAAAATAGATATAGTGTAGACAGTGCCTCATGCTACTGTTGATATTCTCCACAAGAGTTTTCTCCCAATCTGGACTAACGCTACAATAAATATATATTAGAGAATAAATTTTGGTAATTTAAAAAAATAGCAAAGAGTTTAAAAAGCAGTAGATGTATTCTTAACTACATCTTCAAAAATCATCATGAGCAGGATATGTGATGTGCTTATCAAGATCATGTGAGGATATTTTTTCCACATTGTTTTTATTACTGTATCTTTGTCCACTGAATTAGTTGAAAAACCAAGCAATTAGAAAAACAGAGCCTGGAAAAATCCCTAAAATCACAAGACCTTCACTTATCTGACTGGATCTATAACTACTTGCCTTAAAACTCATTATCAGAATTTAAAGAATCATACCACAGCGATATATGTGGACCTATGTTTATAGCGGCACAGTTTGTAATAGCTAAAGCTTGGAAACAGCCCAAGTGCCCATCAATTGGAAACTGGATAAAGAAGATGGGATTTTTTTTAATAAAACGGAGTACTACTCAGCCATAAAGAACGAGAAACTAGAGACATTTATAGCTAAGTGGATGCACATTGAGGCAATACTCTTAAGTGAAATAAATAGGACACATGTGTAAATACCAAATAGCTTCTCTGGTGTGAGAAACTGAAAGGGTAAATAAGGATTAAAATAATTAAAATGAATCATTGATAATTTGAAATAGGAAGAATAGGTCCAAAGGGGTAGGAGAAGTGGGAGGGGAAAGGGAAAGGAAAAATTATGAGAAAAGGAAAAAATGGAAACAAAGTCTTTGTAATAGGGAAGGGAAGACAGAGAATGGGGAAAAATAAGAACCAAGATACATCATATACAGGTACAAGTACCCAATGATAAATGTAAATGTATTGTATTCCTAAAATGTACCAACAAAATAATTTAAGCAAAAAAAAAAAAGAAAGGAAAAAGAATGTGATATTGAGCTGGCATGGCAATTACACAATCTTATCAAGTGTATGCTGAGGACAGTGAGGTAGAGTGGTGGGTTTTTGACAAGAGTATTAAACCACTAAAACTATCTCGATATCACCTACCTCTGGAATCCTAATACGAGATAATAAATTCTTACTGTTGAAAAAAAACCTCATTATCTAAGCATTCAATTATAGAAAACACCTTCTATAAATAGGGACTCAACTCTCAACTGCGATCATCTTTCAGAAGTGCCTAAAGAGATGGACAGAACTAATTATAACAGAAGACCCAAAGAAACCATGCTAGGATAGCAGGTACAGGTATGTGCAGTGAGTTTGCTGCCATTTTGCATGTTTCATGGTCATCTTTACAACTCAGAGTACTATTCCAAAACATAATTATAGTAGAGTCTTGGATTGTTACCGTAAGTCTCTTGGTAAAGTGACATCACCTGCATACTTTAAGTAATCTTTCTTTCCCTTTTGTTTCAGTCTAAGCAATTATAATTGAAAAACTATATCAAATGCTTCCTATTCAACCACTCATTTAGAAACCACTTATTGATGCCCACTCTGGGTCATGTTCAAGTCTACGCAATTGTTAGATGCACCATGTATCTGAGCATAGCTTGTGTTATTCCTAATAGACGGCTTTATTTACTTTTGTCAATTTGGCAGACTCCTCACCAACATGTGAATGAATTACCTCCTTGACAATGGAGCCCTTGGAATGGCAAGACAAAATTCACTATTTTTTCTTCTATGCTACTATTGTAAAGTTCAGTGCTTTTATTAACATCTTTAACACATCATTTAAAATTGTTTTAAAGTCTGTCATCAATATTCTTCTACTTTTTTGTGAAGAATAGGTGATATCTCATCAACATTTATACACCAGGAAACTAAGGAAGCTCTATGCTCTCAAAAAGCCCTTAAGAAATGACACATAAATGGATGGAAGATTCTATCTTTAATGGACACTAGAGGCCAATTATCTCCCAGTCATGCTTCAGGAAAGAACTACCTGTTCAAATGTGAATGATTTTCTCAGAACAGAATATTCATCAAATTATACTTGAGATTTGACTGTGTTCACCTTCAAGTTCTATAGCCCTCTCCTTGATCCCAAAGGTTTTTAATGAGCTTCATGTTTTGTAACAAATAAGTCCCTTTCATCCTATAGTTTTGGAGAGAATGGCATTTGTTTTTCTTGAAGTCTAAGAGAGAATCTAAATTGTCACCAAAGTAACAACTTACACAGCAGCATGATCCATTTACTTTCTAAATTGTAGGGGTTAGAAGACAGAAGACATGAGCTACTCCGTCTCCAGCTGCTGAAATTTACCAGGGGTCTGAAAACTTCAGCTTCATATATAGGACATTTCAGTTGATCTTATTTTATAAGTCTATAGATTCTCATACCAAATATGCAAAACAAGTAATTTGAAAACAAAGACAATTTTAAAGAAAGACATTAACAATCCTTAATTTTTTCCTTCTCTTTTGCCAGTGAATTTAGATGTGTGTTTCACTGTGATATTCCAAATATAAAAAATAAAGGCTGAAAATTTTATTATCTGAGGAAATAGTTATCAGACTTACAAGATTGGTTTTATTTTAAGTTAGGGTGCTGTGCTTTTGTTATATTAAACAGGCATCTCTCCATCAGGCATAACGGAAGACAGAGAGATATGTAAATTATATCTGTCCTGCCATCTAAATAACTCTCAAATACCTCAAAGGTGATTATTTTTTTACCATTGTATAGGTATATGTTATGCCCAGAAATTTCACTATGTCAAACATACTCTTTCAATATACAATATTTTTCAGGGAAAATAATATTCCAACTAATATATAAGAATTTCCCTCTGGGTTAAAAAAGAACTCTAAGTAAGAATACATTAACTCTACTGAAAATAATTTCTCATCAGCCTACTTGATAAAAATGTGATATGAGGGCAGTTTTACACAATTCTTTATCTTTAACGACCAAACCAAGTTTTAAAACACGATTATTAAGGCACCTACCTCCTTAGTATAAATGAGGTAGTAAGAATTTGCAAAGCTCTCATCTTAGTGCTTCACTTTAATGGTATTCTTGCCCTTAATTCCTAATGGCCCAGGTAACAAAAGTTGAAATGACCACTAATTTAGGAATATTCTCTCGTAGTCAGACTTAGAGTGTATCATGAGTCACCCGAACAGAAAGTATAATCAGTTCAGTTCCCAAGCCACGTGCTCTAAGGTTCACCATTATCAGAGAAAGGATCAAAAATGGGAAAAACACTTCATTCTCCCTACCGGAACAATGGAAAAAAATATTAATTCTCCCAGTGATGCAAACCTTGAGGCCTTCCTTAAATTCTCTGAATTAATGCGTATTGTGAGGCAAAGATAGGTCATAAGCAGCAGGGTGTCAGAAAAGATATGGGTCACAAGGACTTAAAACAGATCCACTCGGAACTACAGGCCAGTCTCCCTAATGAACATAGATGCAAAAATCCTTACGATCCTGGCGAACAGAATACAGAGGGTCATAAAGAAAATCATACACCCTGACCAAGTTGGATTTATCCCAGGGATGCAAGGATGGTTCAACATATGTAAATCAATAAATGTAATACACTATATCAATAGAGCCGAGGACAAAAACCATATGATAATCTCTATAGATGCAGAAAAAGCATTTGACAAAATCCAACACCCATTCATGATTTAAAAAACCCTACAGAAAATTGAAATACATGGTCTTTATCTCAACCTGACAAAGGCTATCTATGAAAAACCAACAGCCAATATCACACTAAATGGTCAAAAACTGAAATCTTTCACCCTAAAATCAGGAACAAGAAAAGGATATCCACTATCACCACTCCTGTTCAATATAGTTCTGGAAACATTTGCCACAGAAATTAGACAAGAAAAAGAAATAAAAGAAACAAAGATAGGAAAGGAAGAAGTTAAACTTTGAGTATTTGCAGATGACATGATACTCTACATAGAAGACCCAAAAAACTCTGCCAAAAGACTTCTAGACTTAATTCCTAGGTTAAGTAGAGTAGCTGGATGCAAGGTCAACACTCAAAAAACAATAGCTTTCTTGTACACAAAAAACAGTCTCACTGAGAGAGAAACTGGGCAAACAATTCCTTTCACAATAACATCCAAAAAATGAAATATCTAGGAATCAATATAATGAAGGAAGTAAAAGACCTCTACATTGAAAACTACAGCACTCTGAAAAAAAGAGATTGAGGAGGATTTAAGAAAATGGAAAGATATTCCATGTTCCTGGGTAGAAAGAACCAATATAGTGAAAATTTCCATACTTCCAAAACTGGTATACAGATTCAATGCAATCCCAATTGAAATCCCAACAGTATATCTCACAGAACTAAAGAAAACAATCCAAAAATTCATTTGGAACAAGAAGACACCTAGAATAGCAAAGCAATTCTAGGCAATAAAGACATGACGGGGGGATCACAATCCCCAACTTGAAACTATACTACAAAGCCACTGTGATTAAAAACAGCATGGTACTGGCAAAGAAACAGACCTGAGGATCAGTGGAATAGATTAGAAGATGCAGAAAAAAACTCCAGACATATTCAGCCACCTCATCTTTGACAAAGGAGCCAACCACCCTCACTGGAGGAAAGATAGCCTCTCTAATAAATGGTGCTGGGAAAATTGTGTTTCAACCTGCCAAAGATTAAAACTAGACCCATATGTTTCACCACGCACTAAACTAATAAGTGGATCAAAGATCTAAATATTAAAACAGAAACACTAAACTTGCTGGAAGATAAATTAGGTAAAACTCTTGAAGATACTGGCATAGGAAAAGACTTTATGAACAAAACGCAACTAACACAAAGAATTAACAACTGAGATCTCATCTGATTAAAGAGCTTCTGCACTGCAAGAGAAGCCACCAACAGAGCTCAGAGTCAACCTGCAATGTGGGAAAAAAATTTTTCTCAGGTGTTCCTTGGACAAAGGACTACTATCAAGATTACATAAAGAACTTTAAAAAATCAGACCCCCCTCAAATTTAAAGACCCAATTCAAAAATGGGAATCTGAAATGAACAGACATTTCTCAGACAAAGAAGTAAAAGCAGTAAATAAACATATGAAAAAATGTTCAACATCACTGGTCATTCGAGAGATGCAGATGAAAACAACACTGAGTTTCCACGTCAGCCCAGAAAGAATAGCTGTTATCAAGAAATCAACGGAAAACAAATGCTGGCAGGGTTGAGAGGAGAAAGAAATTCTTCTCCATTGTTGGTGGGAGTGCAGACTGGTGCAAACACTGTGGAAATCAATATGGAGATAACTCAAAAAATTAGGATTAGAGGCCCCATTTGACCCAGCTATTCCCCTGTTGGGTGTCTTCCAAAAAGAATTAAAAGAATCATACCACAGAGATATATGTGTACACATGTTTATAGAGGCACAGTTTGTAATAGCTAAAACTTGGAAACAGCCCATTTGCCCATCAACTGGAGACTGGATAAAGAAGATGTGTTTTTTTTAAATAAAATGGAGTACTACTCAGCCATAAAGAATAAGAAACTCGAAACATTTATAGCTAAATGGATGCACATTGAGGCCATACTCTTAAGTGAAATAAACAGGACACACGTGTAAATACTGAATTGCTTCTCTAGCGTGAGAAACTGAAAATGTAAATAAGGATTAAAATGTATAATTGATAATGTGAAATAGGAAGACAAGTTCTAAAGGGGAAGGGGAAATGGGAGGGGTTGGGGAAAGGAAAAAATATGAGAAAAGGAAAAAATGGAAACAAAGTCTTTGTAAATAGGGAGGGGTGAAGAGGTTGAAGGGAGGGCAGCGGAATGGGGAAAAAATAAGAACCAAGATATATCATGTAAAGGTACAAATTCCCAATGATGAATGTTATCATATTGGATACCTAAAATGTACCAATAAACTTAATGTAAAAAACAGGGATCCTCTTTGATGATTCTACAAACCTGGTAATGGAGATGGCTTGTAAAGATGCAGGGTCTCTTGGGCTTGTGTTGCTTTTCCTTATGCAGATAACTGATGATTGCTTTAGAGCATTCCATGAAATGTGAACCAAGTGTTTTCATATTTTATATTGCAGGCTAGTATAATTCCATCATCAAACAAAGCAGACCAGAAATCCTTGAAGTTCAACAGGATGTTTCCAAATTTCCAATTTTCAATATAGCTATACAGGATCTTTGCTGAAACTCATTTCAAATATCCCATTATCAAATCCACACATTACTATGAATCTTAAAATATATCAGCTATATAGTCATCTTTTTTTAGCTTTAGAACATATATCAGATGTGAAATGGTTTTTTGGGGGTTTTTTTTCTGACACAAGCAATTTAAGGATTGGAAAATAGCTCATGAAGAGCTCCAAAGAATTGATCTCCAGAGACCAAATCTTGCAACACCAAACAACTCCAATTTCCCTTGGGCACTCTCCTGACAAGAGTTATTGCAAGTTAAGCAAGCCAACTAGAAGAAATGTACACAAACTATCACAATTAAATACCCTGCCTCTTATATGTCTGATAATTGCTGAGAAGCTGGTAGAATTTTCCTACTAATCTGTTTCTGCCACTTGACTATACTGTAGAGGTTCTTTGAAAGTAGTACTCTACACATTTTGTATTGGATACATGCATTTTGTTACTGTGCAGTTATCTGTGTTGTATGTTTTACCCAACCTTGCCCAGTTATTGTACTTTAGAATCTCATGGGCTTTGTATTACAAAGCCAAACAACCTGTTGGAAATAAACAGTAGAGAACAGAATCCCTCTTATCTGCTTGCTGCCTAAAAAATCAAAACACACTGAAATCTGGGATTATTAGAGACAGTCTGGGGATAAAGAAATAAAATAAAAACTGACTTGTCAAACAGGACTCCCTGCTTCTTAGTACCATTTGTTGCCATAGCAAGTTGCATCTGTTCAGCTATTAAATATGTTGGTGAATATGATACATGAGACAGCCAGGACATTTCCCAGTGCCTATTAAACTTTACAGTTTACATACTACATTACATAACATATCTACGCTTACAAATTACAGTGTTTGCCTTCCATTAGTAAGTCAATGATACAGCACCTTAAACACAAATTTGAAGGTGCAAAGAAAACTATTGTTTTGCTTATATTTCCTATGCTTAAATTATATTTGCATTTTACTAAAATATTTAAAGTGGCTAATCAAAATGCTCTCAAAATTTCTAATATGGTTCTTACTACTAGCTGTGATTTAGCTTACAACGAAGGAAGACTTTTTTTCTCCTTCTAAACATCTTACATTTTTTTCAATTCATTGTTAGCTATATTATCAAATACCACAGAACATATGAGCTAGTCCCTGGATGTTATACACATTCTGAGTTCAAAAACTTTGCCGTTTAAATAGGCCAACAAGAGATAAGATGTTTATGCCATAGTAAATACTTAATAGCAGAACACAGCTGTTGTTACTCTGTTAAATTAAGTTAGCTACAGTGATGTTGAAAATATTAATGCATTTAAAAGCCTGTCACGTACCACTGCTGTTCATGAGTCCTGAGGACACCATGATTGAAATAAGAAGTGACTAGGGGCAAAATGAAGAATTATGGAATGTGTTGAAGGTGAAGAACATAGAGGCAGACTCTAAAGTGAGGACTGTTTCCCATCAGCACATTAAATTCTTTTTTTTTTTAGTTCTTTTATTGGTACGTTTTAGGTATGCAATTCGTTTACATTTATCATTGGGCACTTGTACCTGTACGTGATGTATCTTGGTTCTTATTTTTTCCCCATTACCTGTGTGCCCTTCACCCCCTCAACCCTTCCCTATTTACATAGACTTTGTTTCCATTTTTTTTTTCTTTTCTCACAATTTTTCCTTTCTCTTCTTTCCTTTCCCCTTCCCCTCCTATCACCCCTACCCCTTTGGACCTTTTCTTCCTATTTCAAATTATCAATTATTCATTTTAATCATTTTAATCCTTATTTACACTTTCAATTTCTCACACTAGATATACTATTCTGTATTTACACAAGCACATTAAATTCTTACCTGCCTGGGTCTTCACAGAATATCTTATAACTTTTTTTTTTTTAACCAGAAAAAGCCACATGATTCATGAGCTTGTTATCCAATCTCCCCCATTTTGTGAATGCAGCCAGAATAGTTTCTTATTGAAGTTAAAGTAAGTTTGACATCACCACTATGCTAGTGTGATTATTAAAACATACTGAAACACCCCAGAAAGTAACTCATTCTATAGATCTTAGTGTCTTAAGAAATAGAGATTTATTTGTATTTACACTAAAACACTACACACTGGTGTGAGAGTGCTCAACAGTACAATGTTCTTAGAGGACAACTTGGCCGTACATGTAAAGGTTCTCCTCCTAGGAATTTACTCATTTCTAAAAATACACATTTTCATACACTGAAATGATTTCATAGGATTAAAAAATAGTTTGTAATACTAAAAATTATGAAACAATTTAAGTATTCTTCATTAGGAAATGGTTTGATAAATTACAGCATGCATACACAATAGGATATTATGAGCTAAATATCAGATTTTATGCTATAAAATATAATGATGTCTAAAATGAAAATAATCAAGTTGCATAAGAGTATGCATCACAGAATAAATTTCCATCATTTTAAAGAATGTTCAACTGTTTTAACATACAAGCATTAATACATATACTATATATATAAATGTATATGTGTATGCAAGAAACTAAAGATTAGAATTTCAGACACCACAATAAAAATATTACATGCAATTTTTAACTATTATCTTCATCACTGTTGTACCATTTAAATTTTTCAGAAAGTACTTTTATGATTTAAAATTATTCAAACTATGGGTTTTTTGGAATAGAATTAGAACTCTCTTCCATAAGGCAACAAATAAAACACAATTCCTCTGAACAGCCTGTCGTAAATATTACCGACTTTGCAGACCTAGCTCTATGCATCACCAGTCTACTGCATCCACTTATGCCTAGACGGTTAGGAGAATCCAAAAGAGCCAGTAAATAAAAAAGAGCAGTTAAATACTGGAAATATAGTCTACTGAGATGGAGGACATTCACTGACAGCTAGTTAATTATAAAGCCATTGCTTAAAAAATATTTCTCATGCAATAATAAACATCATCTAAGTAGCAATTTCAGATAACAAGAGCCTTCCCAGTCCCTTTACTTATCCAATACCCTTCATGACAGCAAGGTGCCCAGTTACAAATGGCCAACCACTGGTGTTGAATTAGGATTTGGAAAAGGGCTATAACTGACAACTTCTCTTTGCACCATGTGTAATATTCCACAATGTCTGTAATTTAAAAATCAAATGAACTCAGTTCTGAAATCTCATGGCAGCTGCCTGACCTTCCTTCAAGATTATGCCATTCAACCCCATTTCTCTGCTGATACCTTGTGTGATATGGAGCCCCTAAATTTTTTTACTACTAATGATTTTCCTACTAATTAACAATAATGAACAGGATGACATACATTTCCTCTGAAGATCTCTGTCGGGAAAATGTCCAATCAGCAAGATCTATAAGCAACAGGCAAATTCTCTTTCCCTCTCCTCTGCATGTTTAAATACTCACAGACCCATGCTGTCTTTTAGTTAAAAAATAAAATAAAAAATAAAAGTAGGTCAAGTTGTCTAGCCTTTATGCATTTGCTTTACATCTGGGGAAGAGCTGAATATTGTTACTCCACCTAGTTTCCAGAACAAGGTGGGTTATTTTTATATTCATCTCTACATAAAGCAGATATGCTTTGTGGCAGTAATAGTTGAGTCCTACATTTAGGCATAACTCAAAAAAAAAATCCCACCAAGAAATCTGTATTTCCATTCTTTAAAGGACTATGCACGCAAAGTATCAGGTGCTATGTTGTGGAACTATTGTTATTTAGTGCATTCATTTTGAGGAACACAGTATTTCCAGTTTCTGCCCTACTTAAAAGATGTCTTAACACAATATACCATAAATCTCATTGGCTTAAGTTTGGTATTTAGATTTTATGATCATTTGGGCTCGCCCCAAATTGTCCTTTGCACTAAAGAAAAATGAGGCTTTGGATCCGTATAGAACAGATTCAAATACAGGCAGGTATTTATTAGCTAGGAAATATTGGACAATTTATTTTAAAATGAAGTTTGCTCATCTGTAAAATTGAGACAATAATTCATACCTCAGTGGCTTACTATGAATAGTAAATGAAATATAATTTTTATGCACAATGTTTAAATCAGTGCGTGGTTCATAGTAAGCACTTCACACATGCTAAAAAATACTGTTTCATTACTGTTTTTCTTACTAAGGAAATGAATTGGGTAAATATGATTTCAGAAGGGGAGTCTAACCCTACTTATGATAATTAACTGTTAATACCTTGAAGCATTTAATATGTACTAATTGAAAATAATTATTAAGAAGTTCTAATAAATGGGGAAACTAAGCTCCATCATTTAATCAAGTGTCAGAGGTTGGTAAATCAGAAGAAAAACTGATGATCAAATTTTCAGGGTAGCTGAGGAAGATTATCTCCACATTCCCAATCCATTAGAGTTGATTATCAAAGGAGGGCTTTTGTTTGTTTTCTCCAATTGGATGCATTTCTGCTTCAAGTGCACATGTAGATAAATATATCAGAGGTTTTTATATAGATACTCAATACAATACAGACCGCAGTTAAGAAGCAACCTTAGCCTCAATATCAGAGAAGTGATCCCCTGTTTGGAATATGTAACCTTTGAAGTGGATCTGGTGATTGGCTTAATATAAGAAAGGATTTTTCTCCCATGAAAAAATGCCATATGTATAGTGAGCTCATGTCATGATAGGTCTCAGCCCTTGGGCCACAGCTCCCTGTGCCTCAGTAAGTTGTAAATGGGGGTCCCAGGAGAGCATCACATGCTCTCACTACTCTCCGCAGGGAGTCTAACTCATCCAGGCTCCTAGGAGAGCCTCCTGGTGGAGTTACCTATCACAGTGAAAGTGGAAAACTACTAGCAGAAAGTCAAAAGAAGCCCCTGCCAAAAGGAAGGGAGTTCACTTTTTCTCCACTCGCCTGGCCTGGGTTCTTTCATCAGTAAACATTTACTATTTACCAAGCACCAGGCTATGTAGTGTCTGAAAATACAGATACTCAAAGATACATTGTATGAAGTTAATGACCTTGAAGCATTCACAATTAATGGGCTAGAAGAACCAATAAATAAATAGCTAAGACTGTGATCATGATAGGTAAAGTAATAGAATTAAGTATGAAGAGTTATGATAGTACCAAGAAAGACATGATTAGTTTTGCCCTAGGGGACAAAAGAAAACTGCACAAATATTTAAAGTACATGATCCAGTCTTTGAAAATGAAAAAAAAAAAAAAACAGATTGGAAAGGAGAGCAGGTAGGAGGAAGGGGAAATAGCAATATTTCGAAGAGAGGAACTGGGGTGAATAAAGACACATTGGAGTGGTACACTGATTGCCACTATATATATATATATATATATATATATATATATATATATATATATTGGTGTTGTTCTCCACCTTTAAAATTGTATATGTTTCAAACATATGAATTGTAAATGGCAGCTAACTGCCCTTAAAATGTCTGGACCATCTGGTCAGTCAGATAACTTTCTGTGTGTTTAGTTAACTAGAGAAGATGGTTTGGGTGGCAGGTATTTGGAATGCTCAGTAGATCATGTGGTAGGGAGTCCTGTAAAGGCTAGGATATTTGACTTCTCACAACTGCATTAAACAAATGGAAGGCAGGGCTGCCGAGCAGGCTGCTGTGCTGCCTCTGGGCCCCTCACCTTCATGACGGAGGGTGCATGGACTCAGCAGTCAGACTTGCGGAGGTCACTCCTGGCTTGCAGCTCACTGAGTGACCTGTGCCTCATTTTCTATTAACTAAATGTGGACACTTTCTTTCATCGGGGATTTTAAGAACTATTAAATGAATTTACAAAGGTAGGCTTAGAACAGTTGTAAGATTATTGCTTCGTTGCATGTAACTAACCTTTAGTTGTGATCTACAGCGTGATGATTTTCAACACTAACTGAGGGGCCTACATCCTGTGCCCAATGTGCCAGTAGAATGAACTGTATCCATTAAATTCTGATATATGTGAGGTCAGAAGCCGTGTCTAATGTCCTGAATGGGGCCTGGCACAGACTTTAAAAAGGGAGGTTTATTAAGTACATGCATTGAAGAGTTAATATGTGTGAGTCAGAATAGGGAGAAAGAGCGAGACAGGCTGTTCCCCCTGTGCATTCATTGTAGGACGAGCTAGGGAAAATGGCTACTAAGTTATCTGCAGTATAGGCCAGTGGTCTCCAACAGACCAGGCTAAGTGTGGTGCACCAGTCTTTTGCCTCAAAATACCAACCTAGAAAGAGGCAATAAATAAAGTGAAAATGTGCTAGAAGTTAACTAAGATTTACATCTCTAACAGACCCAAAGTATGGTAAACAGGAAGTCGTTTTGAAGGAGACAGTGCCCTTAACCTGTGTGCTACTGACCTGTTTTTCATTCACACATGTGGTTTAAGTTGGCGAATTTCTGGAACCAGTAGATTATTTCCACAAGTATACACTGCTCATTCCCAATGGTGTGTTACACTGGCTGAAGGAAATGTGTCCTAAAGGTAGGATTTTGAACATTTTTAGTAGCTACAGAAAAAATGAAGGTGTACTTAGTAGTTTAGAAGAATTCAGCAAAGAAGTCCTGTGTTTTGGCAGCTTGGCAGGAGGAAAGAGGGCTTGCTAAGGCAAATCATCTCTGGCGTACAGTAGATTTGAAGTCATTTTGTTTAATAGCTTGGGGTCCACTACAAAGCAATGGCTCCAAAGAGTAAGGATCATAGAAAGGAGAAGAATCTATGGCCAACATTTTCTCTAGTTAGGTAATGCCTGGGGCATGTTTCTACAGCTCTTTCAAAGAGATTCCTGAGCCCTAATTTCTTTCTGCTAGGACTAGAGATCTCAAGGCCAACCCTGAAAACACTCAGCATTTGGACAGACTGAAATCCAGACAGAGAGAGAGAGAGAACAACAACCTGTGTTGGATGGGAATTTGAAATAGACAGATGACAAGAAGAAACATTTTTAAAAGGTGAATACATTTTGCAGGAGTGGAGAAATAAGTAGAGAGTAGTGGAAAACGGATCTGAAAGGGAAATGGAGATGAGACTACCAGAGCCATTTGATGTTAAGGAAAAGAGTTTGCTTTTTCCTGTACACAGGTAGAGGACTATACACCACTTTTTAATACAGGAATAACATGATTAAAGATACATTAGCAAATTAACATGATCAAAGGAATAATTTAGCAAATTAACCTAAGTGAAATGGATTCAAAAATAGAGAAATGAGAATAACAGAGACAGTGAGACAGAAGTATAAATGTCTTCCAAGTGGTAAGTACATGAACTGAGGATATACAGGAAGAAAGAGTTGTTCTGGCTCTGTTTTATTAAATTTCACAACATAATTTCAGACAAGAAAAAAAAAATCTAGAAATCTAGAATCCACTTCAGAAAGATTAGATGATGCACTAAAGGTAACTACCAGCAACTTAGAAAATAAGAAAGTGAATTTACCTTCAGTAAAAGAAATATGAATGTTGCCAGAATCAAGAGAGTTGATTGTGCCAACCCAGAAAGAAAGAAAAGGGGCGGGGGGAAGGAAAGGATAAAAAAAGGAGAGGAAATCAATACAGCAAGGATATTATGAAAGAAGGGCTCTGACATGTAATTGTATGAGAATAACCATCACAAAAGAGTCTACTAGACTACAACTTTGCACAAAGGCCTCTACAACCTTACACAGAAAGTACTTCTACAAGGACATCTGCCCAGCAACTGTCTGCTCAGTCTTGGACAGATGCCACTGATGGCATTAATCACTGTGGCCAGGATTGTTGTTTCAAAATATCTGATGTAAGCCACTTCGCTTTTGTCTTTTAAAAATTTTCCCTTCCTTCAACATCTCTGAATACTCCCACAGTTTCTATAGTACACATATTCCCACTTGGAATATTTTGGTAGTCCCAAATAAATATCAGTATTTTTTGGAGAATCTATTTTTTGAGAAATGTCATCATCATGTCTCACATTTTCTCCAAAGATAACTTTGTTCATTCCACAGAATCTAGAATAAGATTTTACAACACATGGCACAAAGCCATTGCTTTAGTCTTTTTCTCTTTTTTTCCTTCTTTTTTACATTTTAGACAATTAGGCTACATGCTCTCTAATTATTTCATGTAAGAACAGGAAAACAAAAACAGTCAAAATATCTACTATGTATCATTTACAGAGTTGAATTTAAGTATTATATGGCAGCATGAAATGCTTATAAAATAGTGCATCTTTTTGTTAGAAAGAACAGTTCAGATAAAACATAATTTCTATTCAAGAAGAACCTGTAGGGAGTAATGGGTTTTATTTTATTTATACAAGTATGTACAGACTTAAATAGACGTTTTGTGATTGCATCTTAGAGCAGTAAGGCAAACAGTGTAAAATGGACAAAGGAAGAGAAAGATGTGAATATTCGACATGTTAGCAACACTGATAAGTTATTTTGGGACATGTAATTTTCATTATAAATACATCACATTTCTAGTCTATACCTAAATATGATGACCAAAAGGCATATTTCTAAATCAAAAATCAGTTAAGAGCTTGGTTTCAAAATAAAGCTTCCGGCCTAGGAAAGTACAAAGAAGAAACACTTAAGGCAAATATGTACAAATCACTAATCAGATTTGCAATGCTCTTTCATGCTCCCAAGATGAAAGGATTTCTAAGAAGACACTTCACTTATCCTCCCACCAGTCTCATGAAATTTCCTCTGGTCAGATCAATGCACCCTTTAATATTCATAACAGTGAATGAGCCCATTTTTGTAGTGGCTTTCTTCCATAAATCAGAGGCGTTAAGTAAGTTCCCACTAATATCACTAGAGTAAGAGTGTAAGAGTGGTTTTTCTATAAGTGAAGGCATTGACAAAACTTCATGATGTATCTGATAAAATAAAATTTAGTTTAATTCTTTGTTGATTGCTCTTAAGAAATTAATTTTTTTCAATATTGATTAAATAATCCTCAACATTACTAATTTACATTTTGTAGTAAAACACTTTACAGTTGTCTTTTTTACTTTTCTCATTGCTGAGACAAAATACCCCACACCCAGAGTTAAAGGAGGAAGAGTTTATTTGGTTTACATTTTGTAGAGTTTCCAGATAATAATTGGCTGGCTCCAAGTAAGGGTGGCACATGGCAGAGGGATAACAGTTCATGGTGGACAGAAGGTACTGAAGCAACAAGGGACCTTAACAACATTTTTTCCCCCCTTTTATGTTATCCAGACTACTTAGTGTAGGTAGAGATCACACCCTTAACCCTAGTGCCCTTGAACCTAGCACTGCTCCACGAATCAAATGCAGCCTCACACACTCTAGATCCAACCAGCTCTGAAAAAGCCCCACCTATGACCCCATGAGGCTTTGGGGGACACCTAGACATAAGCCATAACAAGAGTTTAGAAGTAATTTATATTCTTTAATTAAAAAAGTATTATTTGCCCATTGTTCTTATAAATGAAATGTAAATAAGGAAGTTCAACTGCAATAAGGAGAAATTAAGAAATACAAAGACAGAGAAATACTAGTCTCATTGGGACAAAACGTTTACTATAAATAATCTAAACTACGTGATGGTAAGGAAGCCGGCTGCCTTGTTTATTCATACACCCAATAGGTATTTACTGAGGTTGGTACTAAGTGCCCAATTCAATAATATTCACAGTGGCTAACATAGGCCTTGGCCATATTAGGTGCTCCATAAAAATTACTGTACAGGCTTCTAGTATTCCTGGAAAAAATAATGTAAAGCTTCATTTCAATGTTATTTTTTAACTAATCAATGGCAGTATCACAAATCATGTTCTTTGCCATCATACAGTTTATATCTACTTGGAATTAATGGACAAATATGCAATAACTGGACAACAATTCATGATAAAAAAATGGGCTACAATGAATAAGGTAGTTATGAAGAGATAATCTTTATCCAACAAAAACTTTCACCATAGACTTTTTTTAAAAACTAACAACCATAATTAACTCTTAACTGAAGATTTATAAAAACACCAATTAAAACTTGAAACTTTTCAATAATATAACTGCCATATATTGTTCCAACTTTTTCTATTGTCAAAAAGAAATTAGCTTACTTTCTTAGAGTTTTATAAGGGACTAAATTTTGTCTGTCACTTTATTTTGACTTGAACTTTTGAGGGTTTAGAGAAAACTTAAGATGCAATATTTTTGATATTTAATTAATTAAATAATTTATTCTTTCAGAAAACATTTATTGAGCGTTCAAATTCTAGTATTTATATTAATCAATTGCTTCTCAGTTCTTCTTTCCACCAGCCATTCATCTGATAAAACCTTACAATTTCTTTTTTTAAATTATTTTTATGGGTACATTGAAGGTATACAGTATAATGACATTCATCATTGGAAATTTGCACCTTTACATAATCCATCTTGGTTATTATTTTTTCCCCATTCCCCTGCCCTCCCTTCAACCCCTCCATCCCTCCCTATTTACAAAGACTTTGGTTCCATTTTTTCATTTTCTCATAATAATTCCATTCCCTTCTTTCTTTTCCCCTCCCCATCCCTCTTCCCCTTCCCATTTGCACCTTTTCTTTCTATGTCATATTATCTATTTTACCTTTTAGTCCTTATTTACACTTTCAGTTTCTCACACTGGAGAAACTATTCAATATTTACATGTGTGTCCTATTTATTTCACTTAAGAGTATTGCCTAAATGTGGATCCATTTAGCTATAAATGTCTCTAGTTTCTCATTCTTTAAATATCTTACAATTTTAATAGTAACACAATAAAGCTCTGAGCTTAACAGTGTTGGCATTCATCTTAATATAACAAAAAAATCCATTGATTAAAACTAGGCTACCTCATTCAAATGGCACGTTATTCCAAGTTGTTATATTTTTAAGAGCACCCCTTAATCAAAATTTAAATGTGATCACTCTGAGAAATAGGATGATAAACAATGTCAAATATTCAAATCTTCATCAAAATTCTATGACAATAATAATTTAAACATTATCTAGTAGAAATAGCATTATACATTTCAGCAAGGATGGAGTATATTTTTAATAGATCCAATCAACTTTCCTGGTTTTTGTCTTACTCTACTAATTAAGGATATAAATAATGTTTTTAAAATGAGATCAGTACACAGTTTATGCTTGGCTGACTTAGAAGGCTTACAGAAATTTTCCTGGCAGTTTAATGGATCACTAAATTACTAGCTTTTATAAATAAAATATACCATGTATTACATGAATCAGGTTAATATTTAAATTATTTATATTCAATAAACCAAATTTTAAAAGTAATAATTTAAAATTCTACCAGTCTTATTTGACTTTTTTGGCAGTATCGGGGATTGAACCAAAGACCTTCACATTGAGCTACATCTCCAGCCCTCTTTTCATTTTTTGTTTTGAGACAGGGTCTAGCTAAGTTCCTATAAGTTTCCCAGGATGAGTTCAAACTTGAAATCATCCTGCCTCAGCCTCCCAAAGTGCTGATTTTGAATCCTGGAAAAAGTAGAAGAATTTATTTGAGAAAACCAGGATGAACTTCAAAGGTATATAAATGATCCCAAATCTAAGTTTTAATATCAAGTATAGATTTGCTTCTGTCACTCATAGGTATCATCTTGTGTCTCGATTCCCCACCTTGGCCTTTTTGGCTTCCTGACTTTCTCTTTTTATCTTTTTCTTTTACTTTTTAATTCTTCTTTCTCTTCTTCCATGAACCCAATGTTATGGAAAGGAATCAGAGATAAAGTTCAGTAGTAAATAAAACAATAAATCAAACAAAAAAATGGCCTTGTGTTACATTTTATATAGTGAATCATGAAAAAAAGTGACTTGTATCATTTGTACATAAAATAATTTCTTGAGTCATGAATGACTGGTCACCTCTTGTAGTCAGTGTAAGAAAGTGGAAGGAGCTAGAAAGTTTTATTTGGCCAGGTTTGGGCTAAGATAGGTCCTAGTGGTTGATACAAGTTTGAGTAGAACTGACAGACAACACTCTTTGGGAATTTCAGAGAGCTAGTATTCATTTCCAAAGACAGGCTCTAAGAACAGACAGAATATAAAGATTTCAGATCCAAAAATGAGTGTGTAGAGACAAACTGAATACAAAGTGGACAGCCAGGTAAAACCAGAAGAGGAGACCCAGAAAAGAAAGAGGAGACTCACAGGGGAACTGTCAGATATCTAAACCAATACATGAGAGGAATACAATTCCTAAAAGCGAATGTAAATTTTTATGTATTACAAACATAAACCAATTAATTTTTTTTAAAAAAAAGAAATCCATGACCAATAAAGGCGCAATGGAGGGTACTGAGCTGGTAAAAACAAGTAGAAAATCAATTCTTCTCTTGTGAAGGGACCCTAAGCCCTCATTTGGTCAAAACTGGAAAGAAATAAATATTGTAGTATACTAAAGTCTTTTGACTATTAAAACAAACAGTACTTTGAGTAATTCAATAACAGATCCCCTTATGATTTCAGAATGATCATTGTAGAACCGTTTCTCAGGCTAAAAGTGTAATTGGTCATGGATCAATAAGTAATTTCTTTTAGTAAGAAAAAGTTCTTGTTTTATTTCTTCCTTCTCTCTTATTTATTTTTGAAGTGGAAATGCTGCAAAATCAGAAATGAGCAAATAGATTGTGAAAGTTGAGATTACTTTAAGTAGCAGGATTCCTTATTGCACTAGTTAAGTTTACCTCAACTGATCATTTATTTATGATGCCATAAAAATCCAGATGCTTTCAATTTTGATTGTTAGATATTTGCTGAAAGGCAGCTCAAATTACTTTCCCAGAGTTCCTATTTTGACAACTACATTTTGAATGGAAAATTTATGATGGTTCAATAATGATGGCGCTGAAGTGTTGTTTTCTGCTTATTTATTTTTTTCAAGATTAGCAATGAATTTAGCCCCTGTGTTCAATGTAAACCCCACTCAGCTTGTTGGAAATTCCAGAAGTGTAATGCAAAAGTAAGGTTAAGAAAATAAATTAATAAAATCTTTGAGAATTAAAGCTTTGTAAATGTCTGCATTAATGTAGTATTTTGGTGTTTGGCAGTTTTCCAATTATTTTAGGATCAGCACCTACAAGCCAATTTCTAGCAAGAAAGAACATGATTGAATCAAGTATCTTTTGTGGCCTGAGTACCGGCACAGGGAGAACTTATAGCAACAGATAAAAACAAAACAAATTACATTTACATGATTACAGATGTAGGCAAAATAACTATACTTAAGTATAAAATACAGTAGAAGATGGAAAGAATGAAATGCTTCTGAAACTTCCAAAAGCTGAAGACTTCAGACAAAGCACAATCATGGTAAGAACTCTTGGGAACTTTTCCCTCTCTGTGGTGGTGGGGATTGAACCCAGGGCACTGAGCATGCTAAGCAAGTGTTTTACCACCGAGCACACCATCAACCCTATAGTTTTTTAAATTTGTGACACTTTTTTGGTTTGTTATTTTGATATATTAGTAAAATGTTAATATCTATGAGTAATTAATGACAGTGTATGCATTCTTCAAAGTAATGCAAGGAAGTGAGAAGATAAAAGACTTATACTCATTAGTAATTCTTTGAGTGCAGAGAGAGAAGGAGGAGTCCCTCAACTATAAAGTCAATTACAGCAACATTAAAAAGAAAAAACTATTTTCATTCATGAGCTACTATTTGTCTTCTACTAGGTGCTGAATAAATTCTTGTGGGAGGTTGGGAGCTTAAGGAAAAAGGAATGGTCCCAAGATGGAAATGGCAAGAATCCATGATATTCTCCTGATACGTATCAAAATGAGCACAAAATGACATCTTTTTGCCATTTTTTCACATCACAAAATAGCCTTAACATTTCCTTCCACTTCATGTAACTTTAGACATTTTTTTTCCCTCTGGCAAGAAAAGAAATAGAACACTGAATCCAGATCTTTAGATATCATCAGTATTACAACCTCCTGCTTCCAGCCAGATGGTATGGTATCTACCAAGCAATAACTTATTTTATTAATTTGGCAAGGCTGTCTAAAGACACTAAAATCCCTCCAAATAGTCTCTGTGAATGCAAAATTGAAAGAAATTCACATTAAAAAAAAGCAAAACAAAACAATAATATTTTTCCTATTGAAAATTACATGTTACCAGTAATAGGTCTATGGTTTCACCATTTCTAGATGATATTCATATTTTCTAGAGCAAAGTATTAGTTTTGAGAGGAAAACATCCAAGAAGCAAAATTATCAATTCTATAGAAAAATCTAGCAGTTTAAAGAAAATAGTGATGATTATTTTAAAAGTACTTACTATATGTAGCTCTAGGTAGTCACCCAGGCCTGATGAACTGTCCACTCGCACCAATACAGCTTCCTTCTGCACAGTGCTAAACCCTATAGCCAGTCTGTCTGCTCGTGTACTTGGTCGGTCATTAGGAGGCCACTTATATGTGATTTGTCCACCACCTTTGCTAAAGATATATGTTGTCCCAGCTGTAAAAAAAAAAACAAACAAAAAACCTAATTAGTCCCAGCACCTCAACACTTTCCCATGATGGTCAGGTGGATATATCCATAAATATCGACTTTACACACAAAACTATGGCAAAGAAAATAATATATTTCAATCAAACATGTTCAAGGAAGAGGACAGTTATTTTAAAAGAAATAGAGAAGCAGCTCCATTTTTAATACACTCATTAAATCTACCAGCAGGTGTTTCAGAACAAACAGCAGATTACGGTTGTTTTTTTTCCATTGAATTGGATGAGCATGGAATATAACGGGGTTTTATTTCTTCCTGCCAGTTTTTAAGAAATGGTTTAGTAGGAAACACTGACTGGAGGCTTCCCAAAAGCAGTAGAAACATATATCAGCTTGTTTTTGAAACAAGAGCTGCACATAAATGTGACAAGGTCATACAGCACAGTGGAGCAAATCGCCAACAGATACACCACAAATCAAACTTTTATGGGGAAAAGGTTTGTGTACATATGACAGATGATAACTAATGGATGAAGAGCCACATGTCCCAGGAGTCATGTCAAGAAAATGCACATAACAGATCCCATCTATAGAAGTTTGGATCTTATTTAACAAGCAACATGTCGTGGCTGTCAAGCTTTTCAGCATCATAACAAGATCTCCAGTCCTCAATGAATAGCAGCCTTACAGCACTGAGAATAATGTCTCATTCTGTGAGTGTTCAAATTTTCTTTTAACTTATGGTAATTTTACTTCATAGCAATGATGTCAGTAAACAATCTTAATTTAAAAAGGGTTCTTTTTTCCCTAACAAATCTACTTGGAATCCAATGCACTGAAATTCTATCTGCTTTCACAGCTAGTATTCCTTTCATTGACTGAAATAAAAATAATTTTGAGTCCTAACATTTAAAAGATACATGCAAAGATTTATATAAAGGAGAAAGGGAAAGAACTTCATCCCCTCTGAAGTGTACTACACAGATTTTTATTTAATTCACCTTAGGGCAGACCTTAGGAAGAATTTATAGGGGGGAAGATAGCCTTCCAACAAGAAAGAATGCCAATATATATTTATTGTTTACCTGATAGTGTTAATTTTGTAAGTCAACATGAATGGATTATGGGGATGCCCAAATAGCTAGTGAAACATTTCTGGGTTTATCTGTGTGAGATGTTTCTGGAAGAGATTAGCATTTGAATTGATGACTGAGTAAAGCAGGTTGCCCAAAAATGTTATTGGCCACCATTTAATCCACTGAGGGCTTGAATAGAACAAAAACTGGAGGAAGATTGGATTGTCCTTTTTTCTCTGCTTAAGTTGGAACATCATTTTTCAGAGACCCTAGTTCTCAAGTCTTCAGACACATTCTAAAATCTATCTATATGATTAGCTCTAATGCAACTACTGTGTGCCAAAATTAGGCCAGCAAACATCCCATTCTTATGGGGAAAAGCGTCTACCAAAAGGAATTCTTATGTGTAAAAGTGTGTGTACAGAATTATTTTTTATAATACCTATACACTAAGTTGCTATGATTGCATGTTTGCCAATTCAATGAAGTTGGCTTACTGACCCATTTATTGGTAGGTAATTAAATAGCTGATTAACTTTGTGGGGGTTTTTTTGGGGGGCAACCAATCTTTGTTTTCCATCAGACATTTTCATAGGCTCTTGAAAATCTCCAAAGACCTCTGGAATATACAAATTTACCCAATAGTTAAAAAGTCTTTTGTATGTAATGCTGCACCAAAATCATGCCTTGATTAGGAGATGACTGAATATAAAAGTGATAAACCAGAACGCTGTCAACATTAAATGATACAGAGGCTATGCATTTTTCTGTTAATTTTTCAAAATAATTTTGGATATAAATGCTTGAAAGTAGTTTACCTCTCTCATGCGACAGAATTTAAGTTGTATTTCAAAGGCCCCCGCAGTAAGTAAGCAAATTAAATGGAGAACATACAGACTGTGTATTAGAAATGCCAGGGCATTTCAGACATTGCTACATCATCAAAAGCATAGTCACCATTATATTATTAAGCAAGTACTCTTTGGTAAATATTTTTCTGCTTAGGAATTTTTGCAGATGATTAAGTAGTAAGTTTTTCAGAAAAGCAAATGTTAGTAGAAATAAAACATAAAGAAGGTGAAATTTCTTTAAAAGGAGGATGTACTGAGTACCTTTAAGTGCTAATACTTAACGATTCACTTTTGTTTTTCATATGAAACAAAATAAAACTATGTATATTACCTAACAACATAACGTATAATGCACAGTTAAAAATTCAGATGTCTTCTATCAGAGTTACCCTAGTGAACTAGCATTGTAAGTCAACATTAGTTTATATTACATAGTTATTTTTAATTTTATGTATCACTTTCATGATTCTTTTTTCATTTCTTCTCTACTTTTATATAGAAAGTAGGATAGGCATTACTTCCATTTTATATCTGAGGAAATTTAAATCTTAAGGATTGAGTTATTACCTAAAGTTACATACTTGGTTAAGTAGTTAAACTGGTACAAACCTAGATTCTGTTTCAGTATATATATATAATTACAGAAGTATTTCTTTAATAGTAAGGCAGTGAGGAAAAAAGTTAATTGGTATGTCAGTTTGAATTTATCAAGGCTAACTTGTCATAATCTAATGTCTCATATCTATAAAGTGATATTTGTACCTCATGATCATATACTCCTCTTTCACCTTACAATGCTTTAAAATAAGATGTAAAAGTGAAACAACAGAACATTTAATATATGTAGAGTAATGTTTAGTGAGGGTGCATGTCTCAAACTTCTGGAACTATAAAATATATTAGTTTCTCAGTTATGGAACTTGAGATAATAATTTAAAACTTTAAATTTTCAGTAACATAAGAGTCATAATTAAAGATCATTACTCAAAGTTTGATTACTACATCTATTTCAGCCTTTTTCAGTAAATGCTAAGGCTTTGTAACTAGTATGATTAGCTAATCTTTTCTGTTCACAATGCTTTATGGCTCTTTATGTTTCACTAAAACAAAGCAAAACAACATTACTCTTTGCAAAATTCTTCCATCATTCCTTGTTTCCTCTTTCTCCGGAGGTATTCAGAGAGAATGATCTCTTCTCTGCACAGAATGCACCGCCTTGTCCCTATCAGCATGATTCTATAATAAAGAAGTAGACACCCAGTTTCCCACAGTGCTCTTCTTCCTCCCCCAGCAGGCATCCTGGTTTCATTTTTAAATGTCTACTTTGCATCAAACTTGACAAGGTAGCCTATATTTTTTCAGTATATGTGCTGCCGAAGCAAGCATATGTAGCCTATATTTTTAATCCCTCTCTCTAAGTAGAAAATTATTCTTATAATCAAATACATGAAGTCATTTGGCTGAAGTTTCAAAATCTACCTCATTTTACATGCATCCTCCTGAGTCAAGGACATGATATACTTTCTGAAGCCGAGGGATTACAGAAATTAAGAATGTAAACTGGAGATTCAGATAGACGTGGGTTCAAATTCTAACTGCATCATTTAATAGCCACATGATCTTAACCAAGTGATTTAGTCTGTCTTGGGTATTTGATTTTTTTAAAAATGTAGATAGCGATACTATCCTTCAGAACTTCTGTCAGGATTGAACAAGATACTGCATAGTAACATATTAGTCCACTTACTGTCATATGGTATGTGCTTAATTAATCTTAGAATAGTTGTCTTGTGTGTGTTTATGTATAAAAAATACAAAATAGTATTGCAATATTATTTTATTCTTATAAAGGAGCCTTTAGAAAAGTTGAATCTATTTCATAGTTATGCTCAAAGCAAATACCTTTTAAGGAATGATGTTCCTACATCACAGTTTTTATCAACCTTCTCAGTATTTCATTCTTTGTATTAGAATTTTTGTTCACACAACTCTGTTATATTATCATTTATATTATCATTATATTATCTGCTATATTATCATTTCACTAACTGTTGACAATGGAAGTGATATTAAATTACATAGGAGACTTCATGAAAAAAATAACATCAATTCACTGCCATAAAACATCTAGCATGATAAGATTTATGACACAAAGCAAAAAAAGTCACTTGACCATTTAATAAAGGAATAAGTCTACATAAAATGAATTGCAAACTGGCATTCTTTTTAAATTTTTGTTTTTACAGAAACATATTTGATTTTATGATATAATTGAATTAAATGAGCGGGGGCAGTATGTCTTAATCATGGTTCCAAGCTTTTTATCAATATGAAGAGGAATGTGTTGCCTTTATTATTAATGCCTGCTTCTATATGGCAATCACTAACAAATCAGTTAGTGCTACTAATGGATTTACTGCAAATTAACCTTGACATCTATCACATCACTGGATGTAAGGATGACTCAAACATGGAGCTGTTTTCAGCAATCCCTACATTTAAACTGTGCAGCAACTCCACTGTCAATTCATTAACAAAGTTGGATACATCAGATGTAAATTTAGCAATGTCAACATACTTTACACTATAATTAATATAAAAAAGTACACATGGAGTGCAGTTTCTAATGTTGGAACTACATATGATTTTGCAAAAAGAAATATTTTTAGATATTGAACATAATATTTAAATAAAGGGCTCTTTTCCTTCTTATGTTTTCTTCTATTCCCTTCCTAGACATGACTAGTTCACCCTCATTTTGCTTCTGAAAGGGCTAATGTATTGGCCCCCAAATGGACTGAACTTTTCTGAAAAAGGTAACCAATCAGCATGTACAGGTGTATCCCATTATTGGTTACTCTGGATCCTTGCTACAGAAGTAATAATATAATTAACTTCTAAAAAGATTAGCTTTTAACCCATGACATAAGTATTTGAATAAAAGATTCTTTCTTGTAGGCTATAATTCTTCAACTGTCATCTTGTAGCCAACAAGAGACATTCGGTCCATTAGGTGTCTATTCAATGTAATAGGGATATAACAATTTTTCCACTCAAAGTTTGCAAGTCAGTCAGATGAAAATTAAAAGTAAAACAATTATAAATTAGGGGAGTTTTTATTCCTCCTACAACCTTGTCAAGATGCCATTGTTAAATTTAAATTTTCTGAACATTTTCTACCTATGTAGAAGTACTCTTTGGAGTAAAGTTCATAAAAAGCAAAAGTAAAAAAAAAAAAGATCACCCTGTATGCAGAAAGAGTTTTTGACTAAGGTTTAAAGTCTTCACATTGGTAAAACAAACAAAAATGTTAAGTTATTAAAGCAACAACTAAATACAGTTCACCGTCTTTCTAAATTACTGCACTTTTTGCAAGATCACAGGAATTATTTCAGAAAATAAAGCACTATAGTTTCTCAATTCTTAAAATTTCATATGAAATATCAAAATATTAGGCAAGGTGGCTATTACATTAGAAGAGACTAAAGAAATCAGAGTAATAGGAGCTCTTAGCTCTATTAAGTAACTAATCTAAGTCTAAAAATTAATAACAACATTTAACCAATATCGAGAAGTAAGAGATAGCCCTCAATGTTGAATATGCATTTAAGGATGCAAAAGTACAAGGAAAGGAAAAGCAAAATAAAGACTATATTATTAGTTGAGACTCCTGGTAGAAGAGACTGACTTGGCACAATTAACAAAGGAATTCCAACTGGCTAAATAGACCAGAAAACAAAATAGAGGATTTTTTAAAAATATGTATTTGTAGTACATGCAGTTTACCATCATTCTGGGGAGTGGGTACACACACATAATACAACTTATTTCTTCTTTTTTAATCTTCTTACCTCCCAGGTCCCTCCCTCTTCCTCTAAATCCCCTTTCCCCATTAAAGATATACCATGTACAGGACCGTAATAACTTCAATGAATGCAAACTTTATATGTCATAAACATGAGCTAAGAATAATACTAAAAAAGTTTTTTAACTATAAATTTTGGAGAGAAGGTGAGTCTTCAATACAAAGAAAAACAAAACTAGCACATAACTGAAATGGTTTAGACCCTGCACCCTATTCTTAATCAGATCAAAGTAGAGATTTCAGAAGAGAACAGACAATTCCTTAATAATGAAAATATCTCAAGATAATATTCAAGCTAGAAAAAACAATGGAGAGTTTGTCATATATGGAAAGTTGTATGTTGTATCAGAACGATAGTCTTAAAATTAATGAAATGTATTAAATTTTTTAAAAATACTGTTGATATTTATTAAATTTAGAGCTAACTAAGAAAAACAAGGAGAGTCAAATTTGTGAGCATACAATATTTTCTTTCACTGAAATTTCCTAGTAGTGGCACTATGTAGTTACTGTATATACACTACTCCACAGAACACCAATCATAAACTTGGTTCAAGTTCACAGAGATTCTTGAAACCCCCATGGAAATCAGAGATACTGTTAGACTCCAATGATCCATGAGAACTCATTAGGCATGAACAGTTATTATTTTCCAAACTATCAATGCGATCAAAACAGACAGAAATCATCAGACCTGATTGTACAGCTGAAAGGCATGAAAGAGAGTGAGGAATCCTCTCCAATAACCAGGCTATGTGAGACTCAGCTATAGCCCAGAAAGACACCATTTTAAAATGAAAAATGAAGTGTGCTTACTCAATAAGAAATTTCAATCAAAGAAAACTATCAAGAAAATGGAACAGCACAAAGCTATTATGATTCCTATGAGGTTAGGAATCATTTCTCTCAAAGATCATTTAAATAGTAATTATGCACTTCAATAAAATACACTTTCCTTTTGCCTACTGGCCTAAAACTTTACTTTAAGGAAGGTACTTTTTAATAAATATTATATATTTTATATACAATTTACTTTAATAAAAATACTGTGTGCTAGTATTATATGTTTATAAATGGATTATAAACTTACATATTTTCAGATTTTGACATGTATGGAAAGAGTATTCTACATAGATGGAAAGGAGTCATTCTTCTAAAAACAAATGTGCTGCTCTCAAATACCTTAAGTAATTTTCTTAGACTGTGAATGGATTCATGGATAATTCACCTTGCTCACACCTTTCACATGTATTAGGAACACCGCTAAGAGCAGCACAGACTGTGCCCTACACAAATGGACACCGTTCACATAAAATGAGATGTGGTTGTGTTAGGTGGCACCATACAAAGTCGTGACATAAACAATAACTGATGTTAAATGGAGTTGCCTAAATAAGCCTTCTTTCTGCTCTATCAGGAAATGAATTAAAATATGTAACATTCCTAAACCACCCTATCTGTTGGTTGTCTGATAAAAGCCAATTATGGAAAGGAGCTAGGAATATATAACCTATAACATTGAACCTTTTCTTCCTAGCAGATAGCCCTGTGCATTAAAGATAAACATCACAGCAAAATACTTTGTGTCAGATGTCAGAAAAATGCTATTTAGCCATGTCACCATCTATTTTGGATTTTTAAACTGTTTTTTGAAAAGGTGATGATATTCCAAATGGTGATCTTAAAAAGGAGGAGAAAATGATAAATAAGAATAAAATAAGAACAGTTATTTTACACACAATCACAACCACACATATAAATTCTTATATCATATTCATTTGAATTATTGAAAAGTTTGAAGATAATGTTCTGACCTGTGACTACTATTTAGGAAAATGTTTGCAGTAAGTAATACATCACTTAATAGTTTCTTTGCAATACATTTTCTTTAAAAACAATTTATTTTCCTTTCAAGCATGTTAGCTTTAGAAAATATCTCCTCTACAAAAAATCCAGTTCAATAGTTTAATCTGCTCAGTAAGACAAACTGTTTTGAAGATCAAAATCTTGAGAACCATTTAAGTCTTTTATTCTAGGTTATATGGCTGAAAGAAAACCAAGTAAGTGGCAGACTTGCACCAATCAGATCAGGAACATTATGAAGTTAGCAAAGTGATCTAGAGCTAAAAATAAAATAACCAGAACCAATAACCTTAAGAACTTCAAATGCTTACGTCTTTCTTCTGAAGCTAGACTCCCTCAAGCAGTAAGTGAACTTTATTAAAAAGTCTCTGGCAAGTAATTCAGTAATCAATTTGCATTAGCACTACAAGCAGCAGGGACAGGGAGAGAAAAAAGCACACCAACAGTTTCTTAAAGAAAAATCTTATATTGAGGAGCATTAAATAAACTGTGTAAGTTCCTACTAAATTCTTCAAATTATTAACTATTGAACAGAACTTGCAGTTGTTCATTAATATCATTCAATTTTTTAATTTCAAAATTTAATTGTGATAGTTAAGAAATTTCAGATTGAAGTAGAAATGGCCTAAGTATAGCAGCTAAACCTGAGATCAAGTCATCAATAAGAATCACATTCATTCATTCATACATTCGTGTATCAAAGTAGGTCACTATAGAAATCACTAAAATTGCTATGAAATGGTTTCCAGGGTACAAAAAAATATACAAAGCCTTCAATAAGGATATATTGTCTCAACATTTGTGCGAACTGATTCCTTCCATAGGTTAGGGATCCATAGCGTCCTGGAGAGAGACGCTGAGGAGAACAGTACAAACATGACAGTCTTTCTACTTGCACAGCCAGAAAAAAAGAGTCCCCATTGGGGTTTTGATGAAAGAGACAACACAGAATGTCGGGAGCATTTCTACATACATTTTTTTGGGAAAAATCATTTCATAATTAAAGTATGACTATACTATCTAAGGCTCAGTGTCACCTTGGCCTTGAGCCAGCTATGGCATACAGAAACATAATTCTGTTTTGCCTCCAGGCACAACTGAGGCCTCAAGGTTTCGTGATGCTGTGGCACTCAAAGGCAAGATTGCATCAGCTGATGACATGCTGGCTCTTTCAGAACCGAGTAGTAGTACAAAACTAAAAGGTTTCACCTGAGGAGAGACTAATTCCTTGTCAAACCTAACTCATCCCACTCACCATTGTAAGAATGCTGCCCATACAGTCCTCCTCAAAAGAAGAACCTCGAGACTTAAGATCTTCATCGGCTTCTCATGTACTTTGACCACTGCCCCCTAAGTCACCTGATGCTCCCTCCAATTATTGTGTGTAGCCCATAAATGATGACTAGCTCAGAGAGTCTTTGTCTTTTCCTACTCTGAGGCACTGACCTCCAGGTCGCCCATATACTTTGAAATTATGCAAGCCTCTATTGTCTTTTTTCTCTTTAGCCCTCGCCCTGCCACTTTCTAGGTGGCTGGATGGATTGCCCTATGATTTCAGAAGACAGGGAATGGTGGTAATTACAGAGGGAGAGCTCATATGTCTTCCAAAACTTTAGAAAAGTAATCCTTTGTGAGATTATGTTCAGAAGTTTCTTGGAAGTTTGAAAGCCAATGGCTTGGTGAGGTATTAGGAAATGACTTTCATTCAAAATAAAATTTGTTTATTAAAACAAAATAAATAAATAAAACACACTGGTGAGACAATAGTAGAAGATTGCTGCTTTTGTTAGAAAATACAAGGGCAACTCAACGTCATAATTCAAGGATAAAAACATTCATACAAGGCCTGTGATGTAGCTCAGCAGTGCAGTGCCTGCCTAGGAAGGGTGAGGCTCTGAGTTCAATTCCTGGTAGCCAAAAAAAAAAGCTCCTAAAAAAGCTACACACTCAAGAAAAGTTAACTAAGCATTTATTACATATAAAACTGCATGATAAATCCTGCTGGTGACAGAAAGGTTCACACTATCACCTTGAAATTTCCAACTGTCACTATCCAAACAACCAGATGTCAACTTTTTAAATTTCTCTTTTATATTTCCATTATTATAGACATAACTTATACTGTATCACTTTCAATTTTAAATTTTATAATAAACACGCATTTTTACTAATCTAGTACCTTCCTATCTCTTCTTCCTGTAAATCTACCTTACAAATTAATATCATATTTGGTTTTAGGTGGGTTTTTTGCTTTTGATATTTGTTTTTGAGATAATCCTTGGTCTCTTAACCAGGTTAATCTCAAACTCATGATCCTCCTGCCTCAGCTTCCTAAGTAAACAGAATTACAGGCAAGCACCACCACACCCTACCACATTTGGCTTTTGAAGTAGTATATCTAATTGTGACTCTTTTCAAGGACCTTCAGTGATTAAACTATTGTGTACCACATTCAGTAGAGAATCTTTCTCATGGTAATTTTGAATATCTCTCAAATAAAAAAATCCTGAAGAATTCATTTGTCTCCCTAAATGTCCCCAAGTTCTTTTTGGAGAAGATAACATTTCATAGGGTTCCAAAAAGGTAAGAGCTAATTTTGTAAGCTGCATTTTCATGAAGAAAGGCAAAGAGACACAACATATTTTCAAAGAATAAGTAGATTCCCTTATATAAATTGAAAATTATTTTCTTTTTCTTTCTTATTTTCTTGGAAAGAAGTCCATGCTTTTTTAAGTACTATTATTTCCTATCTATTTTTCTATTAAGTTAGATCCCTAGATAAATTCAGAGTATAAATGATATAGTAGAAATTAGGATTATTCACGGTCAGTGTTAAAAAGAGATTAGATAAATTCTAATGTTATTATGTTAAAAATTCTTTGAAATGAAGATTTCCATTAAGAAGAAGTCACAGAACTTCAAAAGAATACAAAAATATTATATAATAAGGAAGAGAATGCATTTAATAAGATTGTGCTGGTGATATTTTGCTCTTTATCATACATTATTTTATTTTTTTTCTTACAAAGGAAACCACCTCTCATTTTTTAAACAATAATCTATGCTTAGTAGAATGAGAAATAGCAGCAGCTACATTAATAAAATTAATATATTTATTATCTTATTATAAACAACTTTCATTTATTTATCCATTGTGCAACTCACATTCCGTGAAACAGCTTATGAAGATGACAGTAAGAATAAAATTCAGTGGTGCTGCCGCCTCCCTCGCAAGTGCGAGGTCCTAAGTTGTATCCCAGGTACCAAAAAAAAAAAAAAAAAACAATAATATCCAGCAGGAAGTGACTAGGAGAGAAACATATTTTTATCATATAGTTACAAGAAGCCAAAAAAGTATCTGTGAAGTTGGACCTCTTACTTGTGCATATGCATAAAATGTGAACTCAAAAGACAGGAATGCTTACTCTCTTAAAGGTTTTTAGCCAATGAGATTCAAAAGAAGAAATAAATTTTAAAAGTGACTGATTTTTTTTAGTCTCTCTATAGATATCTTTCTATTTCACCACTTGTCTGAAGATGTGTAACTATATCCGAGAGTATTTTTGAAGTTGAAATGACTGAAACGTTACGGTGTAGATTAAAGTGCTGAATCAAACCTGGAGCAAGTAAGAGTCAAACCTTTCTTCTTTTGTGTTTGGTTCACAAAATTCTACTTTCCTAGACTAAAATTACAAGATGGTTTCAATCTGGACCTCAGATCTTTGAACACTAGGTTCCCAACCTCAAAAGATCCCCATGTTTGAAATCTAGGACTTTTAAATTCTACAATGTAGCTGTGAAAAATGGCTGAGAAAGATCTGTAGGACACAGAGCATAGGGCACAAGGAAGGTAAACAAGGCTTCAAACAATCAAATCCAGGGTCATTTAAAAATGTTTAATTCACTTTAAATTAGTTATTGCATTTAAATGGAGTTTGCAGGCCATCTGTCTTTGAAGTGATTTAAATTAAGTTTTATGGCTTTTATGGGAAAGAGAGGCAATTTCTAAGTCAGTTTAGTCTGCTTACTACCATCAATCACTAATTAGAATTAATTATTAAGACTTCAATGCCTTTTTTCCTCAAATATTCTGAATCATTTATCAAAGAATGACATGACTTTTTGTTCCTTCTTTGGAATACTGAAGTCACAGCCATATGACTTTTGGGTAGATGCAACTGAACTGATGATTTTAGTCAGATCGTTAACAATAATGCTATCTAAAAGCTACATTTAACCAAGAGAGCAGTATTTTTGGAACAGCAGGCAGTGTAAAAGTGCTTTGTGAATATTAACATATTCTAGCAAATTAGTTTGCACTCATTATCATAAGCAATTACTTACTGTTTAGATGCAGCTTGTTTTAAATTGGCAAGCAATTTGCAAGAATTAAAACACAACGTAGAGAGCTTTCTGAAAATTCAGCAATATCTAGAAACAAGTGATGCTACTAGGCTCACAGAACGTGTACCCCCCCATTCCTTCCCATGAAACATACTTAGTATTAAAATAGTCAGGGGCAGGGAGACTATATGGGCTTTTAATGGAAGTTATTTTGTTTGGACACTACTGATAAAACTGTGCATTGGAGAGCACTTTAAAAAAAAAAAGCATTAGGAGAAACTGGGAAAGTTTTGCTTTCTAAAAATGAACTGGCTGCCAATTTCACTAAATCTGGGTACTTCAATAACCTACTGCATTTTCCTGAGTTGTTTGGGCTTCCCAGTTTATCCCTTGTGAGAAGTTTCTGTTGTCTTGATAATTTTCTTTATTTATCACGGAGGCAGAGCCTACTGATGCTCACCAAATCCTTTTTCCCTGCTTTGATAACAGAATCCTTGGTGTTAGCAGGATTTACTGGCTGTCAGGAGAGTCTCTATTTCCCATTCTCCTTCCCCTTTGCAGCTTGGAGGAGCCATGGGACTATGCGGTGGGGAAAAGTGACCTCTGATTCCATTTCAGGGCACCTATCCTCTCCTCAGTTTCCTGTTTCTTCTTGTGCAATGATGACAAAAACTGAGTCAGCAGCTCTAGGTTAAGAGGTAGAAGTCCCAGCTTGAGAACAAAATCCTTTTCAGAGACACTGAGCTGTAACTACTAGTAAAAGAAAAATAATCTTAATTTTACTCAGACTGGTGTATTTCCGAGTCTCCTTCCCATAGAAAAAGGTGTTCATATATATCTTTAAAACAAAATGACAGAACATTTTCATGTATTTTTTCATCATCATGACAGTCAAGTAAATTTGATAGGGAAGCTATCTTTCACAAATTCAAAAGAAATTGGTATTCTCAGGGGTAAAATTATTTGTCCATGATCACAAAGCAATTCTAAATGTTTTGCATCAAAATCTTCTTTCGAAGATATGTAACAATGTATTATCCTTTTTATAATATACTAATGTTACTCACCCTTCCAGGTTCTATGGGAGGTCCTTTTCTTCATGGATTTACACCATTCTACAATTCTTCCCACCTTCACTGGCATCCTTCAGTGTTTTCCTACTAGGTCACCCTGGAGTTTAAAAAGATTCCTGCCTTTTATTTCACTGGAGATGAGTTCAATTTTTCTTCCTTGTCCTCTTTCATGCCAATTTCCTGTTTAACTTGTGGAGTGTAAGTTTCTTTGATACCCATGATTCACTAATTATATTTTTCTGATATTTAAGCCTATCAGTGTGGAAAACAGCAATAGTAACAAAGTAATCTATGCAAGTGCTTCATTACTGACCTATATCCCCAAACAGTAAAGACCTTCTTCATCTGAATTTCATTAGATCACTGTCAGAGGAAAATCCCTCTTTCTACAAAGCAAGTAAACAAAATATTGTCTCGGAAGCTTTGTAGGAATTTCATTTAGAGATATCTATGCACTGGTCAAAATGTTAAATAATGTTTCATAGTAATATTCTGGGGAAAGATTCACCTAGAGTGAATAATCAGCAATGAGTATTCCTTGAGAATAATCATTGCTCAAACAAATGCATAATTATCGATGCAGAATATATTATACATATTTCACATTATATTGGTTTTATATTACTTGTTTTTTAAAGTAGTTTATTCTCAGTATAAGAACTAGCTTTATGGTTCTTTGTTTTTACCTCTGCCTAGAATATCACTAGATACCTAACAGATAAAAAGATTGGATATGGGAGGTAAAATAAAATATATACCATCCAAAATTATTTTGATAATATCTTTATTTTCATTTGATGCTTTAGAATCAATTATCTCTGTATAATGCTTATAATAGAGAACTTAATAATAGGATAATAAAGTATATTGTCTTAATAGCTCTGTCAGTAATTTTTGTCAATGTCTTGAAAAGAAGTATAGTTTAGAAAATACCATCAAAGTGTTATGCATTGAGAGTACTGAGAAAGAAACTATTAAAAATAAAAGCACCTGTTCTATTTCTTTATTTTTAAATTTACATTTGGAATAAAACAAAGTTTTATTTTCAATTGACATATATGCTACTTTGGAGTAAGAATTTGTATATATTCATGTAATCATATACTTTTACATATTTTCTTTCAAGTTTAGTGTATAATTAAAATCAATAAAGCATAAAATAATATATATGTAAATATGTTTGTAAGTAGAATATATATATATATATATATATATCAGGAAATAAAATATATTCTCTGATCAGAGAAGGTGAGCTATTGGATAATACCACATAGGGAACAGATAAAGTAAAATAAAAAAACAGAACAAATGAAAATCAAACCCCTCTCCCTCGCAGAATGACCCAAAGGAAACCTCTTTTAGTTCTCCTCAAATTCAGACCACTTCAAAACCAAAATAAACAATCTCTAAACCAAAGAAAATCTGTAAAGTTTGGAAGTTACTTTTTCTTACATAAATACTACAAATTATAAAGAGGTATTTAAAAGAATAGAAAAGGAAAACTTTTTCCACAATATGTTATTGTTTTTAAGTGATTTTAAAATGTCATATCAAAAATTTTTCAAGCATTAGTTTAGTCTTCTGTTATTTTACTTTTAGTTAAATTTAGTTTAGATTTTTTTTTTTTTTTGGTACCAGGGATCGAACTTGGGTCCTTGCGCTTGCGAAGCAGGCAGTGGAACCACTGAGCTAAATCCCCGGCCCAAGTTTAGATTTTTAAGATAGAGTCTTGCTATGTATCCCATGCTGGCCTTGAACTCTTAAACCTCTTGCCTCTTCTCCCAAGTGCTGGGGTCACAGACATGTGCCACCATGCTAGGCTTCTTCTGCCATTTTATTATTCATAAGAAATATTTATTTCCATATTGACTACCATACATAGTTAGCAAGTACCATTTCTATTCCGTGAACTATATTATATCGTTTAAGGTGGAGAGTACCAAAATATCAAGCCAGTTTCCCTTCCAATCTCACCAACACGAAATAGAGAATTCCCACTATCTATATCTATGAATAGGAAATATTGAATGGATTCAATTGGAAATGACAGTTTCCACTACAACTTTATTGGGCATTAACCAAAACCCTGGTAGGAAGTTTCTATGTCCATAAAGAGGTGAGAGCATGCTGGATAAATGTGCAGGGAAATAAAACAGCAATATGCCCTGGTCATTCACCTTAGAGAAAGCAATTACCATGACTTACTATCTTGTGTTCCTACTCCTCTCAGATGATATTCTACATGTCAAAAGACACTAATATTAAGGGGTTTAGATTTTTTTATTAATTATATTGGTACATTTAAGGTATACAATATAATGATATTCATCATTGGAAATTTGCACCTTTACATAATCCATCTTGGTTCTTATTTTTTTCCCCATTCCCTTGCCCTCCCTTCAGCCCCTCTACACCTCCCTATATGAAAAGTTGCAAAGGGGAAGGGGAAATGGGAAGGGTAGGGGAAAAGAAAGAAGGGAATGGAATTAATATGAGAAAAAGAAAAAATGAAAAGAAGTATGGGGTTTATATAAAACAAGTGAGCCAAGTGGAAGAATTTAATTAGAGAAATGATATGATCAGTTTTTAATTTTATTAAGATTACCATGATTCTATACAGAAAATAGGCTAGAGGTGAAGGAGGTGAGGCAAGAAGCCCTTTAGAAGGTTATTTTCATAAAAGATAAATAAACAATGACTTAAACTAAGTTTGAGAGGGGGTAGTGATAGAGGTAGACAGATGTGAGAAGCATAAAGGAGATCAAGCAAGGACTTTTTGAAGGGAGGGAAAGAGGAGGAATTCAAATATCACTCCCAGTTTTCAGACCTGGAAAGGGAATACATGCTATCCTGAGATAGGAAACTTCAGGGAAAGAACAAACTGTGTAAGGAATATAGTTTGTTTATCTTTAAATTCAGCCACCTTCTTCTAAGTGAGACTATTACTTTTGCAGTCCTATAATACTTAGCATATGTAAGTATACCTGGAAGATGTACTTCAGAATCCTATCAATTGATCAAGAGTGTAAGTAGGAAAGGATGTTCAGATGAAAAACTTACCATAGGTTTTTCTTGAAATATTTTTGCAAGAGCATAATTAATAAACACAGCTAATCTGTATCTCTTCATTGCCTTTAAAACAATATCAAAATGTAATATTGCATTTAAATATGATCTTTCTATGAAACTCCTGTGAAGTGGTTGCATTTGTCATTTGAACATCTACAGTGTTATCCTTTAGCTAATAATTTTAAGAAATTGTTTTATGGAAAGGCTTTATAATACTTATTGTCACAGCATGTCTTTTGCTATTACTATTGGGTTTTCTGAATATACAGTAATGGCTTGGTTAACTTATTGTGTTGAGTTGATTCTCTTCCTGTGCTCATCAAGATTTTAACTCGTTTCGGCATGTAAACACTTTAGGTTTATTGGTTTAGCCATTATACTGCATAGGTGAGCAAAGAGTCAAATGTAATGCAGTTAGTTGAGCTTAAGTTTAAATCCCCACATCTTTAGATGAAGTTCAATTTTTTGCATGACTTCCACCATTCAATATTGAGAGGGAAGAAGTAAAGAGGTCCATTACTAATTGAAAGCATGTTTTATACTTTATCAGCTCAGTTTCCTAGGTGTACAGCCTATTTAATAATCATTACTCTGACCTACAGGATTCCTCTGTCTGCTAAAACCTAGGAAGCACGAATACTGGTAGCCTATGGGATATTTTGGGAAGAGTTAAAAAAAAAAAAGGAACTGTTCTTCAAAACCCTTTAACTTCATCTGTTAAAAATTATATTAAGTTTTATCATTACAAGGCATTTATTTGCTGTTTCCTAGAAAAATACCATATTAAATATGAGCCTCCATGGCAGTAATAATGTGAATGGTATCAACTTTACAACTACAACTTTCAAAAACATACCCAGCATCATTTAGTAAAATTTAGAAACCATTTGAATTTGGTTTAAGAGGAAGATTCAGCTCATCTTGAAGCTTATTCTGTAGAATACAGCCATGTTCTGCAGAGACAGGCAAGTCAAGAGACACAGAAAAGAACCATAGTTCCTGCTTAGCTACTTCCTTTCATGCACAGCCAACACCAGTAGTGAAAGAAGTTCAAGCTTTTTCCAGGAAAGGACCCGTTTTACATAGCTGAAGTAAGATCAGTCAAAAACCCCCACTTGGGGAAATGAAACCTCTGAAAATAAGACAGTATCAGAGAAATGCTAATCAACGATGCTTGAAAAACTAAACCATGGCAGCTTAAGCCACATATGAAGCACAAGTTTCGGGAAGACAACAAAGAAAAAAATATACCTGACAAAAAAACCAAAAAAACAAAACCACTGAAAATCCTCAGGAGATCTGTCTCTTCTACATCTCTACAATCACTCCAAAGCACAGACTCAATTCTGAGGCATGTTAAATCCAGGGGCCATGTGGGAATGCATGGTTAATGAATTTTGTACAGTTTTTCTTCTTCTGAATTGAAATAAAGAAGGAAAGAACTAACAAAAGATTTGATGGGTTTCACTGATCCTTCCTGCCCCAGATTGGTTTCAGACCATGGTATAAATAGCCAGTCTGCTAATTAAACTAATAACTCTTTCTTCTAACTTAGAAAGCTTGATTTTGAGCTTTGATATTTCAGAAGCAACCCACACTCTAAAATCTTCCAAATGTAGATTTTCCATAGATAATCGGAGGAGTTAAACACACATTACCCTAGGTCAAATGTGGCCCTGCAAATTGAGCCACATTCACTAATTCTCTAAATATTTAATGAGTTTTCCCAGACGTAGTTTAACAAGCTAATGTAACAAAGAAAGCCTCCGAGGTAAGCCCAGAGAGGTTCATTTCTCCAGGAGTTAAACTGAAAGGTGGCAAAACGAAACTCTTCTATAAGACTCCTTTGAAAGCAGCAAGATTACTTTCTACTCAATGGAATGTGAAGTTGACAGAGAATTACATGCCCACAAACATGTAGGAAAATATTCTGAAGACCAGAAGCCACCCAAAACCAAAGCTTAAATATATACTTGTGCAATATACTTGTGCAACAGAAATCCTTTATATTATCACCTATAATGATGAAGATGTTAAATTTTAAAGCAACCAAAAACAGTGAGGGGAATACCAGCCCAAAACTGGTTTAATTTTGAAAAAATGATAACAATATAAAAATATGTTAAAGTAGAAAATCTTATTTGTTACACAAATGGAATCCTTTACCCCTCTCACCAGAGCAGTGTCTGCACAATGAATTCATTAATACATTTTCCTTGTTCTATGCTAAAATGAATGAAAATAAGATTGCAAATGAACTCAGTTAGAAAGCCATTATGCAAAAGGTCCCGAGTTCAATCCCCTGTACCAAAAAAAAAAAAAAAAGCCATTATGCCATGTGGAAGCATTGGACCTCGAATTAGGGAAGGATGCATCTAGTTCTCATTCCTGGCTCTGTGATTTTGCCAAAGTTACAGAAACTATCCAATAATCCTAATTTTCCTCTTCTGAAAATAAGGGGGTTGTTCCTGGTAATGTCTATGGTCATTGCCAACTCTATTCTTTGAGTTTAAAATATCACTCCACTAAAGCTGGCATTAACCTTGAATTTGATCCCAGAGTACACTGAGCATGAAGCAGAAGTTATATTTTCCAGTGAGAAACTGTAGCAAATAACAAGCAGTGATTTTTTTTTGGCAGAATATTTGTTTCTTTCTTATTTTACTTTAATAATTGTACAGAATTTGTATATATTTTTCTATATTTTATGGTTGTAACATGATATAGTAGAGACTTTATTTCACATGGTAATTTTTATATGATTATGGAAAATTATGATAGAAAAAATGAATAATTATGGCATAAATAGAGAAAAAAATGAACGGACTATGGCTATTCATTACTAGTGGTTAACATTTTTAATTCTTAAAGTCATATACTCTACATGGCTAGTCCAGCAATTCCACCCAAAATCAATACAAGACAAAAATCCACAGAAATGGCAATCTAAAATGAGCCCTACATTTATTGAAACCTAGTTATGTAATTACTGAGGTCTTCTCATTTTAAAACTATAATTATTGCCATTATACTAAAAAAGGGCTGGGTTAAATGTTATTAAGCAAAAACTACCTTGGCTGATTTGTTTTGTGAATACATGTTAAAATAATTCCTACTCAGAACAGACTCATTCCAGGCTGGAATTATTATGAGCTTTGGTAGGTTCTATTGTCACAAATATGACTCAGATCTAGAAAGGGATTTATTACCTTAGTCTAGCAGTCAATTTAGGTTGTGAAAATATGAGAAAAAGTCAATGCATATTCTCTATACATGTAGCTGCAGTAGTATCTTATTCTCTACTTTTCTAATTGAAAAAGGTCAACTGAGTGGTTTAAAGCTTATTAATTCTTATCCAAAGGTAATGTTACACATGTTCACCAACACCATGGCTGTTTATTTGTTTGTTAATGCTCCTATGCTTTGGGAGTTTGGGCAAAAAATTTAAAGTCCTTTATAGATGTCCAGTTAAATCACAATACTCACTCTTTAGCTAATTAATAGCAACTTTTGAAATGTCATTTAACTTTTCTCATCACAGGGTAGAAGATCCTGTTTTCTTCTCGGTTATGTGATAATATTATGTGCACTAGCTGAATTTCATCCATTTCATTTTCACTAGGGAAACACATACACACATTTGCATGCACACACACACACACACACACACACAAACACACATAGAACAGATGATCAGTCCAGGGATATACAGTTATAATCAAGAACATTTGGGGATTCCTTCAGTGATTTATTTCTCAGCTTTTAAAAGTTTCCCTTCCCACAGTGTCCCATATTATAGCGATGGAAAATAATGCTATTATTTTAAAGTGGCAAAATATATTCAACAAACACCAAGTGAATAAATTTAGAGCAATTCCCCCTACTCACCTTTTGGAGGACTTCAAATACAAAAAATCATTATATGTAAGTAGCTATTAGGTCTTCAAACAAACTGACAACGCTGATTTGGAATATTTATATCATATATTGGAGGCTTAATTAGGTGTTGTGACTATTTGTATACTGCAGAAATTTTAAGAAGCTAAAAACATTAAAAAATAGGCACTAAGAATAGGGGACTTTTAAATGATTTGGCTACTGAGAATAAAGGCAAAGAAGTAAAGAAAGGAAGAAGGCAAAGAAGAAAATGAGTAATATTGGACCAAGAAGTTAGAGCATGAGATATTCTAGAGATCTCCAAGTTGTCTGTGCCTCAGCCTTCACCCCCAGTTCAACTCGTATAGTGTGTGCTGGCTACCTTCAGAGACGTCAGCAAAACCTTGCACAACTCTACTGATTGGCTATTTGGCTTGAAACCTAACCAAGATTGGGATCCTTAACCAGGATTGGTCTAGAGGTTGCTGTTTTATTTTGGAGACAATATGGCAAGTGACATTGTGTGAAATCAATGGACTGTTACAGCTTTCATCTTTCTCAATTTCAATTTCATAAGGGTCATTAACATTTAATATGCCTAGTCTACTGAGTGAAGCTTTCAACCTGCTATATTTCTTCTAATGCATCAAAATGGCTTATATTGGAAATGATTACTACTTTATGCAGTTGGACAACTATGCAAATTAAGAGATTGATCAATTATGGATATATCAATAAATATTCATTTAAATTAATTTTCAGTAAGATTTGGATTTATTGCTTTTCCTTAAATAGTAGATGAAAATCCTCCTAGTGATTAAAAAAAGTAGAAACAAAAAAATATCAGCCACAACTGAATAAACACACACATATATACATACACAAAAACAGAACAGACAGCACTGTAGAACACTCACTAGGTCTCTAAAAATCTGTTAACATTTCCTATCCAAGGAAACTAGCCACTCTTTTTTCTAAAATTAAAAAGCACTTTCAAAGCAATAACCAAGAATAGGTAAAGGACAAAATAATCATTAAAAAAGAAAGTAAGATACAGACAGGTGGAGAAACAAGGAAAAAAATATCAGGCACTGCCATCAACAAGAAGATGCAATCAATAGCCAAACAACAACACAATGAGAAAATCCATACAAATTAGAATAATAAATCAACACAAGAGGTTAATGAGTAGAACATGCTATTATATACTGCAGCCCAAGAATGATTTCCTTGAGTGTACAGTGAAATAGAGAAACCTCCCTAAAACACTAGAACATAATTATATCTCAATTTTCTTAAGAGATTTTTTCAGTATTCTGTACAAATCATTACAGGAACATGATGGGTACATTTCAGTAAAGAGTTATCTTCTTTTATTTTGGTGCCAGGGATTGAATTCGGGGCCTTGCGCTTGTGAGGCCAGTGCTGGAACCACTGAGCTAAATCCCAGGCCCAAGAGTTATCTTCTAAGGTCTCTGTCTTTTGGAAACAAGAAGTTAGAACAAGATCATAGATCACTCTTGTATTGAGACCATACCTCTATTTTTACCAGGAACAACTACAGTGGACCCTTGACTTACAAACTCAATCGGTTCTTGATCACTGGTTGTAACTCAAGTTGGTTGTAGGTCAATACAGCTGAGATCTGGATGTTTACCTAGGTACATGCTATAGATAACAAGAGGCAGATGAATCTTCCATTAACCTAATTAAACCAAGTTGTTCCTATGTCAGGCTGGTCGTAATTTGAGGGTCCATTGTACTTGTGAAATTAAGTTACAGGCTAAATACAAAGGTGCAATTGAAATTTCCTAATAAAATTGTGGAATAATAAAGTTGAAGTTTTTCCTTGGAATAACAGAGATGATAGATGGAGACAAACCAGAGGTCATCTTGCTACATGCATCCTTCTCGCCAAATTCACTCACATCCAGAAAGCCAATAGTTTACTTAGAGGTTATGAAAGTTAATAACTAAATTTAGAAATAATTTACTTGGCTTAAAAGATGACTATTCTTACTTCTTCAAGTGCAAGAAAGGACAGAATTAAATTTAGGTAGGGAAATGATCACTTAAAGACAGAAGTTTAGAGGGCCAATTTTGAGTTCACTGATTCTGGTTTTCCCAAGAACCACCCCGAAACAGACAGTGTTAATTCAAAATACTTGTAACCAAAGAAAGTGTAACTCAACCCCTACCCTTACCACAAAATTAAGAAAAGTCAGAGCAAATCAAGCTTAAGTACTGGTCAAGGTGAACTTTGATCTTGCCTACTTTCCCATCTTTTTGTCTTTCTTGAATTCTGTTTTGGCTAATAGAACCTTAGCATTCATGAGTCTGCTGTAGAGAAAGACGACTTCTAGTTGACTGACACACAATAGTATGTCTGTTATTTAAGAAAGCATAAAAAGAATATAACTCTACTGGCCCATATCAAAATTACTTGGATAAATGAGTATAGAAAACATTACTGGTTGTTCCTTATAGTAGAAATCTGATGGAATACTCAGCTTAATCTCTGTGTACAGATATCATAGCTACCTAGGGAATTAATTATTTGCTTTGTGCACACCTTATGATCATGTCTCGTAAAAGAACTCCCAAAGCAATCTTTTGTACAGGCCCACTGCTATTCTGTTTTTCAGAGGCTAATGTGCTTGGTGAGATTGTCAGAAAAAAAAAATAATCAGTTCTTTCTTCGTTTAACTAGAGAAGCAGAGAATAAAGCACATAGGAAAGGTACATGGAAAAGCAGTTTAAGCATAAATACATTAATCCTGTCTCTGACTTCGTATCTGCCTTTGACCAATGACTAGTGAATTTCCTTGCCTCTGTTTCTGCATTTCAAAGAGAGTCAATTGCATTCATATTTTTCCCAGAAATACTCTTAAGTGTATATGTCCTTTAAAAAAACAGAAAATACAAAACACCTAATAAGAGTGATTATAGTGCACATATTTGCTCAATGTAAGAGAGAGGTCTTCATTACAATAATACCTCAATTGAAAACTGAACCATAAAACATCATGAAAAGTTTCAAAATTGAAAGTAGAAAGCAATAAAATTATTGATCCTTTAATGTTTTTCAGAAGGATAGGTGTTTATGATCTTTTGAGGGGCACATGTTGCTTTGTTTTCTTGTTTGGATTAACACAGCATTGGCAAAAACTCATACTTAATTAATAAGAAAGAATCAAGAAATATTTATCAGATACTCATAGAATATGACGCATTCTAGAGAATACAAGAAAAAACTATGCACTAGATTTATAAGAGCTGCAAACAGTACATGCCAAGTTAAGAGTAATAGTCACATAAATAATACTTATAACTTAAAGCACGTTATGACTCAAAATATGTTTCACATTGCTCACTTTATTTTATAGACATTAAACAATGTGACCTCAAAAGACCTAAGTCCAAAGGTGGAAGGAATAAATTCTATGAAAATAGACCTGTTCTGACATTTGGAAGATGAGTTGGGATTGGAGAGGAGAGTTATGGCTGAAAACTGTATTGATAATTAATTTTCATAAGCATATATCTTAGTTTCTTAAAATACAAAGATCAGCTTTCTCATTACTATCTTCCTTAGGTTTAGCATTCCATCTAACAGTGACGTGAAGAGCATTTACTGAATTAATCACCGAGGAGGATTTGTCCTTCCAAATCTTCATCTTCATTATTAACAGGACAGTTTACAAAATAGCTATGCGGGAGTTCAGGGTGTAGCCTGTGGCTATGGAATATAATTGAGCTCTCAGACACTGAGTCAGTCCCTCCACTTAAGGTTCATTAGCCTGGGTACCAGTGATCCCAGGGGGTGACTCCTTCCTACTCTGAATTCCCACAGCTCGCATCACCCAGACAATGTCTGTAGCACAACTTCAGCACTTTGAATGAAATATGGTCTGTGAGCTCTTTGTCTTCCAATTGGTTCATGTTGTCTTTGTCTTGCCTCCCAATTAAGCTCAGAAGCTCCTTGCAAATAGGCACTATGTCATCAAGACTCTATCTAGTCTGGTACCTTCTATCAGACTACTTGACACAGCATAGGTGTGCAATCAGTGTTTGCTCCATGCCTCCAAGTTGCTGATGCTGCTGTGTATTTGTGTCAAAGAAATGATGTCTCATGCCTTGATTTTAATAGATGACACTAAAACAGATAAATAATACCAAGCAGGCACTGGATGTTCATATGGTTTGTAATTATCAGATAGAAGATGCTTAACTGAGTAATTGTGGCAGTCCAGATTTGGAAAAGCTAGTAAGGGTCATCTAGTCTGGTCCCCTCATATGAAACAGGGAAATAGACTCAAGAAAGGGAAGAATATCATCCAGATCACAACTGCTACTATAAAAAGGGGAAAAAAAGGTATTTGTGGTGGGCTCAGCGTTTGCCAGGTACTGTATTTCAATAAAGAAAGGAGCACCCGATCTGGGTCACATGGCCCCCCAACACTCCACTTAAGAAAACAATAACACTTGGTGTTATTCTAGTAAAAGTCAGCACAAGTGTGGAACACCCTAAACTCTCTTTTTTAAATTATTAACTTTATTGGTACAATTTAGATATTCATAATGATCACATTTATCATGGGGAATTTGTACCTGTACATGATGTATCTTGATGCCTCTTTTCTTCCCACTGACTTCCCCTCATTTCAACTCCTCTTGCCCTCCTTATTTATAAAGCTTTGTTTCCATTCATCCTTCTTTTCTCATTCTTTTCTTTTCCATTCCTTCCTTCCCCTTCCCTCTCCCTAGTTCCCCTTTTGTTTTCCTTTTACTGTATTATTTCCTCCAGATATTCAGTGAAGTATGCTGTATGAGTAGAAAAGTGTATAATTAATAGTATGGCCTGCTCAGAATAACTTAATGAGCTGTATGAATCTGCTGTTTACCATGAATACTTCAAGTCAAACTTTTATTAGTTTTACTTATGCCTAAAGTGAAGGAAAAATTAACATTCTATGTCACTTTTTCCACTATCTCTTGATTTAGTACTTTGAATTTTCTCCTTTGGACTAAAGAAGTCATTGGATGTTCAGACAATCATCTGTATTTTCTCTATTCTTTATCTGTCCTCTTCCATCTATTTAAGTTGGCTTATATTTTTGACTTAAGCTACTTACCATTATCTGCATCCCTTCTACCTCTTGCTCTTTCTTTTCTCATCTTAAACCTTGTGTATCACTGTTTTTCCTAAGAAACCTTTACTGTGTCCTCCTTGTCAGCACAATGTAACGGAGGCCATGCTTGACCAAGAGTCTGTCTTGGCTTCTGTGGCTGTCTCCAAGTGGCTCGCAGTGCAAGTGCTGCATATCAGTAAGACTCAGGGGAAGAAGACCTGGGGATAATTGTCTCATTTTGTTCCTTCTCCTTCAAAATCCAAAAAAATCACTCAACTGGTTATTTTATCAACAAATACTTATAGTATCATAGGTGCCACATTAATTTTTTATTAATTATTGAATTATTTAAATGACTGGCAATCTAAAATAATTAAAGCTTACATGTTCTGGTGAAAGACAGTAAAATAAAGATACTTTTTCCTATTTAATTCTTATTAAATAATTTTTAATGACAAAACAAATAGAAAAGTTAATTTTGAAACTAGGAGTCGTCATCCTATGAAACAGCATTTCTCACCACACAGAGAGCTTGAACTAGGTGCAGGACAACTCCACTAGGCTCTGGAGGTGTGGGCAGTGCAGCCTACATTCCTCCATCGTGAGCCCCAAGACACCACAGGCCAAGGCTTGAGGGGGAGAACTGTCTATGAGGACATATCTGGACATACTAGAGAAGTTCACTAACCTGAGACATAGGTCCAAGTCAGGCAACATCTGTGCCAACTGTTTTCCATAAAACAGATTAAAGATTTAGCAGTGTGGTGGGAAGCAGGAGACAGCAAACTCCATAGCATTTTGGTCAGCTGCAGAGAAGAAATACAGTCCCCACAGCTCAGGGATGTGAGGTCAGCTCACTATGGTCCTGCTAAACATCTGACACCTAGGAGTGGAGACTTAGCGACAGGACAGTTGTGTCACTATGGTTGGAGAAAGAGACAGGAGCTGAAGGCACAGCTGACTGTTCATGTAGTTTCCCACCCCTGTATTATCATCCAATAATACATGACTCAGAAAGCAACAACCCTTGTTGAAAAATTTAAGGTAGAAGAAAGTAATCAATCAATAAGACAAAAAAAATGGCAAATGAAGACTAACCTCAAGAAAAGTTCTTATACAATATGGCTAAAAACTGTGAAAATATGGATTAAAAAGAAAATATGGATTTACTTAAAACAAGAGTTTGAGGAAATAGAAAATATGGATTTACTTAAAACAAGAGTTTGAGGAAGAGATGAAGGAACTAAAAACTGACTAGAAAAGAGCAAGAAAAAAACTGCAATGCAATGAAAGCATGGGAGAATTAAGATCCACTTTAACACTTGATTGCTCTTCTTTCAAAGTGGGGAATCTACAAATACGGTCTAAGGTTATATTCCCCCCAAAGGGATTGAAGTATATAAATTATAAAGAATAAAAGATAATACAGTTTCCAGATTTAGAATGCAATTGCATGCACACACACACACACACACACACACACACACACACACACACAGACACCCCTACAAAGAAAACACAAGCAACATATTTAAAAAGAAACTGGAATCTCAGCACTCAGGAGGCTGAAACAGGAGATAGAGTTCCAGGCCAACCTGGACTACATAGCTAGATCTTGTCACAAACAACCCTCCACAATGAAAATGAAAAGCAGCAGCAGCATAAAAAGGAAAAAGAAATTAAGGAGAAAAACTTAATGGACGAAAAGCCACTGATTTCTTGAGTAAATGCATGTATTTCACCACAAAGAAAAAAGCTCACAATCCAACTGAAGACTGGGCAAAAGATTTACACGGACATTTCAGTAATTTAAGAAATTGAATAAACACATCAAAAACAATAAAAGAAATGTCTCTGAGTATGCAAAAACATGTTAACCATATCATATTTTTTTAAAAACAATGAAATTAATAATGAGACTCAACTGGCAACTAGCTTGACAGAAAGGGAACTAGGAAACACTCATTCTTTTCAAAGTATGGCAAATTTTGATGCTGACACATTGGGGGAAATTTGACAATCTACCAAAATATGACTTATACTACTTCTCCCCAAGTAATTGAATCTCTAGGCCACTCTCGTACAAATAGTCTGAAATACAGTTATAGAAGACAACCAACTTAATTAAGTCAATCCTGCATTAGACATCGCTCTCAAGTTCATCTGAACAATTGCCATCTATCATTTTTACTCACCTTCCTTCATTTCTCTACTTTTTAACCCAAAAGTCATACAAAACTGTCTAACACTATTGCCCCCAAATGTGGTAGCCAAAAGGACTGGACAGTTGTATGTTTTGTGGAACAGTGCTTTGGTAAATTAGACACTTAATGTGAAAATATCATTTTTATCACTCTATTAAATTTAAATTTGGTACAATTTGAAATTTTCTAAGCTTATCATGTTGACCATGCCTGGAGAAGAATATCTGAGGTAGGAAAAAATTGATAAATTTTAAGAAAAATATAGGTAAGGTGATATCTGTAATATTTATGGGCAAGACTCAAAATGTATGTAAACATCACTTGATATTAACCTTTAATAAAGATTATTGGGAACTATTAATAAGAAATAAAATATGAAAGAAAACATCTCTCAAAATAGACATGATGCATCAATATAAAATTTATCTCAAATTTCTAAATATATTGCCTCCATTTGTTAATCACTAAAATGAACATTTTATGATAGTGAGGCTTCAAAAAATTAACAAATAATAATCAAAAAGTCTTTCTGTTCCCTACAAAAAAAATCTAAAAGCACAGTTAGTAGTATATGTTGCCTAAAAAGAGTCTTAAAACCTACAATCTAACTCTGCAGAAGTGAAGTACCTCAAACTTTAAGAACAGGCTTTCATGTAGCAGTACTTTCCTTTGTCTGCATTAGTCAGGATGGAAGTGTGACATGTGTTACAAAATTTATGCCAAAGTGCTTGAAAACTTCATATACTTTGAATGACAGGGTATTGAGTATAGTTTCTGCAAAAGAGAGTGAACAAAATAAAAGCCCATTTTTTTAACACTAGTAATATCATCACCCCATCTGTTCTATTTGTTGAAAGATCTTAAGTAATTGGAAAGGAAGCTACTGGACAAGAAAGTTATCTTTTACAATTGACTATCAAATTTAGATGTCAAAGTGGTGGCTGAAGAAATTGTTTGAATGGAAAATAAATGAGCAGCCACAGAGTAAAACAAGTCTACTTCCCTAAGCCCTATGTTATTAACTAGAGGGATGATTACTGTAGCAAGAAGCTATCTATAGCTTATAAAAATTCTTGAAAAATAAAGTTTTGTAGACTGTAACTTCAACAAAGATTTGATTTGTCAAACATTTAGTCATACTTGCCTTATTCAGTACATGCGCTGAATTTCTAAAAGTATTAAAGACAAATATTCACATTGAACTCAAAATGTTGTATCTTTTTGAACCCTATTATTTTTCAGTATTCAAAGTTTTAAGCAGAATAAATTTATGTATGGTAAATGATCTTCACATACAAGAGTATAGAAGACTAGGCTGTACCACCACTCCCAGCACAGAGGAGGAGGCATCCAGGCCGACTTAGGACCCCTCCCAGTGCAGAGTAGGGGAGCTGCGTGGGCACCAGAGCAGCACCCCTTACACCCATTGAAATGAGAAGACACATAAACAAGCCTCAAAAACAGACTTCCAGATCACCTACATCAACCCCAAAGGGAAATGAGACAGAACATTCTGATACTCAACCACCTGGACTCCCTGAACTGGCAAAAAAACAGGATCTCGAAAAAATGAAATCAGAAATAATTTCTCAGATAATAGCAGAGATTGTGCCCATAGTGCAATACAAATAAAAAAGTAGAGGAGCTGAGTAACATGATGGAATCCCAACACAGGAAACAAATGGAATCCATAAAACAGGTGCAAACTGATTTCCAGGAGATTAAAAACTTGATTGAAAGTTTACACAGCAGAATGAGCCAACATAAGGAAAGAATTCCAGATATAGAAGATAAGATTGCAATTAGTGACCAGGAAAGAAAAATTTCTTTAAAATAGTAAGGGAACATGAGAAATCAATTCAGCAGCTCCTAGATGATGCAAAGAAGAATAACATAAGATTGATCAGAATCAATGAAGAAACAGGAGAAAGGGCAGATGACATAAAAAACTTTCCACAGAAGTGATGGCAGAACAGTTCCCAAGCAGGGGAAAAGAACTTGAAATAACAGATAAGTGAGGCATGTAGGATTCCAATTAGTCATGATCAAAAAAAGTCTACACATAGGCATATAATAGGTAAGATTCCGGAAATCCAACAGAAGAACAAAACTCTACAAGCAGTTAAAGAAAAGAAACAAATCACATACAGAGGAAACCCATCAGAATCATAGCAGACTTCTCAATAAAAACCCTTAAGGAAAGAAGAGCTTGGAGTGAAGTATTGCAAGCACTAAAGGAAAACAGCCTCCAACCCAGATTGATGCAGCCTACAAAACTATCTTTCAAAATTGATGGAGAAACAAGATACTTTCATGACAAAGATCACCTTAGGAACTTCATAAATGCCAAAACAGCACCCCAAAAATTTTAGACAATATCCTAGGAAAAGACATTGAGGATCACAACTCCCGGAAGCCCAGAAGAATGAATCCACTGGGCATAACAAGAAATTAAATGCAAAAGGGGAGAATCCAACAAAAAGAAAAAGTCATGATGATTAAGTCAATACATATCAGTTATAACCATCAATGTTAATAGTCTCAATTCACCAATGAAAAGAAATGGACTGGCAGAATGGGTCAAGAAGCAAGATCCAACAATATGCCACATACAATAAACAAACTTAATTCGAAAGGAAACTCATAGACTGAAGGTTAAAGGGTGGAAATCAATACTTCATCTGATAGGAACCCGAAAAAAAGCAGGAGTAGCCATCCTCTTTGCAGATCAAGTGGATTTCAAACCAACACTGATTAAGAGAGACAAAGAAGGACACTACATCCTTGTAAAGGGAACAATCCAAGAAGAAAAGA
>NW_004624738.1:31495008-31550114 GCF_000247695.1 Heterocephalus glaber
GGGGTAGGGGAAAGGAAAGAAGGGAATGGAATTAATATGAGAAAATGAAAAAATGGAAACAAAGTCTTTATACATAGGGAGGGATGGAGGGGTTGAAGGGAGGGCAGGGGAATGGGGAAAAAATAATAACCAAGCTGGATTATGTAAAGGTGTAAATTTCCAGTGATGAATGTCACTATATTGTGTACCTAAAATGTACCAAAAAGATTTTCTTTAAAGAGTATGGAAGACTCGATTTATCTTTCCTAGCACAGCAACACTTTATGATGCCAACTATTAGTTCATTGAATGCCTTCTCATTTATTAAAATTTCTTATCACTGCTTCATTTTGATGGGGTTTACCCCCTAAGTCTGGGTAAATGTGGAACCCTTATTTGTGGTAAATACAACTCCTTTGAACAAAAGAACACCACTCAATCCTACCTCTTGGATCTTTATGCCTAATTATCAATGGAATGGACTAAATACTAAGATACATGTTCTCCAAAGTAGGAGTGTCAAACATCACATTTCTTTAATGTGCCCCACTTGCACACAGGATGAACTGGATTGTTTAGACACTGTTTACAATGATGGTAATAATAATCATATTACTCCCCAATACTATACTGCAAAAAGGCACCATCTGCAAATGCAATAAGAAGACTAAACTGCAAAATGGAAACATTTGGAGGAAAATAGTCCTATACATTCCAGAAGTCCATACCCAACATTCAAAACATGAGATACTCAAAGGAGGAAAAGGAAAAAAATTGGCCTGGATGCCTCTTTTGATTGTAAGGTTTGGTATTTATTTGCAGTTTGATTTTTATATCCTCACAGACAATCCTTTCACCTTATCAAAACTACACAGCTGTTTTAAAAAGTAGCAAAAAAGAAAAATAAAAAGCCTAACCCTTGTATTCAAAAGATACATATAGGCAAGGAGCCACATGAGAACAGAGCTTCTTGTCGAGGAGGCGTGTGACTATTTCATTGCAGGGAGAAACAAATTCTGAAGTGTACCTCTGCTGCTTGATGGCTTCTGGAAAATAGGGACAGTCCATGTTGTTTGATCAAGAGGAGCCCATATAAGTTTTAATCTTTAATTTTATTTTTAAAGCCAGGAGGTTCAAAAACAGCAATATGAAAGCCATCTTTGTTTTGAGTATCAAGCTCAAAACAGAAGTTAATAGATGAGCATTGTACATTCACTATTTAGAAAGATATTCTCATGTTGGTGCAGAATGGAAATGATTTTGTAGCACACCCAGAAAAACGCTTAATGCCTTTAAGCTCACAGTGTTGTGTATCTGCTTATATCAGCCCAAGACATATGCATTTCAGGGTTGAGTTTGAGAGGAATGCACCCATTCTTATTTTTCTTTTTCGAGGCACCTGTCAATTTGTTTCATATTTTTCTATACAATCTACCATAATCAGAAATATATACTTATCACACTGTTTCTGAAAAAGAAGCAAAATGCTCTGGGTGGCAAGGAAATTACCAGCGCTATTAATACACTGCTTATTCTACAGAAACTGCCATATGCCACAAGACATCACGTACCAGAGGTCAAATACGTTGCTCATGGATAGTGTTTTCTGTAAAAAAAAAATTCTGCACATTTGGAGACAATTTAATTTCAGTTCAAAGGGTTACCAAGGACCACTATATTTTTTGAGCAGACACTGTAAGGCTTTCTATTTTTGTTCATTATCAAGCAGCTTATGGAAGCACAGTAGCACTTAGTTTACCTTGTCAGAAAAAAAAATCTACAAAAGTTTCAAAGCTAATAGTAGAAAACAGCACCTTCCTGAGCAAAAGAGCACTTTCTGTCCAAAACAGTGTTACAGTGGGATGGCATTCAGTAAGTGTGGTAAAATGTTATGAGCAGAATTAGGTAAGCAAAACCTCGGCCTTCTTGGGATAATTCTAGTAAGAAGTTATGTAAAACGCAGAAGAACTTAATGATGGCTCACTGGCCTAAAAAAAAATTATCAAAAGAATCAAAAATAGCTTTAATTTCAAAAAAAGTACCTTCATGGGGCTGGGGATTTAGCTCATTGGTGCTGTGCCTGCCTTGCAAGCGCAAGGTCCTGAGTTCAATCCTCAGTACCAAAAAAAAACCAAAACCCTTAAGATGAAAACTGTCATGCTAATCCATTTATTCTGTAAATCATTTATTCACCCTGCCTACCAAATTGAAACTTCTCTGCCCCTATTTTATACAACCTTATGTTTTAAAAGAATATGGGTTCAAATAAATTATCTGATATCTGATATTTGTCAGGAGCTAGCAGATAATGTGTTCCTATTCCCTGGGAGCTACTCTTCAAATCACTGGCCTGTCCAACATAGGAATGATGGTGTTGTTATTACTGCTTATACTTCAGCCAACAAAGAACCCATCAGTTGCTTGTCAGATGATACAGTCTTCTATAAATCTGTATTAAGGTACTGGTCATCATCAAATTTATAGTAATAAGGGTGTCAATATTTTATATTTAATGACAATATTTATGTATAACAGGAAAACTAAATACTAGTTTAAAAGTTACAAGATCTATTAATACAATACCCTAAAATATTATATGCATTTGAGTTCTTTTTCTACCAAAACTTAACTGTTATTGTTGTTGTACCCTGGATTACAATGACCATGAAGATCATCGTTGGTTGGATAAATTGCTAATAAGATAGTGATTCATTCGTCAAAATATTTATATTATTTTTACTTGAAACAATTCAGAAGAAGCTTTATAAGTAAATGAAATTGAAAATGTGTTCTGCCATTTTATTAGAAACTGACATAAAGCTGTAAATAGCCCTTATTTATAAACTTGGAAAGGTAAAATATTTGCTTTGCAGCCCTTAGAATTGACAACATACCAAAAATCATTTTCAAATTAGTAGAGATAGATAATAAAATCTTAAGTGATTCATAAATCACCAAAGAAAACAGAAAAGTTGAAGGAACATCATTATTGACTTGAAACAGACTTGAAAATATCATTATTTTAAATGAATGAAGTAATTTAAAATGGCAGTAACATTAAGCCACTTAGTTAAATTTAAATGTTTATGTTAGAATTCTAATTCAAATTTCCCTTTCATTATGAAAAAGCTAAGTTTACAATAAAGCAGATATTTTAAAAGTTAATTATTCATTTGACAAAATGTATTATTAGTTTACAAAATGATTCCTAATAAGATTTCCTCAAACATGTAGTATTTTGAGTCAAAACTCTCCTGAGATTCTTGTCTACCATCTATCAGAAGAAGCATGCTATTCATATACCTTTGTGATATGAATAAGGATGGACTTGATCTAGAATTCAAGAGGCTGGAATTGAATTCCAGCCACATAATCTCCAACTGTGGTTAATCTGTTGGAGCCTCACTCTCCTATCTGTAAAATGGAGACCATGAATAGCTATCTTGCAGAAAACTGTGAAGATTATCTAAAGCAAATATGAGATTTCAAAGTTAGCTAATAATTGCTAACGGTTTTGTAAATATGATATCAGAAATGACATATTTCAGACTCTCGAAGACTCTGTAGTCAGTAACTTGAGGTCTTTAACAAAAATATTCTCCCAAGTACAAAGTGGACATAAGATCTTTTTACAGAGCTTTATCTTGGAAAAGAATATGATTTACAAAGGCAAAGTGTTTTATTGTTGGTGTGTTTTGTTTTGGTTTGATTGTTGTTCAGTTTTTATTGCTGTTGTGATTAACTACTAAAAATTTGGAGCTCATTTTGAATAAGCATTGTTTAGAGCTTTAAAATATGTGTTTTGGAGGCCATGTCAAATGAGGGCAGTGGTGAAGTGTATTTTCATTACCTTGTAGTAAAAGTCTATTACAGTAACACAACAGTATGACATCCATGTCTTGTTCTGTCCCTTGTGTTTGGAATAACAGTGTGTACTCCTGAGAGCTGGGAGTGAAAAATGACCTTCTGCTTGGAATGAAATCCCACCTTTGGACAGTCACAATAAAGTCACCAAAATTTCCTGGGAGACTTTTGAGGAACACGTGAGACTAGAAAGTATCTGGTGGTATAAAGCAAATATTGATAGATATATGAGATACTGTCATTATTAGTGATGAAAATATGTTCCTGATACTGCCCTGAGGAAGGAATATGCCCCCTTTCATTAACAGGAGCTTAGAGAACATAATATCTTTTCTAACAAACCCAGGAATTCAGGTAAGGATCAGAAAAATGAGATCCACTCATGTCTCATTCATTAACTGGTGCACTCACTTAGAATCTGAATTTACATAATGGCCTACAAGTTTTGGTGCTTAAGAACATACAGTTGCGCCCAGTGTAGTGGCACATGCCTGTAATCCGCACACTTGGGAGGTTGAGACAGGAGGATTGCCAAGAGTTGGAGGCCATCCTGGGCTACACGGTGAGTTCAAGGCCAGCCTATACTACATAGCAAGATCCTGTCTCAAATGAACAAACAAACAAAAACACAATACAGTCACACAGTTGCTATGGTTTATATCAGGTGTTCCCCCAAAGCTTCATGGGCTCATAGGTGGATCTTTCTGGGAGAGAGTAGATCACGAGGGGTGATATTCATCAGTGAATTAGTCCACTGAGAAGTTTATAGCTAAATGTGATCTTGGGAGGTACAGACTTGTTGGAGGAGGTAGATCATTGGGGCGTGGCCTGGAAGGTGTATCTTCCTCCTTTCTCCCTTGTTGTCTCTCTGCTTCCTGTTGCCAAGCCACAAACTGTTTCTTCTTTGCCATGTGGTCAGCAACTATGGACTGAAACCTCTACAAACTGTGAGCTAAAATAAACTCTTCCTTCTGTAAGTTGTGGATGTTGGGTATTGTATCCTAGCGATGAAGAAAGTGACTAAGACAACAGTAAATGGTTTCCATTAACAGTAAGAGACTCTCCCAAATGTCATTAAAGACCCATCATCTTCAAAATAAACATTTAAGTAAGATAGAGCTTTAAATTTTGGTCTAAATAAAAATATTTATTATTTTGAGAAATTAATTTGTGTTATGAAACTAATCATTTACCAAAAGCAAAGCTTTATGTCTTACCTGAGGCATGAGATATTGATAAACTTAGTCAAAATGTTTTAAAGTTGTTACTTTCTAGCTTTACAGTCTTTTCTTTCCATTATCTATTAACATTTTATAACATTAGTAAGAATCAGGAGATGTGGCTGGAAAGATAGGAAGGGCCCTTGTCATAAAGAGCTTTATATCCCATGCTAAAAGTTTTGAAATTTACTACTTAATAATGGGGCTCCACTGGACAGTTTTAAACCAAGGAAAGAAAGTATATTTAATCTCAGGCAGATTACTCAGGCAACAATGTAGAGCATTTATAAAGCATTAACCACAGCCTCCTATAAAATGTAATTACAAGTTTGGCATAAATGGTATAATTTTGGTCATACTGTTGTGTTCCTATTTTTACATTGTTCTTTTCATAATGTGAAATCAGATAAATTCTTTGAAGGTATGAATTAACTCCAAATAAAATTCAAGTTAAAACTTTTTTCCAAAATTTGATGACTAACTGGAGCAATAAAATAATTTTGAGTATATGAAGTGACTAGAGATAGGCACGCTTTGAGGGTCAGGGGAATATGCTAATTAACATTATCAAGCATCATCTTGCTTTGAACTCAGTGAGTAATCAAACAAACATCTTCCTTGGCATATGTTAGGCAGAATAGATTTTTTTGATCAGAGTAACTTGCTTTAACTCTTTGAGTTGTGGATTATCTATATAAGAGGAACAATGACATAGCTCTCTCCCATTTCCCTTTATTTCTGACTCCTGTAAGCTTTGTAATGGAAGAGACCAAGTGGGTGTGCCTTCTTCACACTGGCAGGGACAGCCTGGCGCATGATTCTAGCAGCATGACTGAAGAGACGAAAGAGTTCTCAAAGGAGATGATGAATGTGAAATTGCTCTTTAAATCTTAAAGTATAATACAGATGTTAGTTATTGACATTGTTTTTGATTCATTTATTCTATAAATATTGTCTAATGTCTTTTAAATAGCCAGTTATTCAGATGCTCCAAAGAGAAAATGCTTTTTTCAATAAAGCAAAGAGATACCATCTCTGAAGATGCATGTTAGTAAAGAATTTTATGCAAATAGTTAAGGAATACATCAAAGTTCTCAAAAATTAGTCACATAAATGTCTTTCTTACCTAAAGCTAAAACTGCACATGCTGAAAGGAATCGATAATTTCCTTTTCTAGTAAGTAATTTTAAGGCTTTATTTGGAATATTGGATATCCACTTATAAAAGACTGAAGTATGCAATGACAACAAACTTTAATTAACATCTGGTGGAGTCACTCCTCAAACAGAACTATGTCAGGGGCCCTATATATTTGTGGTTGTTTTTTCTTAGCTCATCTAAGTGTTTCTTCTTTTCTGCTACAAATTTGAATCTGCAACCCAACGTTTATGATTTAATACATGCTCTGGCTGTAATACGGACATTTTCCATCTAAATGGCTTCTGTATCCCAACAGACATTGCCTGTGGTTTCTAATAATAGTGCCCGTCTCTGTATCCATTCTCATCAGAAACTCCAGGCTCCTTTTTCTTATGGCTAGATATGGAAAACCCAAGGCAAATGCCTCTCTGTCTTTCCTTTCTCTGTAAAGTCCTTTAATAGAGGAAGTATTTAGTTCCTCCTTCCCTTCCCACACCAAGAACAGCTCAAGAGATGGCTAACTGATGGCATTCCAGGCTCTTAAAATGCTGAGCTTTCATTGCACATTCAAGATAGTAAATCTGGGTCTGGTGGTGCATGTCTGTAATCTCAGCACTCTGGGAGGCTGAGGCAGGAGGATTGCCAGTTCTAGCTGAGCCTGGACAACTAAGTCATTTAACAAGACCCTGTCTCAAAATAAAGAATAAAAGAAAGGGCTGGAGATGTAGCTCAGTGTGAAGGCCTTGGGTTTAAAAAAACATGTGAGAGGGCTTCCTCTTGGGAATCATGGTGATCACCCTAACTGTGCTCTATGACTTTTGAGAATTCTCCATCAACAGCCTTGGGTGAAGGTCAACAACACCATTTCAGCTAATTAAAAGTAGTGTTTCTCCCCATGCCTCAATGTCAGGGCCTGTGCTGAGGCATCCCCAGGGAATCTCTTACCTAGCATTTCTTCGCTCTGGGCCCTAGAATTTACACCCATCAACCAATTACAGCCCAACTATGGAATTTATGAATCAGGGTCCAGTGCTGTCCTGGCCTCCTTGGGGGTCTCCCATTATGGGGCTTTACTACATCCTCCAGTCTTCCATGATCAGATGGATTTAAAATTACTGCATAGTTCAGGTCATTTTAATAACTTTATCTCATGACAGCCTATAAATGCCATAAGTAAGACTACATTTTTTTTCTCCATACTATCCTCAGGGCTCAGGGGAGGACCTGCCACAGGCTAAAAGGTAGTCAGTAAATGCTTTCTCTTTCCCCTGCCCTTACTCACCAGCCCAATTCCAGCCTCTCATCCACTTAACATAGGAAAGTCTATGGAGCAAGGCAAGAGATTGCTTTTTTTATTTTCAAATCAAGTGAGAGGTATATGTTTTTAAATTTTTTACTTTTAAAAAGGAAACAAGTAATGATTTAAATGTTTCAGTGTACAAAATATCTTCCATAAAATAATTTCATGAAATCCCACTTTCTAACATGTTTCTTTATATTTGGAGTTCTTTGTACTTGCATACCTCTTGCTGGGGTATTATTTGATACATCAGAGTATATATTTAAGTCTTGAACCTACAGTAAGACTCATGAAAAGCATTTCAAAATATCCACGCAACTCACCTTGAGTTCAACCCTCATTTGGAAAAAAAATATGAAAAATAACAGTGAATGATAGAATAAAATACTCTCAAATTGGAGTTACTGGGGAGAGTTGCAGAAAATATAATAGAACAGAAAAGAAAATGTAACTCAGGAAGAGTAACACAGAAAAATATTTTAATGTATGAATGATCCACAAATATTATTCAAAGGAGTAGAAGATAAACTTATAAACAACACCTAGCCAAGCCTACAATACCAGAAAAATCTCTGACAACTTATTACATTATCTGTGTGAACACATTCAAAAATTGTGAAGATTAATGATTGCTCTATATTGGAAAAAATACTTCAAGGGTATATATTCACATTATATATATATATATATTCACATTGTTTCTGAAGTATTAAGATAAAATTAGAGTTTGAAATTCAGGGATAATCAGAAAATTACTTTTAGTCCCTAAGAAATAACATGACATTTTATAATAATCTCATCGTGGCTGTGGCTTGTTCTTATTTCTATTCTTTTACAATATAGAAAAATGTTGGTTTTGGCCTTTAAGTACGAAGGACTGATGTATAGAACTTATATAGAGAACTTATATTTTATTGAAGGTGATGTTAATTTATAACATTATACCAATTACTGCAGGATATACTGAGTTTGAAGTTCAATACTTTTTCAATGAGTATGTAAAAATAAACCATGGGACTATGTGCTAAAGCTACTCATTCAGTGCTTACATTTTTATGAACTTAGGTTTCCTATTTAATAGCATTTCTTACAAGTTCTTGAATTTAAAAAGTGTCTTCTCTTTCTACAGTTTCCTCCCCAAAATGATAGAACAAGTGTGTTTAATTCTTCTCTATGAGACTTCATGTGCCATTAGCATTGGGAAACATGAAAAATATTATAGGGGAAGGTTATTACAAATGGATAGAGATTTGCTATTGATCTCTTCTGAAAGGGTGTTTATATAATTTCACTTTAGATGTTAACCAGTATTTGAAGGAACAGTCTTCTCCTGGCACTGCCCAGAGCTCACAGCTCTGAATATTAGCAAGTCTCATTTCTCTAAGATGGAAAACTGCAACAGAAGGGAGATGGCTAAAAATAGCCTGTCTCTCATGAAAAGTTTGCTTTCTACCATCTGACTAGGACGTAGTCTTCATTAGGGTACAAATGTATTATAATGGAATGGTCTGGTCTCTTTTTCCATATTGTGTCATTCTCATAGTCTACCACATGTTAGATAAAAATACATTTGAAACAAATGAAAATAAGTGTTAGTTTCTGATAAGGAGATTCAATTTCCCATATGTTGCAGCTTGCTTTATTCATTTAAGATGTGGTGCTCAAAATATTATTTAATATGTATGAAATTTTTTATTTTGATAACCCAGGAGGATTTTTGGACTATCAGTTCCTGATACATCAATTTGTAAGGAATGTTGTAATTTAAGTTTGGAATATAAGGCACTATACTATTGAAGAAAGGACCTTGAACTGATGGAGGGCAGAAGTAGACACAACAAAGAAGGATGTTCAGAATAAAAGTATGTATTATTGATACACAACCTAAATATATCTTCGAGGCTTTAATATCCAGTCAAAACAAAAACTCAAGAGTCTTTCTTTGTATATTTAAACAGCTTGTAATTATGTCATATCATATGAATAATGTTCCATCAACCATTTAATGAACACCTATTTGTTAGGAGAAGTATTTAACAATGAGTTTAGAGCTATGGCTGTTATCTGGGGCAATTTTGCTCCCTGGGGAATCTCAATGTCTGAAGACCCCTTTGAGGTCATAACTGGAAGAGAAGTGCCACTGGTATCTAGTGGGTAGGGGTCAGAGATTCTACTAAACATCCTACAACACAAAAGACAGCCCCCACAACAAAGAATTATCCAGCCCCAAATGTCAAAGATGTCAAGTTTGAGAAACTCTGAGTAAAGACACAGAAAGATTTAAAGAGGCATAAATCTAGAGAATGAATGAATACCTTTTAAAGAAGTGACTATTCTAGTTAGGAGAGAAAGATCCCTAAATTGTGACAGTTCTGTTTGGACTGGAACAGAATAGTCAGCTGGAGTGACAAAAGGGAAGAATGGGATAAGACACACCAACTCAGTCGCTGTGGGGGAAGCAAGTGAGAAAGGGGAAATGCAGGGTGATTTCTGGGTATCCATCTTTCGAGACTTAGCAGTGACTTAACAGGTGAGGAAAGGAATGTTGGACAAACACAACTGATAGAAAGTACAGTTTGGGAAATGTAGAACTGGAAGAGACTGAGTAACATTTAAATAGAGTTGATTGCTATATATATGTATATATACATATATATATACATATATATATACACATATATATATGTATATATACATATATATATATATGTATATATATATCCCTAAGGTTAGATTTAAAGAGCAGTAATTAGTCATCAAATAACTTGAAGTGCAACAAATTATTACAAGATATAATATTTACATGCCCCTCTTACAATGCCACCAAGAGGTTTGAAGCTGGGTAACAGAGTTTTCTCCTTGAGGACAATTCCATCCTACGATAATAATGCTTCCTCTACCACACTAGTATTATTCTCCAAAACAACTTCACTTCTTCACTATCTTTTTATGTGAATGCATCATATCAAGTTGTGCCAATAACTGATAGTTGTGTGTTTTTAGAAACCAGGAATTGTTTGATTTATTTGCCAAAGCTGTAGAGTATCTGGCTTCTTTCCTGCTACATGAACTAAATGTCATATTGTAAATATAATTGTATATGTAAATATATTTTATATGTAAATATAATTGTATAATTATAAATGCACTTTAATATTAGCTATGAATTTTCAAGGTCTAATTAATGAAGACTATAAATTAAACTGAAATACTTATTACAAATATATGCACTACAAACACATTCATATAATTTATAAATAGCTATGCATATAAAGTCCTTTATCTATAAAACATACAGCACCTCTCTGCTATTGATTTCAAATAGGATTAAAACACTTGAATTTAGTGCACAGGAAGGAAACATGATATCCGTACATTCCACAATCAGCTAACCTTTGGCAAATTCATTAAATTTTTAGAAGGAAAAAGGCAATATTCAAAGTTCTAAACCTCAAATGGCAATGTTTCCAGAGCCAAAACACGTGCTATCACTTATTTGTTAAGAAACAATTAGAAATTAATTTTAAGTGAAACTGGAACATGCTTCTGGAAAATTAAGCACAATAATGAAAAAATGGCTTTCAGATTTCAGTCTTAATGATACCAGATATTTTCCCTATTATACATATATATTCAAAAGTACAAATAAGTTCATAGAACCAATAGAGAAAAAATCAACGGGGGAAATTCATTTATGCAAGATAATTAGTGACAAACGAGTAGCATTTCTTTCCCCAAAAAGAAAAGATTCATGGGGCATGTGATTATTTTATTTACCCACAACTTTAATCAAAATTGAAGATGCTCTTCTCCGCCAACTGGTAAATAAAAGCAATTTATTCAGTTGAGTTCGCTTTGCATGACTTGTTCAGTATGTAACAAGACAGCAAGAAAAGAAAGATTATTTTAAGTGTCACACTTGCCTCCAAATATCCTCTGTAAAAGATACAGGTGCTCTCGGATATGGGTGACAGGCATAATCCCAGGCCTGTGCTTTATTGTAATCATTAAATTTGCCCTGTTTGAGCATCTCTTCTGATGAATAAGCAGAAAACCATCTCTGGAGGAAGATGAAAAAGTGCTAATGTCCTGGGCCCCCCAGCCAGCAAGGCAAGGGGATCTCTGCGGAGGCAGCAGACACTGGATCTACACTCCCGCCATAGAGCCGAAAGGAATGGAAGGAAGCTGTTTTGTGGATTCCCGATGATGTACTGCTTTGGAGTTATGGATACTAGTTTAGGCCAACATAGAACTGGAATTGGGTTTTAACGAAATAACACTGGCAAAATCAGCTCTCCTTTGGACAAAGAGTAGGGTCAAGGAATGAATATAACTGTTCTAGAAGGCATTTTGCTGTATGCTGTTGACAGGCATACTGAATAATGAGAACTTTCTTCAAATGCGGCTGGCAAAGGAAGCCTTTCCAGCGCTGTGTTTCTTCCAAGGGCTCATTTGCCTGCAGCTGAGGTACTATTACTAGTCGAATGTGGATGTAATGCAGCCACGTGACATCAGTATATTTCTATTTCTAGAAAGATAGTGGAGAAAAAATTCTCCAGTGTAATCTTGCCAGTGTGTGCTTACTACAGAAGGAAAAGGGATTTTTTTTTTCATTTTACTCCTGGAGCTGCACAACTAGAGTTGGGGTAGGGGGAATTAAAGCAAAAAAAAAAAAAAAAAAAAATCTAGTATTAGGAAATATTAGCTCATGTGTTTTCCTACTTCCAGAAGCTAAACAGTTTCAACAAATAATCCAGTTTGCTTAACTTGCTTTCCCAGACATATGCATCTATCAAAGCATTCCTCTTCCTCCCTTTAAGTACCAAAATAAAATATGCATAACTATTTTTAAATGGGGGAAGATTTTAACTAAAGACTCTGTCTTCAACTGCTTGCTTGGGTACAACTCATCTCTGTTGGGTATCACAGAGCATTTAGCCAGATTCTTAGGAATTTATTAAACAGGCCATACTTGGCTACAGACAGAAATAAAGGAGCCCAAATGTCCCACGGTACCTTTGCAACTCATGAATCCATTTTAACAGAAGCATGCATCCCCGGAACTCAGGTTCCCTCAAAAGGCCATCCTCCTATGAGTCCCAGGGAATTTCTCCCAATATCAGCTAGAAGTAATTTAACCATGCCGGAGGCCTGCTGAATTTTTAAGAAATGTATGTCCCGCTTTCCTGCTTTCTCAGACATATTGTTCTGGTATTTCTCCCATAAGGCAAAGTCTCTAAATAAATCCAAACAGAGTTTTATTTGAAAAGAGCAAGTGTAGTTGGTGTGTCCAGAAATTTAACTCACAAGAGCAATAAATTCTAGCACCTTTTTTTATTCAAACAAAGGAGACTACAAAGGACTGTTGGTATTTATGAGGACCACAGACCCTTGCGTGAGAATTTTCCCAGCAGCACTGTAAGGTTCTAATGCACAGCATTATTGCTCCACTATCAGCTTATTAAACTTTAATAGTACTATTTAAGTGCTTTACACCAGGATGGCAAATAACTCACCCCCAATGTGGCTCCTGGAAGCTGCCCCAACTCTGCACCAACCTCTAAGTTATCATCCTTCAGCTCAAGATTTCTAGACGGTGGTTTCTTCATTTAAATCCATGACAAGCTGAGGTCACAGACCCCACCCACCATCTTTTTTACTGCCGGTAAGCAAAGAGTGTTTTTTAGACTTTTAAACAACTGGCAAGAAATTAAAACAAGAATAATATTTTGTAACACATAAAAACTATATAAAATCAAAAGCTGAAATTGCAATGTCCACGAAATTACATCGGAAAGCACTCACAGCCGCTCACTTACACATGGTCTGTGAGCATTTTTTGCACTGTATACAACTATTTTGCATTAAACAACTACAACAGATACCTATTATTTATGCCTTTAGAGAAAATTTGCAAATCCAAATGAAAGATTGTCATTTCCATCCTGTTACAGGCTCCAAAATGTATTAGTATTAATTTAGAGGGTCCTGGGGTCATCCTCTCTAGCCACTGGTCAGAGATGATCATTTCCGGCATCATGGGGAAAATATGCACAGAAGAGCTCTGGGTGGGCTAAATAGGATCAAGAGTACAAAAAATGATTCCTTTAGAAAGCTCTGGACTAACCCAGACATTACTGCATATAGCTAAACAGAATACAATAGATTTTTTTCCCACTAACAGAACTTGTAGATCAACATGGCTGTTGTTCCCTTCAAAGAAAACACTTTGAAATCTGTTGCAAAGAATCTGCCAGTGCTCAAAACACGTTTGGAGTGCACTTTTGAGACTGCCTTCAGAACCTCTCTTTTAATTATATTTTAAATAGTTTCAATGATGCCAAATCTTGATCCATTAAACTTGAATTGGTTCATATTTTTAATCTTAATTCATATGGAACTACAGTCAAGGGCAAAAATGAGAGAAGCACGCTGCCTAGAATAAGCACACTGCCTAGAATAGAAGGCGACCTCAATAAACATAACTGAAATGAAATGAGCTCATTGGATAGAAAGTGAGCCTAATGCAATTTAAAAGAGTAAAAAAAGCAGCTGAAGACACACACATCTATCTGTCTTCTGTGTCCCTAAGGGTACATACATAAAGTCTTTCTATTTACACCTTAGTCCTCAAATATTCCCAGGTTTCTGGATTTTCAAATGATTCTCCTTCATCCCTACACCAGCCTCATTCTCCTACATCTACCTTGTCTTGGATCCTGTTTGGCATTTGGTTGCTCACTCCTGACTTCTATTGTATCATCTCTTCTCCATCTTTCCTATCAATTTTGATCAATATGCCCAAACAACTAACTACAAAAATATTATACCACAAATAGTCCTGAATCCAATATGCCTTCCGTATTCAAAGACCTTTCTGGACGAATTGGCTATAGGGATTCTATGTACATGATATGTCACGTCTCATGTCATACTACTCTGTCCAGGACAAAGTGAACAGCTGTAGCACACCAAAAGAAAAAGTATCACTCCACAGGGAGGCACAGAGAGACTGCGATCTATAAAGCAGGACAGCAAAGGAACTCACTCTGGCTGGATTCTCTGTATTGAATTTAAGTAGAATTTATCTTAGGGGGACATGATACAATTCTATAAATAAAGGACAAATAGGGAAAAGGCCTAGGAAATGAAAGGCCAGTAGGGTAGGTTTATTAGAAAGAGAAGTATATCCTCAGAAATAAATAGACAGAGAGATGACCTATTATTCCACCTTGGAATAGAGGGAGATGGTAAAATAACCAGCTTGCTATGTTTTCTATGATGCCTGCTGTAGTGTAACCAAGTTCTAGCTGTTTTTCATGCTCATATATGCACTATTAGGAAGGTTTCCTGTGCTTCCTTACATCGCCATTTCTCGCAGTAATCTAATGGGGTTTCTTCTTTGTCACTTAAGAAAGCCTGTGCCCAAAGGAATGAAACTGATTCCCTTCTCATTGCATAATCTGGCCCTGACTTCAGGAGAAAGGAATTCTAACTGCACTGGGTAGCACCAGTACCTGTGCAGTCAGTGCCTGTGATCTCAGGTGGCTTCCTAAGAAGAAAATAAACATTTCAAACCTTTGATAAGCTTTTAACAAAAAGATTTCAGCCACTTCTACTGAATGTACAAACTTATGGAGTAAAATAAGAACCAAAGGATTAATTTACAATACTTCTGAGAAAGACAAGATTATCTGCTAGTTATCAGCTAGTTATATATATGTTGTCTCTAATGCTTATTTTCTATGAAATGCTTAATGTTTTCACTATGCTCAAACAACAACAAATCATTCATTTACAATATCTGGAAAAGAGTAACAATAGAAATTTTATATGTTTATTCTGCTTCATATTCTATTAAAATATGAGGAAGCTAAGGGATAGCCAATAGTAATTTCTTCATATGTTCATTAAATAAACATTTATAATATGCTTAGAACTGAAGACATGATACAGCCTTCACTTTTGTAAAATTCATTGTGAAGAAGGAAGACACCTAAATAGATGATAAATCAAAGCACCTGGGGGACCTTTTACCCAGCCCAGGGTGGGTGGAGGGGCGGTTATGTGAGGCGAGGCTAAAGGATGTCTTTCTTTCCTGTCTCACATGGACAGGATGATCTGTGTGGTTTGATGAGCAACACATACCAGGGCATACTGACAAAGGAGCATGTCCACCAAGAGCTGAAAAGGTGACACTGGGATAGCAAATCGATTACATTTTCAAAGAATCCCTTAATTAAAATACAAATTCTTCTGGGAAAGTCTAAGGCTCATTTGCCTAGGTAAAACCTTATTGCTACCAATTGGTGGAATAAGAGACAGCAAGACTCCAAAAAACAGGTTAGAAAAGTGACTTCTTACAAATTACAATTTTGTTCAGGCCTGGGTATGGATTTGTAGGAATTGGGGTTGGGAAAACTAGTCTTGACTATTGGAAATATCCAGGCTATGTGCTACAGCTTAGGAAGAGCAAGTCATGGCTATTTCTCTCCTTCTACATTTTATCTTCTTGTTCCCTTTCTGTATTCCATGTCTTGTCCTTCTCCCTATCCTCCATTAATGTTTGGTTTTGAATTTTTTAAGTTTAGGTGAATTCTAATTGAACACTACACATCATGTTCTTCACTCAAATGGTCTCTTAAATTCAGTGGAGAAAGCTTGAATAGGTCTAGAAAAATATCACTCCATTCCTACAAACATGACTTAAGATACATTCATTAGTAATGAAAAATCATTAGAAAAAATTGTTTATTTTTACTAGTAAATATTTTTGTTTATTATAGTAAATAGCAAATAATTTCCATAGTAAATTTTTTTCTGTTGAATATTATAAAGTAATTGGAAAAAAAAGTAGCAGTAGTTTAATATTTAAAATGTGTCTAACTTACCATTTTGAGAAAAAAGTGTTTACTACTGAAACTGCACTGACTAAAAAATAATGAGTAATAAAATATATTTGAATGTGCACTCCAGTAATATTAAATACAATCTTGTTCTATGAAACACCTTTCACAAATGGAGGTTCTAAATTGTGTTTTATCCTCTCATTGCTTAATTTACCAAATTCCAAACTAGTCTTTTGAGAGATCTTTAGACTGACTGACTTCTAAACAATCTGACAAAAATAACTGGAAATTTCAGTGAGTATGAAGAACTACTTTCTGAAGAGTGAGTAGTCAGTAGACATAGGGAAATTTCTCCCAAACTGCAGTGCAGACCACGGGACAAATAACTGAACAAATCTTAAATTTTTATTGCACTGAAAGACAATTGGGAGAGAGGAGAAAACCACCATTTTCTTGTAAAAGGATCACCAGCTTATTACAACTTTCCTGGAATTTACCCTGAAGTTATTTGACTAGAACAGCACCTTTAAATCTATCTAAATTACCAACTTTTGCAAATGTAGAATGATTACTTTATAAAACATTTTCCAGAAGCTGGGACTAGGTGGATTTTCTCAGTGAGCACAGCATTTCTAGGTAGACTGTGTTAGAAATATTTACAATGACTACATGAAGATGAATTGAACACTTTTAGGTTTTATGCTTACTTCAAATGCAATCATTTTAGATAAATTATAGATTGATTAAACTGAATTACAAAACTATCCTATTTATATAGGGCTCTAAGCGTTTGTCACTTACCAATCAGACTTTCTTTGCAAAGAAAAGCTGGGAGAAATGGAAGGGTAGCAAATGCTTCAGAAGCTACTGATTTCAGGCAGTTGCCACAATGCTTGTGGTTAACACCTTTGGTGATAAAGGTAAGAGATATGGAAAGGCTGGAGTTTTAAATTTGGCCATGAATACAAATAGAAAACAATCACTGGGTACCTATGGTTTTTTTCTTATCATGGTATTAGATATAAGATATACCTTATTCCGTCTATATTAGAGGAATGAGAACTACAGCTCATCAATATTATGTGGAATTTGTATGTAGGTAGTATATGGAAGATCAAAGAACAAACCCTTGTCTGCTTTATTTCAAAGTTTTCATTCTCTTCCACTCTGCCATAGCATTTCACATTAGGAGACTTAAGTGTCAAGAGTGAATAGAGGTTGAGGGTGCAGTTCAGTGGAAGAGCACCTGCTTAGCATGTGTGATGCACCGGGTTCCATCCTCAGTACACACACACACACAAACACACACAATCAAGAGAAATATCTGAAGTGATATATCAATCACTCTGATTTGATCATCACATGTTGTATGCATATATTGAAATGCCAGACTATACCCCACAAATATGCAAATTGCTATATATTAAAATGTATGCTTGAAAAGAATCAAACCAAAACTAGATGATAATTTAATCAAGATAAGACTAATTCTTTGAATAGCTGACTGTAGTACTAGAGTAGATTATAACTCTGAAGTGAAATTATAATAATGATACAAACTATTAAGAAGAGTGCTAATCTATCCTTACAGTGTTAAAGGTTTAAGAGACAATTTAAAATGGGTATTGAAGGATTTGTAGATGTCCAATTATCAATAATGGCAAAAGAACCAACCTAATCAAAAGATTAGGTGAAACAAAATTCAGGCACTTGCCACGTTCAGGAAATCAAATTTCCCAATGTAGCTTAGGGTTAGTTTCCTTCTTAATTTCTCCTTTACTTGATTAGCACATTTCAGCTCTCTAGCCTCTCCTGATTTTAACATTAATAACAGAATTAATAAGTAGTGATTTCCATATGGCAATTGATTCAATGAAAAAGTTTCTGTAAGTGCTAAAGTGCCAAAGAACTAAAATACAGTGACAGAAGTTTCTACTCCCTTCCTTCAGGGTCTCAATTTCTTTGCCACCAAAAATTAACTTTTTGAAGGCCAGATTTTCAGGGAGGAAAAGAATGGAAAATCAACATAAATGGAATACAAATATAAGTAGTTCAAGATTTACACACTTATCATTCTCCATTCTTGACTTTAAAATCTTGAGCAATATTATTTTCCAGGGCAACGTGCCTCAGTTGGATATTGGATTTGTTTGTTTATTTGTTTTACCTAAATATTTGTCAGGATTTGGGAATCTTAAGGGAATTTTTTGAGAAAACTTATAAAGTTATATGGAAACCCAGACAAGTAATCAAGACTCCTGCTAGACTTTGGTTATGCTTGTCTATATTTATGAATTTATTTATTGATAAACCCAAAATCCACAATAAAAGAGTTCACAGAACCTGCCCACAAAACCAACTTGTCCTTTTTCCCCAAGACATTCAACTCTTAAAAAACAAGTACCTTATATTGAATGGTTCCTCAGACCTGGTTTCATAAATTTCTGCCAAGTATGTACCTTTAACCATTTGTTACATAATGTATTTATAATGCTTTATTCTACACGTAGTGTTTGTGAAATGGATGTAGCTTATTCGTCTATGAATATATTCTTTGCCTCTTGGAAGGTTGTTAAAACTGATTTCTATGATTAAGAATTGTCTCTAATGCTAGCCCCAAGTCACTCAAACTTTCCTTTTGAAATGAACATTTATTTCAGATAATACATGCTCTCTACGGGTAGCCTGTCCACTTTTCAAATGTAATGATTCTGTCTTCTGTAGATATGAAATTTTCAAAAGATATTGGCATAATGCAGGAGAAAATGCCATCCTTTTATTATGTTTAAAATTGATCTGACCCCTGAGCTAGCACTTTGGGGAATTGGGCTACATAATCATGTAGACACTTTCAGGAAATGGCTTATTTATGGATTTATTTCTTATATACAGAAGATTTCACACTTCAGGCTTTATACAATTGTATCCTCTCTTTCTTTCCAGTATATTTTCAAAGTTGGAAAGCTATGTATGGCAAGAGGGCTAAATTTCTACATCTAGAAATATATCACTTGCTAGATATTAAGTTTAATGATAATGAATTAAGAGTATATTCATCCTCTATCTGCACTGAGCCCTCTCCAACAGATTTGTTTGCGATTATCATTCTCTTACGGAATAAAGTAACGCTAAAGACTATTTCATATGCTAGCCATTGTTCCGTGCTAAAACATTGGCTTCTGAACTTATTATTCAAAAAATATTTAAATTTCTTCCTCATAGATAAGAATTTAGTCAGTCAGAATGCTTTTTTTTCTACTACTTAGTTTCTATTTAGTATCTCATCTTTATTCTACTAAAATTTCAACAAATAAATGATATCAAATACACTCCAAAATCATAGTATGGATAACAAGCCCTTGTTTTGACTGAGTTTCTTTTATTCAAATAATTTCTTATTTTTGAAAAGCTGAAGGAAAAAAATGCAGTTAGCCTGTATATCCATAAAGACAATAAAAGTGGTTCATCTACACCTGCTGATCTTTTTTGTTCCACTTCTTTTGAAAAGTCTATGTTTTAAGTAAAACTTATATCCTTAGGCTAACAATCTATAATCCATTAAACCTTTATGAACAAATCCAAGGCTTCTGAAATTAGTGCTTAGGGAAGAGAAAGTCAAGTAATGGATTTCAAAGAAATACTAAGGTGATTAAAGAAGATCAAGGGTCAAACTCTCATCACCATGATACCTAGAATGAAGCCTTGCAAATGGGCATTTGGGAAGTTCATAAATCATCTAATCGTGAATGTGAAATGCATGAGAGTAGGAAAGAAGACATGAAAAAATACTGATAAAAAATGAGGTGAGCTAGAGATACATAAAAAAAGAAAGAGTAGTTTTCTCTGAAAGAATAAATTGTTTTCATTGATATTTATTTAAAAGAAATGAGAATATTCTAATACTATTAACAAGAATAATTCATTTTCGTGTTTTAAAATGTCATTTTTAAATTTTAAAGCTAGATTAAGCAACTTCAGTAAGATCCTAGTGATGCCAGAAATATCTGTTTTCAGCAGTGGTTTGAGTTATATTTGTTTTTATGTGACTGAAAAAAGTCCTTTTCTCCCACATATTCAAGTACATTGTGCAAAAATCAATACTACAGCCCGCCAGCTCAGGGGAGGAAAGTCATCTCTTGATGTACTTACTCTGTGAGGATTTATCTACAGCAGAGACTGAGAACTGTCCTTGTAACAAGCTTCTTCCCTAGGCCTCCCTAGTACAGGCAGAACTGAGCCAGGCATATGGCAATCAGACACAAAGAAGGTATTTTCCAATCTCCTTTGCTGCTAAGTATGTGTTAGGTGGTGAAATGTCAAGTGGGTGATCTAGGGTTTGAATACAGGCAATCTGGCCTGACTCCATACCCTTGTTCGTCCACTCTTGTAAAATGCTTATACATTTAAAAATAATAAATAAACATTTATTTAAAAATTAACATGTAATCCCACTGTTTAAAATTGTCTATTTAGAAGTCTCAACATAGACGGGCTTGTTGAAGCAACTGCTAAATTTCCTCTTCTACAAGAGAAGCAGAGTTCATAGGAAGTTCTATATCTTGTAGCCATTTATGTAACCATTTCCTAGCACTTCAGGAAATATCCCAGCATGTCACTTATTGCTGAGTAAACATTCAATCTCACAATAGAGAAGTACCAGTAAGAAGAGGACACAGGTGTATAACAGAAAGAGTCAAAGTGAGGCATGCACATCGCCTATTTGTTTTGTATTCTGTTAGCCTTCTGCTTACTAAGTTCCAGGAATCAAATATTTAAAGCCAGTCATAAAGTTATAAACATGAATGAGACACTCTTCTACTCGAGGAATTCAAAATCCAGCCTCTTTCAAGTACAAGATCTTTGCAAAAATCTTTTTTCTGTGTTTCCCTTTATACAACAGGTCTCTTGGTATGAGTTCCAGGAAATCATGTTTTCAAAGGAATGGAGAAAAGAATACTGAGAAAGCACAGAGTTTTCTTTGGTTTTTTAAATTTTTCTTTGTTCTCAAAATGTATTTTAGCTTTCTGTGACAAAGAACAGGACCCATTTCTTTAGATTTTTTTTTCCTCCATTCACCACTTGTCAAAGAATGAATCCATAAAGATTCCTTTTGCAATGATTCAGGTTTTCAATTTTTCAATAATGCATAGTCACTTTGCTTTTACTTATAGGGATTTTTGTATTCTTTTTTTTTGGATTTTTGTATTCTTGAAAAAATTAATAATTAATAATTTAACTAAGTAATACATAATAGAAGCAAATGATTAATTGTGGATTCATGAGATGATTTTTGTCAATCATCTTTATTGAGTTATAAAGTCCATCACACCAAAAGTCAAGAATGTCATGACTGACAATTAATGACTAACACCAATTCCATTAAGGTGACTCCAGGCCTCTATTTTTCAATTTGGAAAGTGATTTATAAACCCAGAAGTTATATAATATCAATTGTAAGCTCTCCTATAAGTCTGGCATATTTTCCTTTTCTCATATTTTTTCTTTTCCCTTTATTCCTTTCCCCTTCCCCTCCCACTTCCCCTACTCCTTTAGATCTTTTCTTCCTATTTCACAATATCAATTATATGGGTTTTTGGGGGGGTTTTTTGGTACCGGGGATAGAACTCAGGTCCTTGCACTTGCACAGCAGGTGGCAAAACCACTGAGCTAAATCCCCGGCTCTAAGTGTGGCATATTTTAATAAACATCCCAAATGAAAACAATACTTTGTTTCTGCACACATAAGCAGGAGCACGTGGCTGAAAATGGCATTTATTATGCCAGTTTCAGGAACATGACTTCTCACTGAAGCTTAAAGTTCTTATGATGTTTAGAATATCCCCACATTATATTTTAAATTGAATTTTAAATGGAGACTGCAAAAATAAGTTTGAAATATTTGTGGCTAAAATGAGAAATATATCTCCATTTACTTATTTGTCATGGTCTCCAAGACCACCCATCTATCCACTCATCCATCCATCCATCCATCCACACATACACATATACATATACATATATATATATATATTTCATTTTCTAAGATTCAGAAAAGGAATTTTAATTGAAATAGAACCCAAAGAGAAGGCTGTGGGCTTAGTTTGTCTAGTATACCACCTATGAGTCAAAAAATCTGGAAGTTCATTGCTATACACTAATCTTTAGATTTCACTGGAGCAAGGAGAGTCTACATTTTCCATCCTTTCTATGCATATATTATTCCAGAGCATATCCAATTTGTTCTCAGCCATTTGCATCATTAATCAGTAGTCTTTATGTTCACTCTGCACTTACATTTTCACATATCCATGCATGAATGCATACACATTTACAGTCTATCATTTTTGAAAGAAAGAATGTTACTTAGAATGATGATTTCCTGGTGAATCATGGCTGTTAGTTTTCTTTAAACCAAGACAGTTTGGCTAGTATTGAATTGACAAATTAAATGAAACTCATAAAAGTTTTATTAATCACATTTCATGGCAGCTATATTTTTCTTCTTCGCCTTTCCATTTTTTATAGACAACTTAAGTTCTTATCATGCATTAATCATGATGTGCCCATCATACCTACATACTCCCACAACGGGTTATCTCTCTGAACAACAGCACTTTGAAATCAAGCTCTAAACACTTTCTTTTATAACATTCTCTGTAAAGTTTTCATGTGTATTTGAGTATAATGAAAGCCTTTGATTGCCACAAAAATTTTTAACAAGCCAGGTTTTTGAAGGGCATCCTGATTTTTATTAAAACTCACAGAGATTATTGACCTCTATATTCCTTTTATACAACTCAGTTAATAACATTTCCATTTTTCTACATATTATCCTATAACATATTCTATTTCAATATATTCAGCATAACTTAGTTGAAAGTTTACAACTTTCTCTCTGTATTTGCAAAATGTGATACTCCCAAGCATGCCTCAGCAGTCTTCTTTTGCAAACAAATTAATCAAGAATTATAAATCTAAGAAGACTTTGTCTATATAGCTTCAGATCAAATGGCATTTTATAAATCTTAACAGCCCTGTAAATATACATAACTTGTCCTAATTAGTGGAAAGTCTTGACACACAACATTACAACCATAGATCTTTTGAGATGCAGCAGAAAAGATATGGCATATAGAGAAGACTAGTTACATTCATCATTATTATGGAAACTGAAAAATGTGTTTTCCTGTTATCTATTTAAGACAATGTGTTTTCTAACCTGGTACACTGAAATTAATTGTCAACCAAACCCTACAGAGACAACTTTGACATTCTTGGATGAACTGGCCCCTACCTGTTGCCTCATGGTTGTGTTCTAACAGAAGACAAGCACTGGCACCCCAAGACTTTTTTAATTAATAGAGCATGACATGTAGGTAGCCAGGATTGGTGGCACATGCCTGTAATCCTAGCACTCAGGGGGCTGAGGCAGGAAGGACGCCATGAGTTCAAAACCAGCCTGAACCACATAGTAAGACCCTGTCGCAAACAAACAACCCAAAACACCCAAACCCAAAAAAGAATGATAGGTAGGTTAAAAATCAAACCTCAGACCAAACAGGAAGTCTCTAGACTTCTGTTTTACACATAATTAAATACTGAATAAATAGTTTAACACTTTGAAATTTTAAAGCACTGCAAATGGAACATCCTGAAAACATACTTGGTGCCTAACAGCCAAACATCAGAGAATCCATTAGATAGTCTGGGGCTGTTTTTTAAAGTTACTATAGTGTTGGACTTTTACTAATGAAATAGATGACATCTAACTTACTAAGGCAATAGTCTCACTGATTCGTTCAGAATGGCAGCATCTGTGACCTCTAAGAAAAACAACAATCTCTCAAGTCCAGCCTGTAGCTGGCGCTCAGGTGTGCACAACTGAGCCTTTTGTCTTTAGATCTGGAAAACATCCAACTCAAAAATAATTTTGTCATTCAGAGGAGAAACTATTTTATGGTTAAAAGATTATGAATTTCACAGCTGACTTGAGATCTACTCAAGCCAACAACATCAGTTTCTACTTTGCAAGTAGGATTTGTTCTGTCAATGCAGATTTTTCAATAAGTATTTTTTCCTTTTCAAAGGCCAAGGCTGATTTCAAAGAAACATTTACATTTTTTAATACAAATCAAGTCACTGATTATATTAGCACAAATTCAGAATTGATGCACACTTTGTGCCCTTCCTCCCATACTTCAGCTATAATGGAAAAAAAGACTTTGTTTCTAACTTTTAATATTGACATTTTTTAGTGTAATCAAAATGCAGAAGTGTTGGATTCGATGGAGTACTAACCAAAAACAAGGATTAAGGGCTAGAGTGGCTTTCTTGTTATCTTGTTATTTCTGGGGTTTTTGTTTGTTTGTTTGTACTGGCGATTGAACTCAGGACCTTGTGCTTGCAAGGCAAGTGTCAGCACCACTGAACTAAATCCCTGGCCCAATTGTATATCTTTTTAATAAACAGTTCTTCAGTCCTGGATAACATTTAACAGTAATGAGGCCAAATATTACACGATATATGCATGAAAAAAGTGAGGTACTATCTGCCCTAATATGTGCATTTATTTTCTTCCCTTTATTTACTATGTAATTTATCATCATTATATAATTTGTCGGATGAGAAAGGATCAAGAAGCAGCTTCATTTTTTGACTTGACAGGGAGAGGTTCTCTGTTTGCAATCGTCTCTAATGCCTGAAAAGTAATTTAATCAGACACTAAGTAGGGAGAGTCCATAAAATAGCAGGCCCTAATTGATAATACTCCTGGTCATCTGAGTTAAAGGCAGGAAGGTGCAAATGAAATATGCAATGGTTTAAATATGAAATGTTCCCCCAAAGTCTTACATACCAAGGACTCAATTTCCAATGTGGTAGCATTCAGAGATGAGGACCAGAGAGGTGAGTGAATGCTGAAGGCACTGAACTCCTAGTGGATTGATCTGGTGATGAGTTCACAGTTGAGAGGGCTGTGAGGTCTGGCCTGACTGGAGGAAGCGGGTTACTGGGATGTAAAGTGGAAGGCTCTGTTCTGATGCCTGGACCCTTCATCTCCCTGGCTCTCTTCCTACTCTCTCTGCCTCCTAATTGCTAGGAAATGAGCAGCTTTCCTCTGTCACCCTTTTCTGCCAGGATGTGTCTCCTTCTTAACACACTTAAAACAAAAGAGCCAGGCAACTATGGACTGAAACCTCTGAAAGCATGAGCAAAAATAAATGTTCCTTCCTTTAAGGTTTTCCTCAGGTATTTTGTCCCAGCAATAGGAAGCTAACACAAAATGGTAAGAGGTTTAACTGTTACTTCAGAATGTTTGTGAAAGTCTGAGCCCTTGCTTTAAAACCTGTTTAGCCTCTAAATAATTTCATTTTTCACTAAAATTTGTGACTAGGCCTACAATATGCTAAAGCCATGTTTATGTGTAAACAACACCAAACTATTTTCTTGAGAGACCTGCTTGCATCATGACTTTATTTAAACCATGGTCCATTGAAATGACTGATGACTTTCACTGGCTCCCTTTATCCTTTCTTCATATTTGTACACAAATCTTGGGAAAGGCTGAGTGATCACTAAGAAGAAAAAGGGAATAATAAATTCCAGGTAATTAGTGATAAAACTTTACTGACAAAACTGAGATGAAATGACCTCATTTGTGGAGTTCTATGCACACTGTATTTAGGCTGTCATTCATTTTTAAAATATTGTATATATTTAAGATGTACAACATGATGTTTTGATATATATACACAGTGAAGTGATTACTACAACCAAGCAAATTAGCGTATCTATCTTCACATAGTTATAGTTCACGTGTGCATAGCAAAAACTGCAGTGTTCATAGTGTACATGAGATCCTTTTCCTTACTTGGCTTATGTAACTGCCACTTCATTCTTTCTGAGCAACACCTCCTCTATTTTCATTCTTTCTGAGCAACACCTCCTCTGTTTTCCCTGCACCTCCCTGTCTCTGGTTACCACCATTCTACTCTGTACATATTTGACTTTTTAAATTTTTTTTAGATTACATAGATAGGTGAGAGCCTATGTTTTGCTTAGCATGATATCCTACATATTTATGGAAAGCATTCATATTTATGGAGAGGCAGACCACAGGATGATAAAAAACTAGGAAAATAGGGTGCCAGATTTTAGCTAATGAAGAATTTACCACTCATCTAACACTGTGACCTTGAACGAATTGTTCAGTTTCTCTTAGCTTTGCATTTCTCATTTTTAAAATACAGTTTGCTAATCTTTAAAGTTTTGGAGGAGAGTGAGTATATTTGTAAAACCCACATTGAGGTGTCAGACACAATGGAGCTGCCTAATAAATGTTAGCCATAGTTTAAGGACCTAATATAAAAATATCTCTTAACGAACCCACTCAATGTAAAGGACATTTTCACAGTAGTTTACAATTGAACATTTGACAAAAGTTTTTTTTTTAAGATGGATATATTATTCAAAGCATTTTATCCACTTTTTATGAAGATAGTTGATGACAGTTTGGTCACCTTAGCCATAATTATCATTTGGAACTTAAAACTGCAGAATATAAAACAAAATATTCTGAAGAATCGAAATTGGAAAATACTCAGACAGCAATGTGTTTAAAATTGAGTGTTTATTAGCTCATTCAGTTTCACCTCCCAGTTGGTGGAAGATCAGTAGTTCTGGCTTCTACTGCCACTAATAATTGTGAGGGCCACTATCTCTTACATTTGGGATTTGTGAGTTTGGAAAAAATGACCTTATAGTTCTTATATCTGAGAGCTGGTTCAAAACACAACCCTAATGTAGTTTGTAAGAAAGAAAAATAAATCACTTCCCTCCTATATGTGGTAAATCCTCACCTGCGACAGTTTCTCCTATGTATGAAATTCTGGCCTAGTTTCCTACTGCAGCCCCCACATTAGACACCTTTGAGTTATGCAGAAAATCAGGCCAGCTTGTCACCCAAGAAAGACAGGGCGGTGGTGCTCCCAGCCTGCATCGTCTAGACTAATTTTCTTGTTTCCTTCTATGCCACCATGGGACCCTTGCCAGCTGCCTCCCTAGAAATAATTATTAATTGCATTTGCTCAAATTAGCCTCCTCCAAAGTCCCTTCCATAATCGTGCTACAGTGCTGTCCTGAGAGCCTAAGAAGAGCAACTCAAAACTACATTGTCTTTCCCCTTCCAAACAGTTTTCTACAAATACAGATTGGTTTAAATGGACCTCACTATATGCCAGCTTCTTATCATGAATCTTCTGTTGAGGACCATACATAAATACGATAAAACCTGCTATGTTGGCAATTCTAGATGGTGTATACCACTAATGGAGAGGAAAAACCAAAACAACAATCCAAAACCATTTGCCTTCACAGCATAACATTGTAGTTTTCAGCACAAAGCTAGGCATAGAGCAGGGACACTGCTGAATGATAGTTGGCCAAATATCTATCTTCTTCAAAGGATTTTGCTTAAGCTAACAAAAAAATGAATTTGGCTGTCCTACACCACAATCCCTTTTTATAGTTCTCATATCTGAGAAGTGGTTCAAAATGCAACCTTAATGTAGTTTGTCACTAAGAGTACCTGGGTGGGTTAACCCAGCAGTATGTAACCTTGTCTACTGTCTCTGCAGGAAAAACAATCAGGCCTATCTAGCCTGTGCATTTGCTTCTTGAATGTCTTTAGCTCTATAAGTGCAAAATCCCTATCTTTGAAGTTGTTTTGGCTAGAGATGTTCCGGATAAATTAAGGACGAAGATCTGAGTATATTTTCGAGGAAGCGTTAATAAACTTATATATACAGTAAATGCTGATCAGCCAGACTATTTGGATAGGATGCTTACCTACTCTGAGTCTCAGTTCCCCTATCAAGATGTGGGAAAATGTGAGTGCCCAGCTTATCAAGTTACTGTGCAGCTTAAATGGAAAAACTGTATGCAAAATATTTATCACAGTAGCAGACAGGTAGTAAATATTCAATGCAATCTTGGAGTTATTATAATTGTCATATAGAGAAACAGAGAAAGACTTCACAATAAAATGGACTTCCACTTTTTCAAAGTCAGTATGCAGAACATTCATCATCATAGAAATAATATTTCTCCACCAAATGCTGGTGTACACACACCATAACCTCTCTGCAGCTCCTATGGATATGTTCAGGCCACAGAGTTCATTCACATAGAAGCAGGAGTTATCTTGCACTTAGTGCAGTTTGGAATAAAGGAGAGATTTACTAAATAAACTGCTTTTATATACTGCGATTCCCATGCCCACAGACTTGTGGTTGAGAACAAAGAAATAACTGAAGTAGAAGCATAGACGGTAGATGAGAGAACAATAGTTTCTTCTTTGGCTTTACTTTTTAAATATTTATTTGATCTAATTGTACTTATAATGACAAACTTCTCAGTGCTGTAAACTATGCAAAAACACTTCTGGTCATTTAGGAAATAGGTGAAAATTTTATGTTGGGGCCTGCTCAGTATCATGCCATTGAACTTGATGGAGAAGTCCATTTTTTGCCCTCATTTAAGCCTTTTGTTTCAAATTGGAGAATGATTTCTAGCTTGACTGTAGATTATTACTGCTGCTGAATCTTCCTAAAATAGTTTAAGATGTACCATTTACCTCCAGTTTTAGATGTAGCTCTGGACTGGGTGTTTAGCTTCTCATTGGATTCCCTGCTTCAGCAATAGCAGGAAACTCAACCTTGCTCAACCACCTTCAAATATCAAAAGTTTGAAACAAAACATCTATCAAGTCAAATGAACAGCAGATTAATCTGCTTTCACTAGGGGCAAGCCCCAATCTCTTTTATCAAGTAGGAGCTAGGAAGTTTAACTTTTTTCCTTGTTAGATGCTGATGGTTTCTCACTTTGGGACAGGTGTTGCTTTTGTTTTTTCCTTCTGCTTTTGATCCATCTCCCTGCTGCTCAGTGTGGTCTGACTGGCAGCAACCAACACCACCTAGGAGCTTGGAAAAATGCAGAATGTCAGGCCCCACTGCAAACTAAGGAAAGGGATTCCACATTTTAGAAGATGTCCTGGGTGTGGCTTGAGGTCTGAAGACACAAAAATCAGCCAGTCTTCTGGCTAGCTTCCCTCCCCACCCACTTTGCTCATAGACTAGCTAACTCAAAGATGTTAATAGATAATTTTTTTTGAACATATGAGCCAAGGGGTGCATGATCACTAAAGTGCTGCCCACCTTTCCTGATTCCTGGCTCATCAGACTTCTTTCATGGAGTTTCCCTTGCCATCTATTCTTGTTCTTTCCAAAACAGTCAGATCTTCCTAAATGCCATGAAAATACCTTGTGCAGAGAAATTGCCTCATGCTCTCAGCTTTCAGAAGAGTAAGTATTTAATGCATATGTGTGTGTGTGTGTGTGTGTGTGTGCATTAAATAAAAATAATGTATTCACATTTCAAGGTCAGTTCACAGTATTTATTCAATTCAGTGTAGCTAAAATACTGTTTTGATGCCTCCAAGCTCGTCCTGGGCTTTCAGGAGCAGAGAGAAAAGGTCAGAAAGAGGGGATGATTTGCCCTTTGTGGTGCGGGGATGTGCCAAGGCAACAGTCCAGGCCACTGAGGTGGCTCAGGGGTTATTGGACCAAATTTTGTTACTGCTCCCTTCTTTTCTTTCTTAGTTAACTGGCCACTTGGTAGTAAAAGGACTAGCCAAGTCCTCTAACTCTCAGCAGAGAAAACTAAAATTGCCACATTGTAATGAGAGAAAAATTAACCAATTCCCACTCAATATATTTCAAGTGGAACGAGATTCTGAGGGAGCAAGAGATCCTCTGTGTCCACGGTTACGAAAATTGAGCATAACATTATATTCTCTCAAGACATTTTGTTTCTGTTTGGATTCTAGGCTGTAAAAATAGAATCCTCCTCAGGGAAAATGTATAAGGACACAGCCTAGTTGGTCTTCAAATGAATCTTTTTATACAGTAATTGATAAGGTGCAATGTCATTTATTATTACTGCAAAAATAAAATATGTAACAAATATTAATCAGTGTGATACTTGAGAATTATTGGAACACATACCCAAATTTAATCTATAAACTGGATTACGGAGATATATCTATATAGAAGGAGATATTTAAATTATCTAAATAAACTTAAAAAGAAGAGAAAAAAATTAGTGAAGTCTTACATAACAGGAAGATAAATCCATCCTACCTTATAAAGTTATATGTACAATTCTGAGGTAGAGTAATGAGTGATTTTTATATTATTATGTTTCTTAATATTTTTCCAATTATAAAATGAAAAAAAAACCAAATGCAGCACATCTCTGATTTGCACGGTACAAATCCTATGTCCTTCTAGATGATGACAAAGGCTGAGTGACTATTAAAACCTTTAGATAAATGTGTACACAAACACACACACATACACACATAGGATTTTTAAATGTTAACATAATAAAAACATAAGCTCAGGAAAGTAATGCCACCTACTCTTCTATTATACAGGATGGTATAGAACATGTGCTTCCAAAAGGATCATGATCGTCAAGTTGTCTCATGTTTTCTTCTGAAAATAAAATGAATTTCAAAGACTGCCTAATCAAATCACACTGAAATCCATAATTTTCAGTTTAACAAAATATCTCAAAACAAAAACAAACAAAAGAAATGCATCATAGACGATCAAATCTTTGCAGATAATGAGTTACCGAGAAATAATTTTGGAAAGTCTCTATGTTCAAACTAAGACCGCTGATTTGAATATTTAGAGATACACAGGATTCTATTTGTGGAGCACCAAGATTGGATTCCCAGAGGGCTCTGAATCCCCAGAGACTAAGAATGCAGAAAGGACCCACTGAGCACCTAAGCCTGGAGGGTCATTCCAGACAGACAGCAATGCCCTCTCCTCAGAACCACAAAAAGGGGCAGAGTTTACAACATCTTTCACAGTGTTGCTGTGGAGATTTAGAAAATCTGAGAGGAAAAAAAGACAACAGAGAAAACACTAAAAAAACCTTTTTCTCAATCACAAAATTTATTTTTGAACTTACAAATTATTCTCATTACTAAAAGAAAATTAAGTTGGAATTAAAATTTTGGAATGCAAAACATATCCCAATGCTTACTGGATATGGATTAAAAAGTGTCTTCAAATCATAGAAATGGAGAGTAGCTATGGGGAGAAAACTGCTTGTTAGACATCTGGATGAATAGGATTGAAGAGCACATGTTCCTGTGAGGAGAGGTGTCTCTCACATCTGAACTGCGTACTGAGCATGCAAGGTGACTATTAGTTTAGTAAACCTTCTGATGATACAAAAAAGAAAAAATTATGAAGTTTTACAAGCTGTTTGTACTCATATATATTTTCTCAGTTTCAGATCCTCAGCTACTTTATTAAGTGGAAAGTCTTGACCTGAAAGGGTTCAAGAAGAATAACTCATTTTCTTATGTCTCTAGAAATATTTTTTATGGTAACTTGTCAGATTGTCCATGAACAAACCCACTTCTTTAGACATTGATAAATTATTTTCTTCACATGATATTTTTATACAAGAACACTTCAGATATGTTATTAGAGGTGACTGATTTTAACAAATCCTATTAGATTTGGATCAACTAATTACATGTTCTATTCATAGTCTTTCGTGAATCATTGCCTTTTTGTTTAAAAGATAGCCTATTTTGAGCCTATGTATAGGGTGCATTTCTGTTTTTGTGACAAAAGAAAAACTGTAAACTGTCCCAAACAGAAAAATAATGGCTATCAGAAGTATGTTTTGTTTTAGTGAGTTACTATTACTGTATTTGTGTATTGTAAAGGTGAACATTTAGTGTTCAATGCAGTTTTCAATAAAAAGTAATTAAAATTTCAAAGAAAAAATAGCTGCTACAGGAACATTTGATACTACATATTCAAATATAAAACATGTATCTCCAATGTTATTACTCCTATATCCAGAAATATTGAATGAGTTTATCTATGTCCTAAGATGCAAATGGAAACTCCCTTGAAAAAGAGAAGTCATACTGCAAAAGTTAAAAGGAAGTGTAGAAAGTCAATAAATAGTCCTTTAATTGATACAAATTAAAATATTTATATAAAGAGTGGAAAGCTGTGATAGGAATGTGAATTTATACGGCCACTTTGGGAAATGGTTTGACACCATCTACTAAAATTGCAGATGTACATACCCCACGGGCCACATTCCATACTTCACTCTTGTCTGGTACCCCACAAGAATGGATATAAATGTGTACCATGACAAGGGCACTAAAATGTCCAAAAAAGCCTTATGTATATAGCCTCAAACTGGAAAAAAAAACCCCAAATATCCATCACCAAAAAATTAAGTAAAGAGGGTCGGAGATTTAGCTCAGTGGCACTGCACCTGCCTCACAAGCGCAAGGTCCTGAGTTCGATCCCTGGTACCAAAAATAAATAAATAAATAAATAAATAAATAAATAAATAAATATTTTTTGTATAGAAATAGAAATGTGATGTTTTAGAAAGCAAAATATCACACAGCAATTTTAAAAAAGACTAGCTACCCACAAGACTATGTCTTAATCTCACAAATGTAAAATTGAGTGAAAGACACTAAGAATATGTACTGTATGATTCATTTACATAAATTTCAAATGTATGAAAAACAAAACTCTAGGGTTAAAAGTCAAGAGTCATTACTTTTGGAGAAGAGAGACTGGGTATGACTAGGACTGGGCATGATGATAGTTTCCAGAATGCTGGAATGACATACATGGGAGTTATGCTGGCATTTCTTTCATGATAATTTACTCTGTTGCACATTATATGTTCAGTTCAACTTTATGCATGTTTCATTAATTTCATACAAGAAGCCACATGAGAAGAAACAGAAAATATAATAAGCAAAATAATTTTATGTGCAAATACAGCAATATGACTCACATGGATTAGTTATCCATTAACTTGCAGTTGCACTTAACTCAAAATAACTGACACACTTGAGGAAATCATCAATTGAAGAGGACAGCAGAGTCTTTCTTGCTGTGTCTTGATTTCCTTTACATAATATCCAGCTCCTGAGCTTTTCATCTTAACTATAATAATTAATGAGTAATTACAATATGTAAAGAGTGAGAGACAGATGCATTCTGTACAAAATTAAAATTTCTACTTTTATTATCTGGATTCCAAGGCAGGGCTCTGGAGACTGGTTGAAGGAGTACTCCATTTAGGCTGGCCTTCTAACTAGTTGTGATTCCTCCTTGCCAAAGATTCAGAAACATTCTACATGCATAAACAAATTTATATAAACACAAATAAATATAAATATGAATTCCTAGGTACTTAGAGGAGGGATAGAGTATTGGTGAACCAAATCATTAAAGTTTGATTGTGAGGGAAATGTGGGAAATGAGGAAAAAGAGAGAGGTGAATAGAAAGCATAAAAGAACAGAATATAGTTAATTACTATCCAGTCCTTCACTAAGAGACACTGATGAAATAATTGTTTATTAGTAGTATGAATCCCTACACAAGCTGACTACATGAATTTATTCCACTGCATCCGTTAATGCAATTTACTTTGTTTGGCATTTTTTCTTTTTTCTGGGAAAGACTCCTAATCGGTTTCCCCTTTGGCTATCCAACCAAATTTTGAAAATTTGCCTTCATTCTTATCTCATGGGAGGAATTTGGATATACAGAGATTTAGAATCTTGTTTTTTTATTTTTTTCCTTTAAGTCAAATATATACTGCAGTGGACCTGTGAGTTACAACTGGTATGACATATGAACAACTTGGGTTATGATCGGAAGTTTACTTTTAACTTACGAACAGAGTCTTGAGTTATGCCCTGAATGCTGGCTGCTGGTGCTTCCAGATGGTCTCAGATACAGATTTTAACCCTTAAAGAGTTCTGGAAGGAACAGTACAACATCTTTTCCTGTGGGGTTAATTGAGAAATCCTGGGTCGATGACTCTCTAAGGACAAGAGATCTGCCTGGATACAGGAGAGAGACTTTGAAGGCTGTATAGAGGAACCTGAGCCTTCAAGAGACCAGCCTGAGTTATAACCAGCCCTTGTACACAAATTGAGTTTGTAAGACAAGGGTCCACTGAATCTGGAATTTGAACAAAGATGTGCAGGCCTGGAGGGCTGTCACAGAAAGGAAGGGAAAAAGAGGACATGTCAACATACAGCATGAAGATGGTAGGTCTGTGAGATTGCTGTTTATTCTTCATTTTCTTGTTGTTAATTTGGGGAAATTTTTAAAGTTTTGTACACAGCCAAAGAAACACGATGTAAATTCTCAGTTTCAATCATTTTTGATAGTACTAACATTTTCACTCCTTTTTGCTTTTGGAAGTAATTTCAAACAGGGTCTCCCTAAATTGTTAAATTTTCCAGGCCGCTTGAACTCACAATACTCCTGCATCAGCCTTGCAGTGTTCTGGGATTACAGGCATGTGTTACCACACCTAGCTTTGCTGCACTGTGTATTTCCCCTCTGATAGACGACATTACTCTATTGAGTGCACATCCCAAATTCCTACCCCTGGCTCTCAACCTCCACACTTGGTAAGAATGAGACATGCTCAGGGGAAGGGAGTCTCACACTCTGCCCTTTTGACTCTTTTCCTTTGAACTCATCTTGTTACTTGTAGATGGTTGTATCTGCTTCACCCCTACAGTGAGTCAAATAAATCTATTGCAATTCAGTTACCTCAATCACCAGCAAGTAAAAATAATCAAACAAAAGTCAGTGAAAACAAGTAAGTCACCCTTCCTTTCCTGGTTAAAGGTTTTAGGTTTTGGCAGAGTCAGTGGTTCTAGAATTTCAGTGCACATGAGCAGCACTCAGGCATTGTGTCAGAGGATCCCAGGAGCAAGACTGGATCCTCAGACTCCTCCAAGAAAGATGGCCTCAGGAAGAAGACACTGGAACACAGATACTTGTCACAGATAGTAAGACATAAAGAAAAGCATAAAGCAACATTACAGTGGTATCTCGGTTCACAAACATAATTCTTTCCACAATTCTGTTTGCAGAATTCATTCCAGGATTCTGGCTGCAACCTAATTGCAAATTCAGAATTAGGTTCGTGAACTGAGGTACCTCTATATACAAGGCTAAGTAAATGTTACAAAAATAAATTAAAGAAAGTAGGATTTTTTGGAAAAATTTATAGTTTTTTTCCTGATGAAGGAGAGCTTGAGCATAGAATGCTAGTATAAATTCTAATATATCAAGAATTATTACATTGGTGTTTATTAATCAAGATCACAATGATGATTAACTATACTGTCTTTGTTTGCCTTTCAGTCTACTCACTCCTACTTCCCTATTTCACACATTAATCTTTCACAGTTATACTTGATTCTCAAATGACACTAATGATCCTCCCCCAACTGCCTATAGTGAGTGTTTCTTTGTGCATTTCAGATGCTCTTGTGCTTTTGACAACTAAGAACCATGAAGATGGGAGGAAAGCCACGCTGAATGTGCAAAAGCATCACTGTCCCTTTCCTAGAAGCTGTGGGCCCTCAGGCCTCATACTGTGCTCTGTGAACCCTAGCAAGCTTTAGACTTCTTGAGCATGAGACAGTGCTGAGGCTACGACCAGAGATGGGGCACAGCAGCTTGATACTTGGGCAGAGAAAGCTCACAGTGGAGGTCCAGAACACTAAGAGCAGCCCACTCAATTAAACAAAAGTGGAAATGATAGTATCTGATCCTTTCTTTTGTGGAAGACATCAGGATTCCATGGATATTTAATATTTCCCCAAAAACCCCCAAAATTAAGAAGGCAGCTGTGGATAGTGAAGATAATGCCTCATATGTCCCTGATTTTAAATGTTCACCTTCTACAAGACGGATCGAATCTGGACCTAGGACTCTTCCCCACACCTGTCATGTGTGGCTGTTGTAAATGATTTATATGTCATCATAGAAGCACTGTACACAAGTAATTTGTTAAGTTGGCAGTACATAATGTAGTTTAATCAATTTAATTGTTGACAAAAATAATCCACACAAAATACTTGTTCACTCTTGAGTATCTGAGAACCCCAAAGAGGAAAAACTGTTTTCCATGCTGAAGATAAAAGTTTCAGAATAGGCAGATTCTGGATCTATGAGAGTCTTATTGTGTAGATCTTAATCTTTGATGGTAGAAGCAGTCTTCCTCTTTTCTGAATAATGAGAAATGCTAAGAAAGGCTAGTTTTTGCAGACACCACTCCTGCTTCAAAAAGATAAGCTTCACTTTCATCTATTTCCCACATGGTCTCTGTACAATTTTGCTTGGAGGAGGAAAAAAATGAAGAAAGTCTTGCTACTTTAAAAATGAAAAAAAAAAATCTCTCTGCAAAACCTCTAAAAAATAAATTCCATCTCTCCTTCTCCTTTCCTTCTTGGCTCAAATCAGAAGCACCTCACCACAACCAAAAACAAGCAGGTTCCTTCTCATCTTTCATCATCTACAAGGCCAGAAAAGCACTAATGCTTCAGGGAAGAAAAATCATTCCCTGTAATCATATGTGCATTGAAATCAATGATGTTCTGGATCTATTTTTTAAAATGCATTGTGTTCAAATGAAGAGTGGTTTATAAAGCTGAAGTGCAAATGAAAACATATGAATATTTTCTGTTATGTATGAGAGTAAGAATAAAGCATATTCACTACATATTCACTACAAAGAGCATGAAGACAAACGCCAAGAATCAGAGTCCGAGGCAGTATTTACAGACACACTTACATGGGGTCTGGCCTCAGTCTTGGGAGGTTGGAAGCAATTCTGGAGTCTCTCTGAGCCTTGGTTTTAATACAGAGTGCCAAACTAGGTGATTTCAATGTCCTTGCATAATTTTAAATGCCATGATTTTACCCTGTTTTGTAAAGTTTTTTTCTGATTATAAAGTAGTGTAAACTTAGGCAAAAAAAGTTGAAATAGGAAAATGTACAGTGTCAGTAATTTCATAAGTCATGATCTTCAGATTCGTGTTTATTTTTCTACATAATGCTCTGATTTTTTTAAAACACACACACACACACACACACACACACACACACACCACCGAAACAGAGCCATAACATCCACAAGAAAACACAGTGGAGCCTCCTTTCAGCTTTATCTCTCTGAAGAATATGTGAGCTCTTTTTCCCAGGTTTATTTTTTAAATATTTAACAAGTGAAGTTCTGGCAACTAAAACTACAGCTCCATTTTTCTCAGAATCAAGGGAAACCGAACAGGCAATTAAAAGTTACTGAACTGCAAGTTAAAATTACCTCACTGCTCTGCTGCTAGGTGACTGTAGAAAGGGAGACAATGAGAATCATATTTAGAATTAAGATAGAACATGGAACACAGCAGTCTGCTCTACTAAAATGGAATCTATAAACACTAGGCATAATCAGTTGCATTTCAATCATGCTCTTTGCTCACAGTGAGACGGAAGATTACACAAAACAAATGTGCAATGTTCAAATCTGTGGCATTGCTGGTTAACAGAAGGCATTTCCCTCCTGGCCCACACAGTGATCCAAATTATCTCCTGTACAGTCAGTGTCCATCTTACAAGTGGGCTCTACACCAAAAGTCCATTTGTAATCTAATTGTTGCAGGCTCTGTCTTTTGCTTCCCATAGAATTAATGTCATAAATGGTGCTCAGGTTCCTGGGCTAGCCCACATAGTCTAGTTTATTAATAGATTATTATCAATGAACAACATGAGTACTGTTGTCAAAAAAACTGGTAACTAACCACCAGAGGAATGCTTCTTTTGAACTGGTATTCAGAGTTCCCTCTTGAAAGTACAAAAATGGTTCTTTTTTCCAAAATTATTATTGAAAGTTCTCATTCTTAGAGACAAATGATAGGTGATAGGACAGGTTAAGGGTCAAAGAAAAGAACTGATATTGAAGTAGGAAAGGAGGAAATTGCATGAGATGGAGGAACTGATATTGCGATCTAGAAAAGATAAGGAGATAATAATTTGAATATGGAAACAAAGGGCCTCTTGGGACTTCTTCTATACATCATGATTTGGAATTCTTAGAAGTTTGAAATTTATTTGTCCAGGATGAGATGTATTTCCCACAATCAGTGGAAATGTTGAGGGAAAAGGATTTGGTGAGATAGGATGGAGTGAGAAAATACACAATGGAAATCCGGGGAAGGAGTAACACATTTCTATTCTAACTATAACCTTATGTCTCTAACTTGCCTACTCCCAAAGGCCTTGCCCAATAACTTGCACTGTAAGAATATGTCAGAAGCCAAAAATGAAGTGTGATTGAAAGTGAAAATCTCAAGGATTCAGAGAGTAGTTCAAATGTCAGAAAACCATGAAAATGAATACGAATATGGAAGACAACCAGAGACTATCTTTCTTGCTATTTTCAACCAGTACAAATACCAAAAACAATTAGATTTAATTAAATTAAATAGTCTATGAAGCTCTCTTTAAGATAATATTTCCTGTAATCTAGGAACACAATATGGTAAAATATGAAACCTATTCTTAAAAGTTATCATTCAATCAGTACAGGTAAGAACAAATATCCTGGAGATAATGAAGTAATAAAAAGATTACTACAGGTTCTGATATAAAAATTCTTTTTCATTTGGTAGAAAAAATAAGTTTGTAGAAAATATGTCTTTTCTTCTGGGATGGGATGGTGGTACTAATCCTCAATAAAATAGAGTGACAAATGTCAAAATATCACTCAGAAAGTCTTATTTGAAGTGCAAAGAATTACTATGGAACCTAGCATCTACTATGGAAGTTATTCCAAATAACTTCTATTCCTGAAACAGTGTCAAAAATCAATCCAATTTCTCCATTACAATAGAAAGCACCATAAGAAAGAAGACTTGTTGATCTCAGGATATACATGAACATTTGTAAAAAGGTTATTGAAATTCCATTTGATGCCAAAATGGTGAACTGGATGTTCAGAGAATTCTTTCCTGCTGTGCATTTAAAAGTGGCTGATAAAAATAAGATAGGTTAAGAGAAACAGAAGAGATAATGAACACACATGTATTACTGCACTAGAACAAATGAAAAAAAAAGGGAAATAAGCTGATAATTTTACATAACTAGTTATGGAAATCCTGAGATCAAGCAAATCCAAAGAAAAAATAAATTAAAAAACTAACTTTTACCTAGACAGATCCATGGTAATAAAATAGAAAAGATCTCAAAATAAAGAATGAAAGAGTAGCCAGAATAGAACAATGACAAGATTTACAAGTGACTTCTCAAAACTCCCAATGAAAGCCAAAGGACAATGGGATGAAGTATGAGAGACAACAGCTGTTCTGTCACAATTCCTATACCCAATGAAAGAATCCTTTAAATGCAGTTAAAATAAAGACATTTCTAACAACTAAAAAGTGAGAAAATTTTATACCAAAGACTCTCACTAATGAAAATTCTAAATAATGTATATCAGGAAAAAGTAAAAAGATCCCAGAAGAAGGATAAAAGAAGGAAGAAAGTAAAGAAAATGGCAAACATACAGGTAAATCAAAAGAAACATTCTGTAAAAATATCAACAGCATCCAACTCACAAGGTTAAAAAAATAAGCTCCATTAGTAACACTTCATTTTAGGGAGATTATGAAAGGAATTAAAGCGTTCAAAGTTCATTTATTTTTGGGAGGAGAATATTGGTTAATATTAAATTTTTAAACCTTAAATTGTAGTTCTATTCTATGGAATGTTTTATATTTAGTAACTGAGAAAAGTATTTCTTAAACAAGACATTGAAATACAAAATAAAAAGGGAAAGGTTATGAACTACTTTTCACTAAACCATACAATAAGATGGAAAATTCCATTCTCAAATAGGAGAATATACTTAGAAAATATAGCAAATTCTTAAGAATCAATAAGGATGAGACAAATCATAATAGGGGGAAAAGCCCACCAAAAATGTGAACAGATATTTCACAGAAGAAACATAAACAGCCAAGAAATGTGTGAAAATACGCAGTCTCATTAGTAACCAAGGAGATTTAAATTAAAATGCAATAAGATACCATCGTGCATCCACCAGACTGGCAAAGATTAAGCTTTTAGATGAATACACATAGAAATGAGGGTCAGGTGCTTTTGGGATGGGGCTTTTGGTAGGTGATTAGATCATGAGTGTGCTACACTCATCAGTGAATTCATCTATTGATGAGTTCCTAGCTGAGAGTGCTGCTAGGTAGAGTCCAACTGGAGGAGATGATCATAGGGGTGTGACTCTGGAGGTTCTCTCTCTCTCTCTCTCTCTAGCTCACTCTGCTCGCTCACTGTCATAAAGTGAGCAGCTTTACCCTACTGTGTCCATCCACCACTCACCATGATGTTCCTGTCCTAGACCAGCCAGCCATGGACTGAAACCTCTGAAATCGTGAGCCAAATTAAACCTTTCCTCTTTTAAATTGTGGGTGTTGGGTTTTTGTTCCAGCAACAGGAAAGCTGACAAGATAGGCAACCTGGAGAGGGTGAATAGTAAGCAAATTCCCTAGGAAAGTTGACATGTGCATTCTATATGCATATATATGTCAACAATTCCACTCCTGGGTCTATGCCTTAGAGCAATTCTTGTGCAAGACCCACAGTCATATAAATGAAAGTTAAGGAAGCATTATTTTTAGGAGTAAACACTCAAAATCACCTAATTATCCATGAGTGACAGAGTAGACCATAATACTGTAATTTATTCATTTAGGAACTCTATATATAGTGATAGTAATTAATTTATTAAATCATATAATAAGTCTAAAACAAATCAGTTTAAGACACAAATTTACAGAATATAAACACTATTCATTTCATTTAAATTTCAAAAACAGCCAAACTAAATGATGTACTATTTTGTGATAACTACATATGCTGTAAAGTTATATTCAAAAGGAAATTATTAACACAAAATTCAGGATGTAGCTATACCTAGAGAAAAGAAGGGGTGTATATACAGTGCTTCAGATATTGAGGATGTTTTGTTTCTTAGGATAATTTTTAATTATACCTATCAGTCTTACATTTTATAATATGCATCTTTTTATATAAAGTATTTTCACAACAAAAGTATAATTAATATTGTTAATTATATTTAATTTTCAATTAAGAATAGCTATTTTGTTTAAAATTTGTAGTTTTATTAAAATCACATTTAAAGAAATATGGCAGAACTGTAGGTTAATTTGGGGACATTCTCTGAGTCACACATTTTCATAAGGTCTGAGGAATAATGACTTTAGTTATAACAAGTGAGAGTTGAAAATGTCTGTTTAATTATTTTAGTTTGTAGTTCATTTTTATAGCTTTTCCTCATTATTAATTATATATTGCAGTTGCATTATACAAAATGAAGATAAAATTAGAAATACTGTCCTTCATAAAATGTAGCATAAGCTTACAGAGACTCATACCCAGTTATATTTAGTGTCCAATATTGTTCAGTTACTGCACTGATATGTACTAATTGCAAATTTCTTTATTTCCAAAATGTCTCAATTTTTGCTACTGTAGATAAAGGAGGCATCTGACTGACTAAACTTGCTCTGAGAGCATTGGTTCTAATCCAAAAGGAAAGCTGTCCTCCCATTTACTGATACTTCTCTCCAACCAAACTTTCAGAGAACACAATGAACTGATCCATGATAAAAAAAAAAAAAATTCATTTCATAGCACTCATTTTCAAAATGAACTACATCATTCACCTGCTTTCAGTGTCTTCCTCAGCACACAGAAGAGCACCTGGGTGAGAGAAACTGTGCTGTTCCTGGCTGGGGAGAGGAAAGAGGCACCTCAGAAATGGAGCTAACAGTTTGGGGCCTGAGAGCTTGCATCTTGTCAGCCCCAGTCCATTGAAACCCTTACTTGCAAGCACCAGCTTCCCCTCACCCTTTCTCTGCCTCCTGGGTTCTGGCTTCCCTGCCCAATCACACTGCCCATCCTTGCCTCCCCTAGTTGTATCTTAAGTTCCAATCGTTCTCCTTGGGAATACACCACAGTCACTTTGGGGAGACACAGCCCCTCTCCTTGGCAGAGGGCAAAGCATAGCAACAGGACCTTTGCGGGTAGCAGCATAATCAGGATCAACTGTTTTCCGAAGAAACTTGAGCTTTCTAAATACCCCCATGTGCCAGTGGTTCTCCTCAGGGAACTTTTCTCAGAACCAGGGCCATTCCAAAGTGATATGTGACACAGATTCAGAAGCAAAATGTCCCCAGAGTCTCCTGAACTCAACAGTTTAAGTGACTAACAATTCTAATTGGGAGAATCTTGAAGGATAACATTTAAAAGAATTTATTTTTATTTAAACAGGTGAAAGGTCAATTGTTTAAAAGTATTTATTTAGTGTCATTATACCTGAGTCTTATATCTACTATGTAATTAGCATCACTTTAGTCTGGAGTTAAGGGTGGGTGTTTCATAATGAAACACACACACACACACACACACAAAAGTGGTTCCATATCTTCCCATAAGGATATTACAATTGAGAAGATATAATTTGCATTAAAAGAGATTCAAATGAAATATGGAAAAATAATAAACTATCCAGTGATTTGGCGGTGACACAGAAGTTTAAACAGAGACAGATCGCTGGAGGAGTGTCTAATAAAAGCTTCCAAAAGGAAGTAAAGACCTAGCTAGGATTTAGAGAAAGGATGCATGGTCAGGAACTAAACCAAGGCAGAGAGGAAGGGAAAAGGTCTGCCTGGCAATGGAACTAGGTCATGGAATTCAACAAGCATGTGGAGATGAGGTGGCCATGAGGTGCAGAGGGGATTGATACCAATAGCTGCTCTGATGAGGATATGAAAAGAAGGACCATGAACACTCAGAAATCTGGCTGTTTTGTTTATTGAACTAATGGAATGTGCATGGAATGCCATCTGATTCAAACAGCAATGGTTTGTACTCTTCTATCCTTTGATAATTTGCTGGCAGCGCACACCTTCTGTCATGTCAAATTACTGCAGCCCTGAAGTTACGTAGGAAAAAATCTGTGGTAGGAAATTAAGTCCTTGACATCCTGAAAGAATTCAGGCATTCGGGACTGATTATTAACAACTGGGAAAGCAGAGGAAGGAAGGAGAAAATCATCACCCTGTAAAGCCAAAGTCCCAAAGCCAGTGACCATGTAAACATTAACATCAGAGACTCTCACTGGAACAAAGCACCCTTTGGCCTCCAGCCATGAACAATTCAGGGAGATAGCATGGAACACAAACAAACCAGAACATGAAAGAAAATGTGTCACTGGGATGCACGACTCTACACCAAAGAGACACTCCAAAGTATCCAGAGACACTGAGTATGATATTGTCACCAATCCAACACATACTGGCTTCTTGTCTAAATTCCTGTGCAATTCCTAAACCCTAGAACTGACAGAGATTAAGTCATTAAATGTAGTACATCCCATTAGGAACAGAACTGAACTGAATGTTTAAACTGAGAAATAAACTGAAGTTCATGTCTAAGGCATAGGAAAAGTTACCTTTTTCATACGATGGACTGATACACAATTTATACTTTTATTTTGAGAGAATTTAAACTGTGTGAAGATTTATAAATTTGAAGTGAAAATAAGAAAATATTACAAAGTTGCAAAACGGAGATTTTTTTTCCCCCTAACCAGTAGTACTTTTCAAAAAGTAGAAAGGATTTTACTTTTCAAAAGATTTGCTAATGGAAGACGAATGCTTCCTTTTGTTTGGTTTTATGTTAAATTGGGGAGAAATCCCAGATATTAGTAGTAATTAATCTTACTCTTCTAATATTGTCTTTTATTCCTCAATAATATTTCATTCCACATTCTATTTTAATAAAAAAATAAAATAACTAAAAATAGTGAATATACATGAACATTTATGCTAGATGCTGTACTGATTTTAAAACATTATCTCATTTCTTACATTTATTGTAATAAGTTTTATCTGCACTTTATAGATAAGAATTAGTTGGGCTGGGGATTTAGCTCAGTGGTGCTGCCTCCTGCCTCGCAAGTGCAAGGTCCGGAGTTCGATCCCCGGTACCAAAAAAAAAAAAAAAGAATTAGTCAATTAGTAACTGAAGTTCATTTTAGCACTTGTGGTCACCAACCTAACAAAAATGACATGAAGAACCAGGTTTTGTTGGTAGCTCCTGGCTCTTGGGCTTAAATGCTTGGAAATAACAGCACAGGCAGATCTAGAGAGAGCCAAAGTAGATTAGTAGTTGCTTAGGCCTGTGGAGGGGATGAATGTGGGAAGTGACTATTAATGGGCATAACTATTAATGAGCTTCTCTGAGCAGAAGCATTGGGCAATAAAAAATCCTAAATATATTGTGCTGATGGCTGCACAATACTAGAGACTATGCTGAAAACCACTGCACTGTACACTTTAGAAAGGTTCATTGTAGATTATGTAAAATATCTCAAAACAGATGCTATGACAGAAAACAGAAAGGGAGGAAGGGAGGGAGTGAGAAAGAATAAAAGGAAAGAACAGAGAAGAAAAAGAAAGAGAACAGAAGAAAGAAAAAAGAGAAGGGAAGGGGAGGGAAGGGAGGGGAAGGGTAGGGTACCAGGTCTTAGAGATGTGCTCTTGCAGCCGGAAATGTGTCAGTCTAGGAGCTCTGCACCAGCAGTGGTAGGAGTGCTGTAATCACCATGGGTTGCTTGCAGACAAGTGTTAGTTAGAAGTTTATTACAAGGACCACAAAGGGAGCTTGCCTTTCATCACAGCTCTGTAACAGAAAAGTCTCGAAACAATCAGTTTAAAAGGTAAAAGAAAAATTTCTCAAATACTGTGTAAAGGAGGTATGCTGGGTGAGGTACAGGTAAGGAAGGGGGTTGGATTTAAGAACCTGGCCCTTCAAGAACTATTTTCTAGTGTGTGTGTAATGTACTTGATCAGTAGAAGATACCCTCTTCAGTATGCAAACAGTTTTAAGAAGGAACTGACAATCATGATTTCTTAGACAAGGAAAATTTAGAGTGATGACTCTTTCAGAATTATGTTACTCTGTAATTACGAACAAAAAGCTCTCTAATCTATCACTAAATTTGACAACCAACAAAGTTGAAAAGAGGCAGGATATGAATTTAAAACATATTCCTTCCTTACCTTTGCCAAAGATTTACTTATAAATCAATGCTATATTATTTTCCCTATTAGTTATTTTTCAAGTCACTTATCCCAATTCATAAAGAATAGTAATACTTAAAAATTAAATTTTAAAACCACAATTTAATAAATTTACTTAGGGAGTTAAGTTTTAAAGGATATTATTTGCCCTAAAGACAATCTATTCCTTGGTGGCAATGTTTTATTTGTAAGCTATTCTGTATAAGTCATCCCACTAACAGTTTAAAGCATATGTAAAATAATGATTTTACTCCCAAGTGTAAAATAGTTTTGGTATTATTTTTCATTATTATTTCTGATTTGGAAAAGTTGAAATGATTTAGTTGTATGAGAGGATACATTAGAATTGAGTAGAATGGCTGTATAAAAAACTATTCAACAATGTTCTTCCAAGATTCAGTTGATAGGTCATATCCTCCATAAAACTTTAATCAGAATCGTTCTTCTTCCCAATTAACAAATCCCTGTGGGGTCACTGTACCCTATACAGTTGTCCAGCATGTCATTGCTTGAGTAATACATTATATGAATAGTTATCAAACTAACAGACAGTAGAATCTTCTGCAGTGCTTGTTAAAATGTAAATTGCACAGACTCAGCCTCAGAGCTCCAGATTTATTAAGTCTGAGTAGGACACCAGAATGTGCATTTCTGACAGGTCTGGTGATGCTGGTGCTGCAGGTCTGGAGGACCACATTCTGAGAAGCATTACTTTCACGGTGTCTTGGCTTCAAAGTCTGCCTCCCACAATGAGACCGGAGCCACTAAAGAATAGACACAGTATCTCACACTTAACTGGACACTCAATGTGTATTTCTGAATGAAAGAAGGCAGCAGAGACCCGGAAGTATTTAAAGGAGAACCAAGTGAAAGATGAAAATATTGAAGAATGTGACTTTCATGAAATAAATCAGGTGTGCCACCAACAGAAATCTTTCTTCATGGCCTTGAGTTTTATTTTAACTACTGCTAAGTCTATAGTCAATGCTCTGACCTTATAAGTGGTTCAATGAAATATATCATGATTTAAAGAAAACATGAAGGGTTTAAAATCAATACTGGATCTAACAGCTTCTAGCTACTGTACTTTAAGAGAATACATGTAGGAGTGTTTTTAAGCAGAGCTTTGCCGAACATGTTCTATAAACAAGCGAGGAAGCTCAAAGACCTGGATAATACCAAGTTGAAGAAAATATTCCTTCATTTTAATAAAAATAGTATTTAACCAGTAGTTATCATATATTTCCAAGCATGATGAGTAGCAACTATCAGAAACAAAAGATGTGCTGTAGAAACCCAACACAGTTCTGTGAATATTCTGGGCAGGCAGGAGACACTGATCTATGGAAAGATCTGGTAAGTTATATTAATACATAAGGCTTTGAAGAGAAAACCTGTGGAGATGTGAACTGACTTTAGTAGAAGAGGGAAAAAAGAAATTCTTAGCTAGGGGAAACTTCAAGCAGAGTGTAGATGTGAGCAGGAGTTTAGAGGCAAGAAGATGAGGAAGAAAGCTGCTAAAATGGTCTCCACACGGTCAAAAGGGCCTAAACCAGGTAGTGGTAGCAGAAGAGGACATCAAGAAGGTTAAATCAGCAGTTAAAAATCAGTTAGGTTGACCAAGATACATCATGTACAGGTACAAACACCCAATGATAAATGTAAATGAATTGTATACCTAAAATGTACCAATAAAAGAACTTAGAAAGAAAGAAAAAAAATCAGTAAGTTAGAATACTGACTGGATAAAGCCAAAGAGAAAGAGAAATTAAATTCAACGATTTTAAGTTTTTATGACAGAAAAAAAATATGCCAGTTAAGAAGAAGGGATGCTAAGAAGACAGAACCAATGCAGCAGTACCAGTAGCTAATGAATATCGAACTTGAGGGGCACTCACTTCCAGGGCTCCTAGCAAAACCCTAGCAGTGTGTTCCCAAAACATAGATTTTGTAAAATTTGTAAAAGTAATCTCTATCTCCATTGTTTAAGCTTCTGTCTTTCCACTCTACCTCTTCTTCGGTCATATTTTTCCTCATATCAGATGATCCTGGAGAAGCTATGGATGGTCATTTTTATTTAACATGTGGCATACTTGTCCCTAACTAGCACTCTTTAAATTTGATTAGCTTTAGGATCTGACCCTGTAGGGAAAGTTTCTGGTTGTGTAGAAGGTATTCTCACATTTATTCTTGGACTTTGATGTGCTGCCCAGAATTTCAGGTGGAAGAAGTCCGGCATGGGTTTAAATATCCAGTGGAACAGCTGGGACTGGTAAAATAAAGGAGAATGGTTGATGAAATCACTGAAAAATGAGAAGGTAGACAGAGGAGAAGACCAAAAATAGAAGTTCTGCATTCTGCTGGTAAGGAGAGGAAGAAGAACTTGGGAAAAGAGGAGAGGACGGAACAATCAGAATTAGAAGGAAACAATGAAGCTCAGGGCAATGGATACCCAGGAAAAAGTGACTCACAGTGAAATAAGGCAATGGACCCCTGGCCAGGTTGAAAAAGCCAGAGAGGGTGAATGGATACTTGTAGAAAGCCATGGAATCTGCAACTTTTCAAGGACAGGCCCTAAATATTGGTGTTCACTAGAGGAGTGATGTGAATGGACAGAGAAAAAATTTGCTATGCACTTTACTGGGTCCCATAGAGAAGCTAAAGAGCAGCACATTTCCTCAAACTCAAAGGGTGGTGGTGGGGTGGTACTAAAATTTGTTGCTGCTAATGACAAATACTGTGCATACCCACTCCAGTATCATAAGAAGATGTGTTAGTACAAGTCTCATTTTACAGATTAGGAAACGTGTTCAATGTCAGATCACCAAGCAGATCTGGAAGACAATTCCGAGTTTGCCTAACTCCAAGTCCATGATCATCCTTATAGCATAACTGAATAGCAATGAACCTATTTGTCTTCAGTATTGTTTTTTATTTTTTATTTTTTAGAACAGGGAATTGAACTGAGGACCTTGTGCTTGCTAGGCAGGCACGGCGCCATTGAACTACATCCCTGGCCCTTGTCTTCACTATTATTACAAAGATTATTCAACTAATTACCTGGAATTTAGAATCAGGAGAAGCTTGGTTCTAATTTTAGGACTATTTTCTGAGGTTTCACTTCAATTCAAAGATAAATGCTATATGCAAATTAATGTTACAGAATGCATGCTATTGCCTCACTAATATTTTATGTCTTTTATTCTTTATTTTGAAATTAATCTGATAACATTTGTGAACATGTTTAAAAGCTAAGATGTCAACATATTAATTTTTATTCTTCACAGCTGTCTAATCTGTAGACCTGAACAAATAAAAAACAGCATTTCAAAAGAAAAAACTTGGAAGAAATATATTTAGGAGAGAGAGTTTCTAAGTATAATTTGTTGTTTGAATATATATTTTTAAAGAGGTGCAAAGTAAACATTTTACTCTTTGCAGTCACACATTGTTTATCAGTTTTCATCAAAATAAAAGAAGGCACCTTGGTTTGTTTTTTCATTTGGCAGGCTGGCTTTTCGTATTTTAAAATATTTTATTTATGCCCACTGTTCTGTATTAATATGTAGCACACGAATTAATGTATTGTGCCCATTGGGCTGAAAGATGAACTGAATAAATGCCAGCAATTATTATCAAGCAATTTCAACTAAAACTATAAAACAATTTTAGCAGCAATTATGTTAAATGGTATTTTTCTTCAATTTAAAAAATAATTTTCTTCCTCAGATGTTCGTTGAAATTATTATATTTTATTTGCTGTATCTGAAACAGCAAGAAACTTAGCACATATAAGTTTTTGAAAATCCATTCTTGTAAGTATTTTAAGTTCTTAAAATAATACTTCACTGCTAAATGAAATTGAGGGTTTCCAGGTGGTTATGATGGAGACCCTGAGATCTGACCACCTTTAAAGTTTTCACTTCAAACTGTCTTCTAAGAGTAACTATTTGACTATGAATACTGTTTACTTAAAGCTTGCTGTATCTGTGTTCACTAACATTTAGTTTGCTACTCTCTTTAATTATAAAGTTGACAATATCTAATATAGTGCTTTAAAGTATATGTTCTATAATTTTTTTAACTGATACTGGTAAGATTTACAAATGGTAAGAATTATAAGATGTGGAACAATTGGAATTCTCATCCATTGTTGGTAAGAGTATAAAATCATACAACTACCTTGGAAAACTGTGGGATAGAGTCTAACAAATTGAAAAAAATACCAATCCCATATCCCAGCTTTTCCATTTCCATTACACACACAATAGAAATGAATTTGTTCACAACTCATTTTGTAGAATACTCATAATCATAACAGTTCCAAACTGATGACAAGTTAAAAGCCCATCCACAAGAAAATAAATTGTACTATATCTGTACAACTGCTCAGAAATTTTTTAAAATGACTGATATATACATTCTACAATATGGATAAATTTCAAAAAAATATTATATGGGTTGAAAAAACTAGACACAAAAGAGAACATTCTTTGTTATTTTATCTATGATGAGCTCAAGACAGGCAAAATCATTTATAAAAATAAACATCAGAGTAGCTGTTAAAGCCAGAAGGATCTTAACTGAGATACAGCCTGAGTGTCACCTGGAAGAGTGTGAGTAATGTCCTATGTTTTCACATGGATGGTGATTCCATGGGAAAGACACATGTTTTCTTCCACTGAGTTGTACACATAACATTTGTGCCTTTTATTGTATTTAAATTATATTTCATTTTTTAAAAAAGATAAATCAGTAACCAAAAGAAAAAAATCCATCATGCTTCTTATTCTTTTATGGCAAACTCAGTTACACATGTGTTTTGACTTCCTCCTTAGGATCTTTGCTTGTTGAAGTGAAGCAAAAATTGGATTCACACACCATGGAGGTTTTGAAGGGGAGGCCATCATACACACTGCTCTACACCATAGCTATGACAGAGGGGAGGAGGAGCTCTACATTTAGTTCTCTCATTCTCCCCTTCTCCATGCTGCAGCATTCATAAGAACTAGAAATCACTAATTATTATTATTATTATTATTATTATTATTATTACTGCTACTTGGGATCAAACTCGGGACCTTGCGCTTGCAAGGCAGGCGACAGAACCACTGAGCTAAATCCCCAGCCTCACTAATTATTTTGTACTAATACTTCAACCTCATTCCATTCTAAAACTCTAAGACTTTAAAGTGCTTTAATATTTCCTGCATTTCTCTCCTGTATTAGTCAGCTTTCCCTTTGCTGAGACACAATACCCAGAATCCACATCTTAAAGGAGGAGAGGTTTATTTGGCTCACGGTTTCAGGGGATTCCATCTATAGCAGGCTGGTTCCAAGGCAGAAACATGGCAGAAGGGCATTTGTAAAGCAAAGCTGCTTGGTTCATGGTGGCCGAAAACAGAGCAAGGGGAATAAGCAAGGTACTATATATAGTACTAAAGGTTATTCCTCCATGACCCACCCAGACACACCCAAAGTGTGCTTTACTAATCAGATAGGCATGTCTTAATCCAATTAAGTTAATTATCAGAATTAATGATCACACCTCCTGATCCAGAACTGCTTGCTTGGTCAACCTTCTAACACATCCTACTTCTTCTTGTTTTTAATCATAATTTATATGAGTAGATGCTGGCTCAATATCCCTTGCCTGTGGAAATATTTAAAATGTCCTAAGATGTGAAATCATCTCCAATAGGTGGAGATTAAGAAGAAGGTTAGAAAAGGAAATAACAATGGAGAAAAATACTAACAGATTTAGCTACAAGAACATACTAAATCTCTTTACATTAATAGCACCATAAACAATTCAATGCAAATAATTAACTGAGAAAAGAATGTTAGCCACAAAAAATAAATATAATAAGTGATTAATGATATTTATAAGTAATTCTTATAAAGCAATGTGAACAAAATGATTCCCTAGACTGAGTGGAAACAGTAATGAGAAGGCAATCTGGTGATGAATAATTGCAAGTCTATATCTGAAGATATGTAAACACTGAAGTCAAAAGAGTGGAAAACAGTTACACAAAGGGGATGATAAGATACCATATTTTCTCTCAGCAAATGACAAAGACTGAAAATAGTAATTGTTTTCTGGGATGATCACTGTCCTGAAAACTTTAACAGGTGATATAAAGAAGAAAGTGGGATGAGGACTCAGTTTGGCAACAAATACTAAAAACCTCGAAATAACTATACCTTCTAGCTAGTAATTATTCCCACACTTTATGTACAAAACACATATTTATATTCAGCTATCATGTATAACAAATGTTTATACACTTAAAGAAGAATAATCTAAATGTCTAACATCAAAAGAACTGGTGGAGCTGGGGATGTAGCTCGGTGGCACCACACCTGCCTCACAACCCACAAGGTCCTGAGTTCGATCCACAGCACAAAAAAAAAAAAAAGAACTGGTGGATAAGTTATAGTCCACATTGACTACTATGCAGTCTCTAGAATGTTATAGCTTAGAAGGTAATTTATATCAAAGAAAGATATTCACCACATACATTGAATTAAAAAGAAAAGTTTGCAAAATAATCTATATAGTAGTAGCCTATTTTTTAAAAATGTTTAAATATATAAAGACAAAGTCCTAAAAGGAACATGCTAAAATTTTAAAGGCTTTGTTTAGATAATGATTATGGATGTTCTAATATTTTCCCCAAACTTATTTGTTTTCTAATTCTTCTATAATAGAATAATACTGATAATCAGTAATAACAAAAGCTATTAAAAATTTTATCATCTCTAAATATCTTAAGAGTTGAGAGAAAGAATTTTAAAACATAGGAAAGCTCTCCTTTTCCTCCGTTCATTAATGATGATGGACAATGAAAACAAACCCATGTCTTTTTGCTTTTTCCTTGCATCCCCAAGGATATTCACATTAGAATATCCTCCCTCACAATACTTATTCCCTATCCTTCCTAGTCCTGATGCTATTTTCTTCCTATTTAAAAAATCTCTTTATATGATATAAATGAAGCAAAGAAATATTTAAAACAGAGAGCTTAATGGTCCACACAGGAGTTATGGTTACCCTCAGTTCAAGTAAATTTTAATAAAGTAGCTCCAAAAAATAGAAATTCTCCAAATATAAATGAAAAACTTGTTCAGTTTCTCAGAGCTTGTTTACTGCCGTGGGAATTACTTGATTTAATATTCTTTACAAAGGATGGCTTGGATATGGTTAGATTACTCTGAGTTTGGGTGACTTATAAATAAAACTGAGGGAAAAGCAGCAAGAACTTGGGGGAAAAAAATGAGAGCTGGGGCAGCTCATCTTCCTGAATCTTAGTCCTCATTTGTAAAATTAGGCATGGGAACTAGTTAATTGCTAAAACCCCTCTCTGTTCTCCAAATTTCTAATTCTAGAGGTATACTTATAATCCATGTAAATTCAAAAAGAATACAAAATTAAAACTCATTCACAATGTCATTTTAAAGAGGATATAACTGATTTAAGATTAAGACCAACAGCAAGGAAGTCCATAAAATATTTAACACTAAAAATTCACCATCCTTAAAGGAGATGAGGCCTGGAAAAGGTATTACAAAATCTAAAACATTATGAATAGAATATGATGAAAGGCATGCTGAAGTAACACTTGCATCCTAGTTTTCTTGATCAAAGACAAAATTGTTGAGCATAAAGTTTTTAAGAAATGTTTTGTAGGGCTAGGGATTTAGCTCAGTGGCACCATGCCTGCCTCATTAGCACAAGGTCCTGAGTTCAATCCCCAGTACCAAAAAAAAAAAAAAGAAATGTTTTGTATAAAAATAAGGAAACCATACCTTAATTTGGATATTATACTAAAATAATCCTTTCTAAGGATAAAGAGAATAGAAGACTAAAGAATCTGTAAATGGAAAGACAAAAGGACTTTGCAGACTGAGATTTTTGAATTGTGTGTGTGCATACATGTAACCCCCAAAAGTGTAAATCCAGAGCTAAAACAGAGATAGTCCTCCCTAGGGATATGCTATACCATCAAAGCAATAGCTCTGACAATTTAAAGGAAAGCTTCATGCAGTGTAATTCCCATTTCATATTTTTTATGTAAAACAGTACTTCCTTTGGAAGGACAATCAATTTAGCAACTTGTTAGTATCTTCATTAACACTGTACCCATAGCAATAGATAACTAATGGGGAGATATCAAATTTAAGATATATTTCTACATGATTCTGCCTGCATCCTCTGGATATAAAAGGCATTGCTAAGAACTGTTTATTAGACAGTGTGTGTTGGAGGTTTATAAAAACTTAAATAAAAGCTAAAAGCCATCAGTTATAGATACTTCCTGAAAATGGTATAAACCCTTTCTCCTCAAAGAGCTGGGCAAGGATCATTAGTTTCCTAAGATGATATTTAAAAATGCAAGTTTTTGAGCCCAATCCCAAATTTTCTGGTTAGTTTCTCAAGTAGAATCCATCTTGGAATTTCAGTAAGTTCCCTGGGTGATTCTAATAGAGTTTAAATTTTAATAATCATCATTTATGTCAGGTTGCAGCATTACTATTTTCTAAATGAGTAGATTACTATATTATTACAATGTTGTTATTCTCCTTAAATACAATTATGCAGCATTTTACAAACATTATTGCATTTATTCCTTATATAATCAGGTTCAATGAGGATAGGGAATGTCATTTTTATCCTATTCAGAAAGGTCATCCAACCACTAACTGTGTATGGTGACTCCAATTTTCATGCTTTTTTTAAACACAAATTTTAATAAAGGGTATCAACACCCTAAGAAATAAATCTCTAATAGTACAGTCAAGCAATTGGAGAAATATTTAGGTGTGGTAGGCTGTATATGTAGCTCAAAAATGACATCTTGCTGATTGAAGCTGGCTTTAAAGTTGGTTCCAAGTAATAGAACAGACATATTATTACTTCTGTGTAAATAGAGGAGGCCTTCTAGGAAATTTTCTACAAACATATCAGTATTATGAATATTTATTGTGGGACACTGAGATGCAACAAAACCACACACCCTGTCCTCCGGGAATTTAATCTAGGGAAATTAGAATGCTGTTTTGAGATGCCAAATCACCCTGCTGCAGCCAGGCAGGTCTGCCCACGCCCTACTGAGGTCCTAGTCTCCTGGAACACACCGAATCAGCCCGCGCCCCCGCAACAATCCACTGGACCCCACCCCCACTCCTCTGTACAGCCATCTGGTTCCACACCACAAAGATGCAGAGGACACCTGGCCACCAGACCACGGTACTGAGTCCCGCTGCTCCCAGCCCAGAGGTAGGGGCTTCTAAGCTGCCGTCTCACTGCTCCTGGTCCAGAGGAAGGGGCTTCCCATTCACCATCCTTCCCGCTGCTCCCAGCCCAGAGGAACTGGCTTTTGGGCCACCATCCCTACCTTTGCTCCCAGCCCCTGTCCCACCTCTCCCAGCTCAGAGGAGGTAATCCGTGCAGGTGCTAACAGCCCCCCACCCAGTTGAAATGAGAGAAAACCTAAATAAGTCTCAAAATCAGACTTCCAGATGACCTACAGCAACCCCAAAGGGAAATGAGATGGAACACTCTGATACTCAACCACCTGGACCCACTCAACTGGCAACAAAAGGGGATCTGGAAAAAATGAAA
>NW_004624738.1:31559739-31733671 GCF_000247695.1 Heterocephalus glaber
TATAATATTAATCCATGCAAATAATTTTGAGAAAGATAATGGATTTTTAATTCTTTCTTTTTTAAAAAAATTAAAATTATGATTTGTCTTTCTCAGTGGTTTCGTCGCCTGCTGTGCAACCACAAGGACCTAAGTTCGATCCCCAGTAAAAAAAAAAAAAAAAAAAAAAACTGGACTTCTCAATGAGCTTCTTCAGGTTTAAACGGAGCTCCTACAACTTCAATTTTGTAAGCTGGACTACTTTGTTCTTTTGTTCTACGTGGATATTCTTATTGAGAAATAATAGTACCAATCTTACAAAGTTGGATTATAGTAAGGATTAAATGGCTTGCTATTTTAATAAGAGTTCAAAACAGTATCTGGCATGTAATAAGCACTAAGTGACTGTTCAGTAAACACACAATGTAACTGACCATTTCCTACCACTGTGCATGGGCCTATGCACAGTTCTTCATGGAGACAGTCTGTTTATTGGGGAGAATCAGTGCCCTGAAGTATGTACTTCTGCGATACTAGCCACTTCCTTACTGCCATCAAGAGTGCAAGTCATTTCTTTTGCAAAGAGAATGAAAATTTTAATGTATTTCACTAAAATAAAAAGGCAAAGTTTTACATTTAAAAATGACATTCCTGAGGCAAACTTTTATTATTGGCCAGTACAAATAGACAGTTATGATCTATTTTAGTCATTAAAAAAGCACCTGGACTAAATATCTTGCACATACACTAAAACACAGGGCTTTTCTTAAAGATGTTTATCAGAAACTCATTCCATCTCTGATTTTGGTATGATAACTTTTTCACAAACAGCATCAAAACCTCTGCACTTCACTTAGGACAAGTCTCAAGGAAAAGAAAAATGAAGGGACAAAATAAATTATTTACATATTTAACAGTGTGGCCAATTAACCACTGTCCTGACAGAGACTATTATTCATGTTACTCATCATGTGTTAATACTTTGACAGTAGAAGTGAAAAATGACTGATAAAGCACTCTGCTATATTGAAAATATTAGCAGAGCATGGAGGTACATGCCTGTGATCCCAGAACTCAAAGAGGCTGAGACAGGAGGATCACAAAAAGTTTGAGGTCAGCCTGGGTTAGCTACATAGTGAATTCAAGGCCAGCCTGAACTACCTAGCAAGGTCCTTTTTCAAACAAAAAAACAAACAACAACAACAAAATTCATATCTGTATGTATTTAAGTGTGGAAGGAAATGTAGCTCAGAATTATAAGGAAAGTGCCTCTCTTTCAAATTTGGAAACATGTAATCTGAATTATGATCAGTTTTTAATGATTATGTAGGCATAAATGGTCCAGTATGACAGATTTTCAGAGATTAAATAATATATAAAGAAAGTAGTCTATTATACAATGCCCTAAAAACCAAGTAGAAGGCTCAGTTTCTACATACATCTCTTAGATGAAAATTCCCAAAGGTATTTGAATTAGTCATGCTCAGTATTATTTCTCCACACTACATTGTAACATACTTGATCACTGGAAAGGAAAACTACACATGAAGGGGAATAAACAGATACAAACTAAACTCTTCATAACAAAGACATATTTTGTAAAATTTAAAAGTGAAGTGCATTGAGAAAATTACACACTTCTTTAACATACGCTGCTGCAGCCTGAAAGCAAATTGCTAATCAGCTGGTGTAAAAGAATCACAACCCTGGGCCTCCACCCTGGCCCCGAATGTAGTTCTTAGAGCTGCAGCACAATCACTCACAGGGATGTTCTTTATACTCTACAACTATCCACACTTTTGATGATTTTCTCTTAATGTAAAATTAGAGATTTAAGAATCCAATATATCTTAAGAAGCATCAAAATTACTTCTGTTCAGCAGCTCTCAATCCTGTAGTCATCTAGAAAAATATGGGCTGATAACCAGATGGTAACTAATAGCCAGGGAAGGCTGAAATACACAAATAGTTACTTGTACTAATGTTAGTCCAATGGCAACTCAGATAATCAAAACAACTACCGCATCCAGAAGTGGCATCCAAATCAGTAAATGTCACCAACACGTTTTACCACACATTAAAAAAGCATTGTGTTATTGCTTGCTTAATTTTTCCCCCTCTGGTTGCTAATTGTCAGAGATATATCCAAATGTTTTCTCTCACTAATAGTAGTTATTTGTAGAACAAATTGCAAAGTATACACATGAACACATAAAATCTATAATTTTGCTCTTTAAAAAAAGTGTAGATCACATTATAAAAGATATTTAAATTGAGGATTCCATAGCCAAATGGGTTCTTCCAAGATTCCTAGAAGCCAGATAGAACTTAAGTTCTACATAACTATATACCTTGGAAACATACCAGAGAAATGCCTTTCTACTCTGCCACTGTTATAATTCACAAATCTCATAAGGTCCACACAATCATCACAGCAGATTCTTCCTATATTCCTATACCACTGATAAAAGAAACTCTGCCCCAAATTATCATCTTTTAGTCAAAAAGCTTTTTAGTACAACTATTATTTGATTATAACATTATCACCGAGTATGGTACTTGGAGGTAGATTTGAAAATGGTCCTCATTTATTAACCTTACTTCTTTTTTTTTTTTGGTACCAGAGATGGAACGCGGGACCTTGCGCTTGCAAGACAGGCACCAGAACCACTAAGCTAAATCTCCAGCCCTTATCAACCTTACTTCTTATTTATTGACTAAATATAACAATATAGTAGCTAAAATTCCTTCTACTGGAATGAAGTAAATGGAATATGAAGTACTGGAATAAACTTAATGTCTATATTCACTTGAAATTATTTGAATTCTTTCACTGTGAAATGTTAAGTATTGAGGAGAAAGATATACTTGTCCAGAAGTGAACATCACACAATTTACCCATGTGCTGAAACAACACATGATACCCTGTAAATACACAGACTTTTAATTACTGATGAATAAATACATGTGTATAAAATATATAAATAAAGAAATTCTTAATAACCATGAGCAAGTTACTCTTTCTGGCTAATTTTATTCTAAATGAAGAGAACAATTATTGAGAATTGAATTTGAAAGTGATGACACTGGGACAAAATTCAGGTCTTCTAAATTTAAATGCAGTATTTTTTTTAAAGTTTTGCCTCTTATTATACTGTCATGGAAAAGCGAAAGCACTATGGCTACTTATTAATTAAGTGGCCTTGGAAAAACACCACCTTTCTAAATCTGTTTCTTTGTCAGCAAAATGATGATCACCAGCCCTGGTGGGGTGGTGAGGATGATTAAACAAGACACTTTACATAAAGGCACTGGGGAAATATATACTTAAAAGATAGCTGTTTTCACTCTGTTCTGGCAAAAGCTTGAGGGAATGCATTGCTATGTGATCAACATTGAAAAATCTTGCATTTTGAAATATTTTAAAAGGCTATTACAAATTTCTGAGTGGAGAAGTATTTTATACTCTACATAGACCAGGAAAGGCTGGGCATAAATACCTAGTGCAGGAAGCAGGTGTGTGTCTAAAGTACAGTCCTTCAGACTTGAGCCCAGAGGAAAGCACTAGGTAAAAGGACCATGAGCCTGAGTTCAACACACTGGCTCCTATGCACCCAAGGGAGCCACTCTATAAGAAAGGATTAGGACAGTTAGACTGACTGCTCAAGGATACTGTATGCAGTCTTTGCAAAACTATCTCCAGATACATATGCTGAGAAACAATATTAAGTTCTGGGAAAAGACAACAAGATCATGAGGATTTTATGAGATCCTTATGATCAGAAGAATCTTAGAAATGGAAATAATTTTAGAGGTCTGCTAGTCCAGTATTTGGTGAGGGGGAGAGAGAGAGAAATAGAGGGGGAGAGGAGGAGGAGCAGGAGGAGGGAGGACAAAAAGAAGAAGAAAAGAGGGGAGGAGAGGAGAGAAAGAGAAGCAAGCATATGATTGAGGATAAGTATAAAAACCCATGCTCAGTGTTATTATTGAGATTGTTACCATCTTAAAAACAAATTGTACTTTTTATTAAAAGGGGGCACAGGATGAGTCACTGATGATTGTCTTGAGAGACTGGTAGCAGTAGAGTATGAATGATTTTTCTCTACATGAACCAAATTCTATGGCTCTATTCTTTCCTCAAAGACCAAAGCTCTGCTACTGGTTTATTACCCCGAAAGAGTGACTTGATTATATGGTATTCTGGTGTGGAGGAGATGAATGAGTGTGGCCCCTACCCAGAACTGGCACAAGGGCTTCATGGGAAAGTATTTTAAAGGAGGAGGAAGTAGAAGATATAGATTCTACTTTCAATTCTGCTAGTAACTTGCTGTGACCACATATGAGTCTACATCACTGGCGTTATTTAGATTTCTGCTCAAATTTTAGAGCTAAAAGAGAACTGATATTCAAAGTGGAAACTTTATTTCAGGAGTCACAGAGTTAGTAACTGTCTGACTTAGGACCAGAACTCAGGTCTGTTGATTTCAGTGCCTTTGATTCCAACCATATGTACCCTTTGAAGTCCCTCTTAATCATTTAAATAACAGCAACAACAAAAACATAGCATCTATTGGGGAGTAATTTATTGAGGACCTACTATAATGTGGGAACTTTTCAAATTTATGTTCTCATGTGTTCTACACTGAGATATAACGTACTGTATTTTATGCATTTAAAAAACATTCTTAGGGAAGATAAAATAGCTTAGTAAATCTACACAATGCTAATAAATGGCAATAGCCAATTTTCACATGGATATGTTTCTGAGAATTGTCTTCGCTGGACCAAGTTGCCTAGATATACATTGTGTTAATTTAAATCAATAAATCCCCCATTTTAAACACATTTCCAAAGCAAGCTTTATCTGTATTTGAAAAATAAAAGTTGTATATTTTGGTAAAAGAAATATGTGCAGCAACTTGAAAAAAAAGCAACTGTGCCAGGAGCTCATTCTAGAAGATTAATATTAAAGGGCAATAAAGAGTGATATAGACAAAATTCACTATTTTTATCAGATCAATTTATGTTGAGTCCCAGATGATGGCTACATATACATAAACTATGGGGTTTTTTATCATTTATGCTTGCAATTACTTGTTTTTAAAGAGAGGAGTTTTGTTTACTCATTTGATTAAGGGTTACCTCTTTCTAATAATATGTTGGATTTTTAGAACAAAGTAGTGAAGGTCTTGGTAACTGGACTGTAGGTATGCTGACTCCTCTTGCCTCAACCTTGCTACTCTTACTTTCCTTATTCTCCAGCCTTCCATGGTACTGGGGATAAAAACAAAAAGATGTCGTTAAGGGGCATATATGATGTATTCACTGAGTGAGTGAATGAATGAATGAATGAATGAATGAATAAGAAACGAATACATCACAGTTTGGGGCAACAAAAGTTACTTGAGAGGGCCAGGATTACTTGAATTATGACTATTTCAAAGATTCTTGCAGAAATAGCTGGCCATCTTGTTTGAAACAGCATTTCAGTGGTGTAAGTTTTCTGTACAAGTGAGTGGAAGTGTGGTGCTGCTATTTCAGCAGAATATTCAGAGTGAAAAATGTTCCTGCTCACACACAGGAATTAATTTTCAGAACAGTTAAGTTTTTCTTCTATGTAGAGTATACTGTGAAAGGTATTGCTAATCCTCTTGGTTTCCACAGAAAAAAGCCAAGATCATCCTATCAAACAGCAACCTCCTGCCTCCTAGAAAAACCACAGAACAAAAACCTCCTCAGCAGAATCAATGAAGTGATCAGTAGGACCCAGTGAGAGGCCATCAGCCTTTCTTACAGTGTGCGTTATTATTAATACATGCTGGAAGCAAAATTCTGGTCTGTTTTCCTTTTTCTTTGTAATGATTTCTACTCCAAGAGATCAGCCATTAAACCACATGGAGGACCCTCTCAGTTTTAGTTTAAAAACCTCCGAGCTCACGAAATTGCTTTGGGCTATGGGTCACAAAGCTTTGATTCTAATTCCTCTTTGGCTCTGATCAGAGATCTGGCTATATTTTTTGGCCCATCCATGTAAGCCTCAGTAGCCTGATGTGGAATACTTCCTTCGAAACTCCCACGCCTCTTAGAAGTTTAGCATGTACACTGAGAGTGCCTCATAAAGAATAGCATTACACATTAAGGATATAATTATTACACTTATATAACAGCAATGGACTTCAAATACAAACCACACTTTTAAAATCTGTAAACATTTCCTTCTGGGAAAACTTTCTTGCCTCTTTCTAGTATAAGCTCATCACAGCAATATAATCTCTGTGGCTCCTATTTGTGGGAGAAGGGCTGGCCCTGGTGCACTCAGACCTCTGGTAGCTCTCACCTTCCTCTATCTCCTGAAATTACTGACAGGCTCCCAGCTAATTTTCTAAAGTATGCAAAGCAGAGGTACTTAGGGAAGCCAGGAACTGCGCTGGGACCCTGAACACAGCGCTGACATCATTCTGTGCTCTGCACATATGCCACATCACAAAAGCAGCACCGGCTGAGCACATGGGTCTAATCTGGAATCTTGCTGGTTTTAATTACAAGCAGGTTTGCTTTTTATCATTTACAGTCACACAGTTCTTCATTTATTTAGCTATGAAAAATAATTTGTCTATGGAGGTAGTTCCATCATTTATCCTTTTAAATACATGCAAAATACAGTAGGGCCATGCAGTGTTCTCAGAACGTGGTTCTCAATATATGCACTTAGAAAAAACTCCCCATCATCTCTGCAACTGGGTCAGCATGCACAAAGACGCTGGGGTTGCCATAAGCTCTCTCCACCCTGCAAACCCTGTGACACCTCATAATAGTGCAAATGAAGCATAGCACCATGAGAAAATGAAGAAGAATGAGCTAGATAGTCCACCCAGCAGTTTTTAAAATACAGGAGACTCAGTTGTATTCCCTGAAATATACCACACATGATTTTTTACATATTCCAGTGCACATATGTATTTCCTATTATGAAAAAAGTCTTACGATTCTCAGAAATTCTAATACGATCAAACAAGCTTGTCGATTTTTCATCTTCACACATATATTTGCAATAATCTCAAATTCTGAACTAAATCTCATTTTCACATGTCTTGATTTTCTGCTGGGAATCTGTCATACTGTCTTTTACCTTTGTGCTTTCCTTCTACCCTCAACTATTAGGCTCAGACATTCATTCCTTGTGAGCCCTTTGTCCCAATAATTTGCTAAATATGCAGGGAGCTTATTGAGCCACCAAATTCAACATCACCTCTTTCTTATTAGATTTCTTTTAAGCTTTCACCCTGCCAGCCCTGTGCTCATCCCCCTATCCCATCAACCCACTGCATCTTCATCTCCTCCTCTCCCACTTTGGGGGCCTATTTCATATTCTAATATTCCCAGACTGTTTTCTATAGAGTTAATTCTCTTTTCAAGTAAGGGAAAGAATAAAGCACTAAAATGTCACACTTGGTTTTTATCTGGTCAGGGCTGGCTCCTGATGGTTAGAGTTGTTCTTCTGATTAAAAAAAAAATCGGAAAGAGTGGCAGTATCTTCCAAAAAAGTGAGTGTTAAGAGGCTGGAGAGAGTTTAACATATGGCTATATAACAGCTCCTTCGGAGGGAAGGAAGTTCTCTGACCCAAAAGAATAATACCACTCGATACCTACACTCTATTTCCTCCACTATCCTCCTATTCTTTTCTCTTTCAATGACAGATGTGCCTGATTTTTCATTCACATGCAGAGGCAATCAGTGTATTCTGGAGGAAAAGAAATGTTTTCCAAGACCAGCAGACGGCGCCTGCCTGGGGTAGAAGCTGCAGTGGGAAAGGAAAAGGAGAACCAGACTGATGCAGGGCTCTGGGTGTGCTCCCCCATAGCCCAGGCACTGTCCCCATTCAGCTGCCCCAAGCTCTGCAGAGGGGCACAGTCACTGGAAAGGAGAAGTTACAATGCCTATGTCACTATGAGCTAAGTGCTTCCCACTGCTTCAATTAGGTGCCCCACCCCCTTGCACCACCAACTGCCTCACTGCACCCACCCACCCTTGCCCTCTCCGACCCTCCGGAGCCCTGACTGGCTTCCTGGTGGGGACTCAAGATCTGCACAAAAGCAGGGCAGTGGCTGAGATCCACAACAAGCTCCCAGAGCACTATGTGAGCTGGTGGTGAGAACAGCAGAACTCTTCCTGCTTTAGAGGGCTCTGCCCTCTGCTGCTTGTAGCTAAAAAGGAAGCCCCCATTTGGGACATCAGCACTGTCTTGCTATTTATTAGCCCCTCCAATCTCTGGGTGAAAGCGAGGGGAAGAAGCCAAGGAACCAATTCCCAGGGCACGCAGTTTCACTATTACACTCCCAGAGAGGGATTGCCAGGGCGACTTGGTCCTCTTCACCTAGATTATGCTAGGGCTTTCTGTCTAACCAGAATTGCTCCCAGGAAAGACGCCTTACCCTGGGGAAGGGGGTCACCCTGATACCCCTGAGGAAGAGGCCATCCTAGTAACGCCAGAAAAGGGTAAAACACAGGGTAGAGGGGCAAAGTCCAGAGTTGAACCAAGTTTTAAAGGTGAACACGCCCTGGAAGGAAGAGGTGGTAAAGAGATGTAAGAAAGTGTGCACAATGTTCACTCTGCTGTGTAAATGGGTGGGTTTTACACTATGGGGGAAAAGACTGGGAATGGAGAGAGAGTCACACTCGAAAAGTTTGATGTATTTCGAAATAAGCATGTACCTGAAGATGAGCCAACACCATGGAGAAGGAAACTGCTAAGCGAGGAATTTTTCTACACTCTACTCTACAAAGCAACTGGGGTGTTCGGGGACAGCTTCCCTGGGCTTCAACTTCTCCTCCAAGCAGACCTCCTGGCTTAGCCCAGCCAGGAGAAATTCATTCCCTCGTTGGGAAAAGCTAAACGCTGAAGAAGGAGGTAGCAGGGCCTCCTCTCAAGTTCCCACAGCCTGCAGACCAGGTGCTCAGGACGGACGAGGGCTGTGCGGCCAAGCCACCGTCCCATTTAGGAAATAGCCCAATCCCCAAGAAGAAGAAACGCTTGTTAAGTAGGGAGAGAGGCAAGGGGGTCAGTCCGGAAGCCCCTCTGCACCTGCTAGGGCTGGCCAGCCTGGTCCTGCCCACTTCTCCACTGAAGGGAGTGGCAGGGCAGGAGGGCTCGGGCTCTCCCTGAGCGAGTGGGGGCGCTTCCTGGCCACTGCAACTGGGGCGCTCGCTCGGACTGGAACCTGACCCTCCCGAGCCAGGGCAAGGGCTGGAGGTGGGCAGAGCGCAGCGCAGACAAAGGTTCTGCAGAGCCCTCCTCATGCCCTCCGCTGAGTGACGCTGCCTCCCGCGGGGCCAGGCTGGTCCGGTGCTGGTGCCCACATCTCTCAACACCTCGACCAGGAGCGCCCCTCCGCCCCTCGCCGCCCACACCCGCGACGCCTCCCCGGCCCCTCCATTGTCTTCAGAGAGCTCAGTGGCTGCACTCAGCGCGCCCCAGTGCACTCCTTTCCCACCTCCCTTTTCTCCGGGCCCCGCGGGGAGCGCAGGGAACAGGGTACCCGCCAGAACTTGGCACCGCAGACCCACCGTGTCCGCCTCGCAAGGATGCCGGTGACCTGTAGATCGCGATAGGCACTGAATGATGCTTGCTGCTGCCGTGGAAATGGTGGATGTGGTGCGCCCCCAAACTGGACGCCCCCCACGCCACTCCGAGGAGGCCGCTGAGGGCGAGCGGTACGGTCCAGAGCAGGGCCAGGCGCCCCCCCGCGCCGCCGCCGCCCCCGGGCGCGCCCCGGAGCATCCTCGGGGCCTGGGGGGCGCGCGCCGCGGGAGGCAAAGTTTGGGGCGCGGGAGAGGCGAGGGCGCGAGGGCTGGGCTGCGGGGCGGGCTCCTCACCGCGCCAGGGCGCCCATCCTCTCTCTCCTCCGTGCAGTGTTCTCGGGGTCTTGGGTTCTGCGGAGCCGGGCGCCCCAAACAATCCGAAACATCGCCGAAGCGAGCGCAGGTGGCGGGGGGCGCGCAGAGGGCGGCTGCGCCCGGGCGTCCAGGGCTCCAGTTGCCCCCGAGGTGCTCCCCAAGAGTTTCGGGCAGGCGAGAGCGCGTGCCGGGGCGGGGGTCGGGAAACGTGCGAAGCTCCTCCCGGAGGGTCCACGCTCCTACATGCCAGCCATCCAGCGCGAAGCCGCTAGGTGAATCCGCTCAGCATCGCGGGTGGGCACTGGCGAGGCCGCCCGGCCGGCCCAGCCTCCGCTCACGGCCACAGCAGAGCCCCCGGCCCCGCGGCGCCCCCGCGCTCCATCGCGCCCCGGCCGGCTCGCCCGCTCGCGCCAGCCTCCCCCGGGCAGCGCGCACGGCCCCGCGCATCGCCGGCTCGGGGACCTCCGCCCGCACGGACGCCCGGCCTGGGCGCCCAGGGGGAGCGCGCTCTCGGGAGGGGAGCAGCACCGCCGGGGAGGAGGGCCGGGAGCGAAGACGCAGACCAAGAAGTGGGGGAGGAAAAAAAAGACAAGGGGGAAAAGGAAGAAAGAATAAAGAAAAAGAAAAACCACACACGCTAGCGAGGCAAGGGGCTGTATGCAAATCTGCAGTCTCCAAACAGCAAATCACCGAAGCTCGCATGCAATGCAGAGGACGAGCCTATGTAACAAGGGAGGCAGCTCTGGCTTCCCACGAAAATCGCCCCGCGTCGCCTCTCCCTCGCATCCTCCCCACATCAAAAGCACACGAGTTGAGTAGTGCGGTGCGGGGACGCCTAAAAGCAACTCCGCTACTCAGCCAGGTGATCCCCTCGTTTGAATTACAGCGGCAAATGGCACCCTTTCCCTACTCCTGTGGCTCAGATGTAACCAGTGTCTTCAGAACTCTGGAAAGGGCAAGAATTCGGCTTTTTTTTTTTATTGGACCAAACTTATTCTACCAGATCTCCAAACCCAGAGTGCTAAATACAGGTTAGTACCATCTCGTCAGGCATCCATGCTGATGATCTGTTAATTGCACGCACAACTCCCAACAAAGAATCCTGCTTCCCACTACAAGGTTCTATCTCACGTAAGACAATGTAAGTTCAGGGAACTAAAACTCACAAAGAGGAAAAAGTAGTGAAGTTGGAAGCCAGGGAAGAGGGAGAAAGAGGGAAAATGTCGAGAAAGGAAAAGGAGATAGGAGTGAGAAACAGTATGAATACAATCACTGGTGTTTCAGTAAATATATTTGGGATATGTAAGATCCAGCCATGATGATCTTTTGAGGGTAGAGTTCTGGCTCTCATTCTGTCATGTAAGGAAATAGCATCCAAGAACCAAGATTGCCAAGTGTAGTGCACCCAAGGAAAAGACCCATTTATACTCTGTGAAGCACAGCATTCTAACCCGAAAGTTAAAGTGTTCTGGGTAAAAGACCCACAAAGCCACCACACACTGAGTGTAGAGATCTAGCAAAGCAAGTAACCGAATGGAGCAGGTCCAAACTCAGATTTAGATCTCTGGAAAGTTTTCTGGGTTCCGAAAAGATGATAAAAATGATAGCATGCCTACTGGCTGGACATTTTTTTGTCTTTACTGTGGGAGAAAGACAAAGAGAAAAACTTTGAACACACACATAACTAATCTAAAGAGTCCCAGAATGTATGTAGTGTGTTTTTCAAAAAGTGTAACAGTCTTGTATTGGAAAAAAACACAAGTTATTCTGGGAGGACGTAATTCAAATCAGGTACTCAGTTGGCCATTTGGAATTGTACGTTGCTTACTTTCCCTTTCAAAGAATTCATCATGGCAGTCTGATAGCCATTGTGTTAATGACCAGGGGTTCCCCAATTCATAGCAATTCAACATCTCATATTCTTGTCAAAAGTTCATTTGGATTTTCTACCAAGATAATTCTCCAGTAGTTCATTAATCTATTTAGCTAAGCCTGGTCTCTTAAAGTCCTGCAGCAGCTCATGGGCCAACAGAACCCCGATCCAGCACCTCCTATGTGCCTTCTCTGCCCATGTCCCGAGACCCCTTTCCTGTTCATTTTGTCATTTTTGTAGCATATGTGTTTTAGCTCATCAATGAGAGAATGGCATTTATTTTTACCATATCAAATAGAGCATCAAAAGGAAAAGGAAAATCATCCACAGAGTATGTTTGCAAGACTGTAGGTCTGTATTCCCAATGTGACATTTCAGAGTGTCAGCATGGAAAGATCACTGGATTAGGAATTAGGAGACATGGGATGTATTCTTCGATCCACCACTTACTGCTTATGTCACGTTCCTTACTTAGCCTCTCCCTACGGCTCTGTGGCTTCCTTTATAAAATAACCAGGTTCCTATCTTTCCTAACAATATCACAGGGCAGAAAGGAAATAATGCAATATTTAATGTTGCATTAAACATATCAAATGCTCCCACAATTAAGTCATAATGCCACTTCCCTTATGTGGGTGTAGCATACTTGGGTTGATTAGCATGGAGAAAACATTCAGTTCTTTTCCTTCTATAAGAAATGTAAAGCTGGACGGGGGATTTAGCTCAATAGTTCCACTGCCTGCCTTGCAAGCACAAGGACCTGAGTTCAATCCCCGGTACCAAAAAAAAAAAAAAAAAGAAATGTAAAGCTTTGGATTGTTCCCCAATACCCTCATATCTGGTGTTAGTCAGCCCCTCCCTTCCCCAGTAGATGGTAGATTCCTGAAAGGGACAGGAGTCGAGACTTTATCTGTACTCCCCTCAGTGCTCAGCATATATGAAATATAAGTTTCTTAGTACATACAGTCGATTGCCATTTTTCTCAGTAGTTATGGTCTATAAAGTCACCATGAACACTAAATTAGCAAATATTGAACCAGTGCTCTTAGAAAGAAATGCAGGGTTAGGTTCCTGGGAACCTCTGCTCATAAAATTTTGACCAACTGATTAATCCATAACCTTATTTTATGTGTCGCTATTTAAAGATGCCTTATTTAATATATATTTTCAGTTCATTAGCACTGAAGTCATGAAAGGCAGTACTCTATTGCATGCCTGAGGAGGCGGATCCAGCCGATGTGTCTTAAGGCGCAACACAGTCTTCTTTGACTTATGCCTTTTAGAAAGCACTTCAGCATTATGCTTTGGTGTTGTTCTAAACAGCAGAAACATTAACAAAAAGCACAAAAACAAGAGACGTCACTAAATTAACTGAAATAGGGTGCTTGTATACAGTGTGAAGCTGAGACAAGAAGACACAACATCTCCATGTTCAATCTTAGCTGAGCACATTTGTCCGGAACTCAACTTTCTCACCATTCCCTGCATGTCTACCAAAAACTGACAAAGTGCCATTGGTATTTACCAGGGGTTACAAATAAATTTCAGCAAAGACAGGTGAATTTATATCTGTGAATAAGAGGGTCAACTGTATTTATTATTCTCTTTATTACTAGGAAAGTGTGGGTCAGGCTATTTGGACAGTGATTTGTATAAATTAAAGCCCAGATGGCTGGAATGAAGTCTGATCAACCTTCCCGAGGACATGCATTGAAGAAGAGGCTCCCCTGCTGCCTTATAATACCTAGGACCTTGGGAGATAAAATTAGGACTAGAGAAAGAATAGTCTAGAAATCTTAGTTTTACTGGGGTCTCAAGAGCTAAAGAAAAAAATATTTATGGCTGCCTTGGAAGAAATTGCAGCTGCAGTCCTGCAGGCCTATGTCCGGAGCAACTTTTCAAAACTTAGAGGGTTCAAGTGTGGATGCTATGCTGCCAATGCCACTGCAATAGTTGTTATAAGTATTTGTTATAATTTTGTGAAACAGGAGAAATTCTCTATCCAATAGTGGAGAAAATTTTTATGGACAAATCCATGATTAAATTAGATGAAGCAAAGAAAGCTTTTGGTTACTCTTTCATTATGTCTCTTCAGCTGATCAGTGCTTAAGCTTGGAATTATGTTGGCAAAGAGAAACTGAGGCAGCATGTGACAAACTGCTCTTGGAAGAGCCAAGCACTTGGGAGAGAAAATATGGTATTTGGATGCTTGTAATTTATACTTACATATTTCATAACAGATAGTGTGATATAAGTGTGCATTAGTCTTGTTCAGTACCTTATAAGAGTAGGTGCCTTCACCAATATTTTTTGATTTAAGAGGGAGAGTCTCACTATGTTATCTAGGCTGGCCATGAACTACTGGGCTGAGTGATCCTCCTGCCCAGTAACTGGGACTACAGGGTTATGTCACCACATTCAGCTCTTCATTAGAACTTTACGATCCAGCATATCAGCCAGAATTAGAGAAGCCAGAGGTTACTTCTGGAAGCCTTAGCATATCGTCATCTCAATCATAATATGGCTTTGCTCATTAGTCAGAACTCATGCTGGAAATAGGTTACTGGAGGAATTAATGTCTTGTCAATTGGTGTAATGGAAGTGAGCACAAGGTTCTTTGTTGAGATCATTAACATTCAAGAATGTGGGTTAGCCAAAATATTTTATAGACACACTTCAATTCTCCTGGCATAGGCTATGACAGTCTCTGAAGTCTCTCACACTTTATCATGAGGGATGCTGCCAAAACTTTAGTAGCAGTAAAGACTAATATTTATTTGTATTTGACACTTCTCTGGGAGTTTTAAATGTATTAACTCATTATAAAATCATATGAAGACGGTATTAATCTTGATCCCTAACCATTCCTTCACCCAATTCTGAGAGATGGTGAACTGGACGCCGTCACTGAAATACTGTCGTATGTGCTTTAGGAAAAACTTTTCTTGCAAGACATTTTCAGGGTCTTAAAAGGAAAAAGAGCTGGAACTTCTCTGATTTTCCTCAACAGGCTATACAATTTTACTTATGGAAAAACGTCTGTTTCTAAGGCAGAAGTTTGTCTAACTCTTGACATAATTATGACCTCTACTTGTGGAAACTTTTGGAAGAGTGGTTAACCATCCCTTGCCTCTAACAATTCTGGTTACTGAGATCTACCTGAAAGATCCTACAAGTTCTATAAGCTAACTTATCATACGTCAACTTACAGCTGTTGATTTGTAATGAAGGTGAACATAGGGAGCCTACATTAACAACAGGGTTAAGAAAAAGGGGTTGGGTTTGAAGGCTGAGGAAAGAAAACAAAGGAAATAGAAGGAGCAAGAGGAGGAAAGTGAGTGGAACAGGAGGTCTGTGGAGAAATGGAAAAGGACAGACCATTTCGAATTATTTTCTCATGTCTCAAAATCAACCCTCCTGTCTCGAGGAATAGGATGGTTGTCAGCCAGACATCTTCAGCCTTTCCATGTTTTACTTAAGCTTAATTGGAAATCCTTACAGCTCAGTATTAAGCTTTCCAAATAGAAAAGTAGACAGTAAAAGCAGCAGAGGGGAAGTATATTAAAACCTATGGGCAGCACTAATCTTTTAAAAATTAAAAAATGAGGAGAGTGTCAGTATTGTGTTTTGCATTTATACTGATGTCAGCATAAGAAAGACAAGCAGACCGCACATATTGGACTACCTGTAGTCCAGAGTTAGAACTGAGAGAGAAAGGTGAAGAGACTGAGAAGAGCGTGTGATCTGTGAGAGTTAGAAGGACAAACCCTGCTCCTGTTTCCTCTCTACTCACTGTAGGTCCCTAAAGGTATTCTGGAAAAAACATCAGAAGTGTAAGAGCACTGAGTGCCATGTAGGGAGAGCTGAAGCTAAAGGCATCACTGGAAATGTAATGTAATGTCTTTATTATTCAGATGATAAACTTGTGTTAGAGAAAAGTTAGATTTATTTATCATGTGTTTATATGTCTGAAAGTGCACCTTTATCTCCCACAACCCATAATCCAGTCATAGGTAAAGATTGGTGAATTCAGGCAATTTAGCTGTTACTTCGTGCTTCCACATTGATATAAATCAGGGAAAGGGGGTAGGGGATGCAACGTGAGCCAACGTAGTACCCTATTCGCTCCGATTAAAGCCTGGAGAAGCACTTTGACTTGTGAAACACAGTTAAATTTATTCAAGTCAAGGTTAGTTGTATTCAGGACTGGAGTATTTCACAATCTCTATCTTTCTTTTGTCCTGTTTAATAAAAGTGTCTTTATGAAGTGCTGCATAAAACTTAACACGTAAGCACAAAGGCAGAGTCACAGGGATTTGCTGTAACTGTATCTTTGAATGTTGTAGGTTTTATTTGCTGTTTCCCACTCACAGGGCATCTTTCAACCAAAGTCATCACACATTGTTTTTCTTGTTTCAACCACTTTGTGTTGTTGAATATTCTTATGCAAGTCCTTCTTTCCTCCTCTCTCTCTTTCTCCCTTTTATCCCCAGCAGTACTGGGAATTGATACCAAGCCTCCTTCGTGTTAAGCAGGTGCTTTACCACTAAGCTACACCCTCAAGGCCTTTTTATTTTATTTTGAGATTGGTTTTCACTAAATTGCCCACAGTGGGTCCCAATTTACAATCCTCCTGTCTTAGCCTCCATAGTAGCTAGGATTACAGCCATGAGCCTCTACTGTTTCAATGTGTGTTTACAATGTAATGGGAGACCATGCAGCTGGACTGCCAGAATTTGAATCCAAGATCCACTGGTATTATTGATGTGATACTGAGTTTAATAGTTCTTTCCCCCAGCTTCCACATGTGTTAAATGATTATAATAATATATGTAACAAAATAAGAACAGATTCTAAAATATATTAAGCATTTCATGTTAATGTCTGTTATGGCTTGTATCTAGATGTCCCCTCAAAGCCTCATATGCTCATAGGTAGGGCTTTTTAGAAGTGGCTGGATCTAGAGTGTGTGAATATGGATTAAGGGTGTGTGATAACTAAATCAGTCCACTGATTGGTTTAGCACAGTTCTGAGTGTGGATAATGGAAAGCCCACAACCAATAGCTTTATACACTGAATGAAATAAAAGAGAAAGGGAAGCTTGCTACTCTCTGCCTTCTCTGCCTGTCCTGACATGAACTGTTTCTCCTCTATGATGCCCCTCTGCCATGCCATCCTGCCTTGGAGCCAGACAACTACGGAATGAACCCTCCACACACTGTGAGCTAAAATATGCCTTTCCTCCTTTAACTTGTGGGTGTAGGGCATTTTGTCCCAGCTATGAGAAAGTTGCTAAGACATTATTCTGTATTCATATGTACATATTATAACCAGATACTAAAGATATAAAAATAATGGGCTGTGATGTGGTCTTGAATTTAGCCATATTCTAAACCCTCTCCCACAGTCTAGTTCACCTCCGCCAATAATATTATTAGTTTAGCCTTAGTTTCTCTAAATCTTTAGTACCCAAACTTCAGTGTGCACAGGAACCACTAGAAAATCTGTTAAATCACAGACTGCCTTGCTTTTGATCCCGTTATTCTTAGGGGGATCCAGGTATCCTACTTCTAACAAGGTCCTAGGTAATGTCTAAGCTTCTGGCCCAGAAGATCAAGGCTTTCAAAACCACTGCTTTGTTTAAATATCAAGGTCCTTGACACAAGTTTGCTTAATGAACACATGGAGAGCTTTCTCATTAAGCTACTTATTAATGATTTTACCTCCTTTTATCCAATCCTATTAAAACTTCAGCCACGTTATTGTACTCTAGGCCTGAACAACAGTGTTGTTCCCATTTTTGTTAAAACATTCTTTAAAGACTTCAAAAAGTCTCCCATATAAACCCATCTGCACTCACTTCATACTATACAACTACAAATTCCCTATACTTTTATTGGAAAAACCCATTTTCCTTTCCATCTTTGTATTTGAGCTCTCCTTTGCTAGCGGGTAAGGCCAGGAAGCAAAACACTACATTAGTATTGGTTAAGGTCTATTTCTGAGCTATGTGGTGTTAGACAGGTTCACTGAATACAATTTTCCCATCTGTAAAAGGGACTATTTCCAGGGTGCTGTACGGCTTAAATATATTGACAAATTTAAAGTATTTAGAATAGAACAGTATCTTGCATATAATATACATGTTTTGTTATTGTTGCTCTTTAGGGTGGGTTATTCTTTCTTCTTTTATGTCAGGGAGAAAATGAACCGAACTTATACTTGCTTCTAAAAAAACCCAAATAATCAATGTATCAAAAGAAAGAAGGCAATCACTTTCAGTTGGTATATCAGGCTTCCAGTCTGACCAGTATCAGCTTTAGAAAAGATTACTTCTGGGCCTGGGATTTAGCTCAGTGGTGCCACCATCTGCCTCAAAAGCACAAGTTCTTGCTCTATCCCCCTAGTCCCCTTACCAAAACAAAAAACAAAACAACAACAACAAAAAACCCAGAAAAGATTCCTGCCATAAAATGACCAAGACTCAGTCTTATTGTGTATATCCATCCATCAAGGCTGAAGAAAGAAACATGGCATTCTTGAGAATGGAATTAAAATTGGAATGGCAACCATAAGGCAAGTTAGGGTGATGTTGGAACTAACACATAATTTGCAAATTCTCTAGTAAATTCAGATATTCAAATCAGGAGCCAGAAACCATGAACCTACCATATGTTTAATTTTTTGAATGTCCCAATACTTAAAACATAAAACCTTTTGATCCATCAATATGAATTTATATTCTGGAGCCTAAATTACCATTCACTGCACTGGAAGGAATTTGATCATGCAGTTTGAATTGAATCTTAAATATCTTTCTCTGGGATTGACATCCCATTCAGGATTAATTAGATTTGTCATTTTGTCCAGACGCTATTTTGATGGTAGCATTATAGTTGGTATGACCATTCCACCATAAACATCTCTTCTGCAGTAAAAGTCAAGTTGCATAGCACAGCATTGTAAGCATTCATGATTTGCTCCATGCGGTGGCAACTCTTCTCTTACCTCCAGCTCAGCTTCTGCAGCTTCTCCTACAAGCTCCCCAGGCTCTATCCACATGAACTTTTCCATCTATACTAAATATCTTGCACTATTTTATATTTTTAACTTCTTTATTATTGCCCATGCCATTTCTTCTGTAAAAACTATCTTTTCTCCTTCTTTCTTCTATTCATATCCTATTTGTTTTTCTATCAAATTTGAACATGTATTTCTTGGTTGAAAAATATTTCTGAACTCTGCCAGTTATTTGCTACCTCCTCAAGAGACAGACTATTGCAACCACCTTGAAAAAAATCTCAAGACACATAATACTGTGTCCATATAATTACTCTGTTGAATGAATGAGTGAAGTATTAAAACAACTGGTTAAGTCTATTTCCATATTTAGGAGTTTAAAATGACCAAAACCAACAGAGTAAGGAAATAAAACCTCTTCAATTTATCCATGCAGGTTTCTTTTTGTGAACTGTTCATATTGCCTAAAATATATAAATAATTTAGGCTGAATTTTAATTTGAATGGTAAGTTAATTGGTTATAAAGAATAATAAAATTCACTGTCATATTTTCCTACCTATGTTATAGCAGATTTTTTTTCTCCTAGACTTTCTGAAAGAAAATTTCAACAAGCTAAGATGTTTGATGCCAATTTGAATTTTTTTTTTTTTTTTTGGTAGCGGGGATCAAACTCAGATCCTTGGACTTTCGAGCCAGGCGGCAGAACCACTGAGCTAAATCCCTGGCCCCTAATTTGAATTTTATAGTAAACATTTATAGCCAATTTATAAATCCTTCACAGTAGAGTTCTAATGGAAATACTGTCATCATCATCATCACTGTAACTATTTAAATATTATCACCATAGCAAAACTTATAACGTAGCACATTTTCTCTGGGATGGATGTGAGACGAACAACTATAGGAGTTGGAGAAATTTTCAGTGGTTCAATTCAGATAGCATTAAGTATTTCACATGTTAAAGTCTCTTAGAATATTTATTTCAGAATAAGTAGTATATGCACCAAAACCTTCATTCTTAAAGGATAGGGGATTTTCTGAACTTTTATAAGAGATATATGACCTTTGAGGCACATTGAAAAATCATTAATCAGTGGGTTTTTTTCTTTTTAACTGTCTTCTTTTTCTTTTGTGAATTATTTTTCCTCACATTTTCTCTGTTTTATTGCTGAGATGATTCCCCCAGAGAACTGTGTGTTTATCCTGACAGGTGTTCCTAGATCCACACACCTCTGTGGAATTGTTCCTGGCTGTGTTGAGGTACAGTAGAAAACATTACACCTCCAAAGTAATGAACTTACCTTATTGCATTCTAAATAAAATAAACCACAGAGCCAGTGGAATTAATTTACTTATGTCTTCCTAATGAATCTTTCTTTAGGCATATGGTATGGTCTTCAATATTTAACACAAGACAGATACTAAAACAAGTGTACCTGATGATTTTTGGGAAATGTGTCTGATGATTGCCTCATACCATTTTCTTTTCTTTTGTACTGGGGATCGAACTCAGGACCTTGCACTTGCAAAGCATGCAGTGGCACCACTGAGCTAAATTCCGGGCCCCCTCATACCATTTTAAATAAACTACTTTACTCTGACATTAATTTAGGCAACTAGTTGAAGACATACAAGAAACATTTCTAGATTTAAAAGAATTTTTATACAAATAGAAATAAATGCCTCTTTTACCATTCCTCTTAAATAATTAAAGCTGAATTTGCTGTTTTCAATTTTACAGGGAGGGGGGACTTTGAGTTTTCTGGGGACTGTAAAATCTCATGTAATAATACAACTTAGGAGTCAAATATTGAGAATAGAGTCATTTTAGTCCAATTCTCAGTGGTTTGTTTTACAAGTAATACTACCACCCAGTCTAGAAAACAAGCTTAAAAGATGACTAAAGCTGGAAACTTTTATGAGCAAAGAAAGATCAACTGAAAAACAAAATCAGTATCATTTTTATTTAGCGCTTATCAAACACTCAAAGCAACTCAGAAAAACCTCCTCTATCAAAAATTCAATCCGTTTGAGAGCACATAGGCTGTCCCATTCTAGCTAGTGTTTACAGTAGCACATAGAAGAGCCACCGCTAAATCACATCCTCATTGTTAAACTATGACAAGTTCTTAATTTGTCATTTCATTTTCCCTTGAAGATTTTCCCAGGCTTCTTGGTAATAACAGTTATCCAACTGACACTTGAAGATTTTATCAGTCATGCATTTTACTATTATTATTTAAATTTACTCATTTCAACTACTATTTACTGCCAAACTTTGTAGAAGCATGAAAACAGATATGGTAAAGGAAGAGTAAAGGTGGGTCTTCTCTTTTTCAGCACCACCAGCCAGAAACAGTATGAAACCAATGGATCATGAAGAAAAGCAATTTCCTACTTGAGGGATTAGATAGTCCTCCCTTTTGTAGTGTTAAATAAAAGTTTTAGTTATTTTTCAAGTAATACTGATTCGTTTCAATTTACATAAATAGGCTTTATAGAAAGTGCAAGAGACTCACAAAGTCAGGTCCCTCACACAGTCAATGGAAGAGATTAAAAAATAAATACATAAATAAATAGAAACTATCCTTTATGTTTTAATGCTTGCAGAAAGTCTATTGAGCATGGGAAAACATAAACTGCTACACACTAAAGATAATTAACTTAACAAAAACTAATTTGAACTGATACATGAGGTTTTTTCCTTCTCTTTCTTTAGGAAAAAATACAGGTGATTTTATTTTGAAGCTGCTCAAACTTGCTAACATTAGAATATTGAAAACTATGTAAATTTCAGAAAAATGTTTCCTTTTTTAATTAACAACAATGTTATCCACCTCTACCAATCAGTAATAAATTCAGGAATGAGAAAAACTGTAGCAGAGAATAGTGCTCTGCAACATCACATGAAAATCACAGTCAATTTTAAGTCTATTTATATTCATGGAAGAGTAAAATACATCCTTAAATAATAAAGACAAATAATAGTTATATGTACAAAAATATGGTGAAGGAGAATCATGAGACTATTTTCACAGTCCATTTTTCTAAAGGTTTATTGTTTTTATGGGTTATGTGTAAGGATGTTGGCACACTTTCCATGGTAAAAACTGTCATATGTGTTCATAGCCAACTCATAAGGTTGTGATGAAAATTTGAAGTTTATTTTAGTGCATTTCTCAGTTGCTTAATTTTTTTCTGTCTATAATCAAAGCCCTCACACTGTTAAGAACAAGGAAATAAGTTGGGTTTTTTTTTTCTGTACTGTGAATCAAACTCAGGACCTTGTACTTGCAAGGTGGTACAGTGCCACTGATTTGAATCCCCAGCCCATCAAGGATATAAGTTTTTTTGTTTTTGTTTTGTTGTTGTTGTTGGTGGTGGTTTTGAGCTTTCTGGTACTAGGGATCAAACTCGGGTCCTTGCACTTGCACAGCAGGCTGCAAAAGTACTGAGCTAAATCCCTGGCCCTCTAAGGAAATAAGTTGAACATAGCAGATATTTCTCATTTTACATGCAACTGGAATAATGTTTTCTAAATCTGATGAGACAATCTTGTGTATAAACTGAAAAATTATTTGTGAAAATTAAAGGGACTAGGGAACTATGTACAGAAAACAAATAGAAAGAATGCATATCTAAGCAGAATAAAAGTTAACCATTACAATCCTTAGGTTGAAATCTCTGTATGGCTGAGATGAAGGGGCTTGCGAGAGATGAGTGGTCTTAACTTTCATTCAACCAAAATTCCTCAACCCAACAATAGGCTATCTGGGTGACAAATGTTTGAATCCACTAAGTTTCTAGAACTGAACATTTAAAAAAAAAAAAGTTGGAATACTGACAGGTCAAAGGAGGGGAAATATGTTGATATTTCCAAGATAAGAAAGTATAAAACTGAAATGATCAGGAATGAGACTCAGACCCAATACTAAATAATTCAATAGTTTTCCATGACTTACTAAATAGTATTAACATAGAAACACCAAGATTCATTTTCAAAATCAGCAACTGCCCAATAGTGATATTTTGGAACAGACCTGTTCTTGGCTCAAAAAGAGCAAGCTCTCACCTAGGGGAAGCTGCTGTGACCAAGTACTTCTGGTTCTGTTCTGCACAACCATTTCCTTTCCCCTGGTAAACGGGGCCATCGGAGTGCAGTGTGGGGATGAAGTGCATAGCATGGCCCTGTGCCCTACCTAAAAAACTCACTCTCTCCAGTTTCCTTTCAGTCAGGTCACCTTGTAACCCAGTTAATCTTGAGAAAAGGTTAATGGAAGTCACCAGGAAAGTTTCTTTTCAAAAGGCAGACTTAGCATTTCCCTTGAGCTTTTAGTTGTAAAATCTTATTCCTCTTGCCAAAATGCAGAGTTAATGTCTATGGGCATGACCTATGCAAACCCCATGGGTGAAAACCATACATTAAGGATGTAGAGGGAAGAAGGCAAAAGGGGCCTAAATGTTTGTTACCTTCCTGCCTGAAATGCACCAGCCCTGTATTTAGTCTTCTTATGAAATGTGAAAAATAAACTATTTCATCTCATGTAAGTCAAATTAACAGGTTTTGAAAGCTAAACATTCACCTAATGGATATAACTAATTCTTGGAAGGATGATTACTTAGATAGGTCAATCAGACAACCTGTACCTCTGGGCATCCAAGGGAGACATTTATTGGTCAGGAAAGTGGGTACCATATGATATCCTTTGGGTCCTTCCAGAGATACACACATTTCAGTAAAGTTAAGGCAGTTGCTTCAGTACAGGAACCTATTGAAGATAGTAATTGGAAAATAAGGCTATACAAGGCTCTTGAGCAGAATAAAATGCCTTTGAGTGAAGAATGCTGTGGACCTGAAGGGAAGTGCTTATTCCCTGAACAGGTCAAGAAAAAGGAAGAGAACATTCCATTCCAGGGAATTAGAGCTGGCTGAAGACACACTCACCACAAACTCTCAACTAGGGTATCTCTGGAGGCCTAAACTTATTAGAATAAGTACATCTTCCAGGGTATGAAACTAGTTGTATTATTAATAATACACCAGGTAGTAGTACTACACAAATGTGAGAAAGTATAGGCTGTTATACATTCATGTATGAATTTATTCATCAATGTATCTTGTTATTTATTCTAAAAAGTATTGATTGAGCATCTACTCTTCAGAAGGATCTGTACCCAGATCTAAGCTCATTTAGAAAGAAATAATTGGGGGTCTTGGTTCTTTTTGAACAAACAAGTATTTGGGCTGTCTACTTCCTGAGCTGAGGTGACCCCAATTCTCCTTTAAAGCCCATGAAATGATGAAATGCACCTTACAACTTACAGAATGTGCTCTGGAGATGTAATTAATCTAACTGGAGCTGAATGAATGTTCTTGCCTCAGCTAATATAACTTTCATATTCAGACAATTTCAAAGCAGCAATGTTCCCCACTCAGACATGCTTATTGACCAGGTGCTTACCAACGATTTGGCAAATGCTATTTATGAAGTTTTCAAGAAACAAATATTGATCCAAACAATTCCCTTGCATTTAATATTCTGTCATTCTTTAAGGCCACTATTAACTTTGATGAACACATGCAATTACCTGTCTGTCAAAAGAGTTTCGGTTGCCCTAACTCTTGAGTATCACACCATGATTAAATGCATATAAGCAACAAGTTCTTGACTTGGGCAGCCAGAAAACCACAGTGGCATAAGATCAATAGCTACATTGCTTTCCAAAGAATGTCTTTGTCATTGCTTCCTATAGTCCTCAAAGGCTGTGACAAATATTTTACGCTAGACATGTTCTTCCTTCTGTTGTTCGTGCAAATGAAGGCAAAAAAAATGATTGAGAAAGAATCCATATAGTGGTTAGATGGTTTAACTTATTTCAGAGCTCATAAAACACAGTTTCAACTGGCAGGGCATCCTCTTTTTCAAATTCCCGTATGTTTCAGAGAAGGGAAAATTAACAAGCATAAATGTAAAATCCTGCATGAATGCTTGAGAAAATCACTACCTTAAGCACAGGATGAGAAAGACCTAATTCTAGTAAAAATTAACCCAGAGATTTTCACTGAACAAAAAATGTAACAGACAACAGTTTGACTTAGTTATTTTAAAAATGTTTGCATGAATTGAATTCTAGTGTCCAACCCATGGGCGTTATAATTTTTGGAGCTTTATATAAGGTATACAGTGGATATGATTTGACATGCTAGGTGCCCCATTTTAAAAGATGCATTGACAAATAGGTGGGAAACCAGAAGTTCATAAGGTCATATTCAGTCTGGAGTGACAGAGACCAAGGGGAGATACTAGAGACATTATACAGCAGTCCTACAGCTTCCACCTAAAAGAAAAGTAGGTTTATTCTTTATTGGCCTTGCAACTACAGCAAGGGATAACAGGTAGAATAGATTAACAAGGTAGCAGATATTGAAATGCAACATATATGAAGGTTCCAGAAAGGGAAAGAGTGGGAATTTGAAACTAAAGCTCATTCCCTCTTCTAGATTCTTGCCTCCGGATATTTCTTTGGATAAGAAATGATACAGTTTATATGGAATAATAAAGATAATTTTAAGACTAATTGTCACCCAAGGAAACTGAAAGTAGATTTACAAGAAAGAATGGAAGAGAAGGCGATCACATGGAAGGGATGCATTTGGATGTGCTATGGCTGGCCCAGGAACCCACCAACAACTATCTTCTTGAGGAGACAGGTAATAAGCTGATGCCTATAATCCCATGTATGCTCACTCATACATCTTTAATTCTATGAGAATACATTCCATACTTTTCAAGAAGGACCACAGTGGAATTCCAAAGGATATCCTAGAAAAAGAAAACCAAAAAAACTGAGAATGGAATGGCACCAGTTTTAGAAGCTAAAATCAAGTAGTCTAGGGCTGGGGATTTAGCTCAGTAGTTCCGGCGCCTGCCTCGCAAGTGCAACGTCCCAAGTTTGATCCCCCGTACCAAAAAATAAATAAAATAAATACTCTAAAATAAAGAAAAAGAGGAGTAAAGAACAAGACCACCATGAGCAGAGAGAAGGATATGTAGCAAACACATTACAGCAACTTCAGGCAAGAGAATGTAGATGCATGTGTAAAATCAACAAATAAACAAGTGTATTGACATTATCTATCTATCTATCTAATGTATTTTCCACTGCATTTTCCACAATTACACTGTATCCAGAAAATTGCCAGTTTCTAATAATGCTTCTGTCCAATTTTTTAAACACTCTAGTTAGAATTGAAATTTTATCCTTGCATGCCAAATCATATGTATTAACCTTATTGAAGTTAACCAAATCCTGCAATTCCAAATAAATAAGCCCAAATAATTTAAAATATCATACTGTTACTTGTCTTCTATATTATGATAGACATGATAAAGTGGAAGCAAACTTACCTTACATATTTTCAATATGGAAAAGTAGCCAATTTTTTTACCTTGTTTTTGATTTCTGACTATCATTCCCTCCCATTGTATTCCCTATGATAACAGATAAACACACATTTGAAGCTGCCTGACATACTGATAGAAAATACTGAAATAAGCCCCCTAATGACTCCAGGAAGAGTGACCATGTACTGTAATGATAAGTAATCCCTCCTACCCATTTCTATGAGCTCTGATGCTTCCTAAATGTGCAGCAACTAGGCATAATCTCAGTCCCCCAGAACAGAGGTGGAAAGGGTGGGGAGAGTATAGCATTTTAAGGAATGCAAAGGTAAGGCTAAAATGAAGGTATCAAATAATGTCCACATGTAATAAACAATGATAAATATCTTTCTTCAAAACAATATTTTTTCTATTTAATAAAAGCTCACCTTATTGCCTTTCTCTTTCATAAAGACTTCTCCTCCATTCCCCTACTTTCTCCATATATTTTTTTGCATCCTTTGCTTGACATGATTTTAGACACTGTGTATTAATATCCTGTCTCTGTATCTGCAGGAATTGTCTCTCCAACCATACTGCAAACACATTACAGCAGGGTGCATGTTTCATGTTGCTTTGACTCTCCATTACAGAAGTAGGTGTTTCTTTCAAAATGCAGCCTGCCAGCCACATGCTGCACTTTCTTATAAAGCCCAGGATTGACACTGTGTTTTGTACTGGATGGACTTCCTAAATTTCTGGGGATGTGCTCAGGATTCTGCATTCTTAACTAGAGATCTGGCAACACATGCTCATAACTATTTGTCAACCTAAAGGCTGGCATAAGCAGGCTCATAAATGCCTGCTGCTGCTGCTGTTAAGACAATACTTTCTGGCATACCATATATATTTATGAGAAACAAAGAGAAGTTGATTTGCTCCAGGTAGCTTCCCTCTGCCACTAGATAATGTAAATACCTTCAGGGGCGATGTCCTTCCCAGACAGCTCTCTGCAACTTCTTTTAATTTTTTCTACAGTACAAGCACTTCTAGATGAACCCTAAATAATTGTTTATGTTAAGGAGGAGAAAAATAGTGGAGGAGGAATGGGAAAAAAAAGGTGAGTTTATGGTTGGGAGGCATAGAAGGGAGGTGCTATTCAGAAGTCTCGCTTGCTTTGGTGGGCAGGAATTCACAAGTGTTTATGAAGTTTCTACTCAGCTCCTCTGTGGTGCTCTTCCTGACACTGAAAATTGTTCTCCCTGTGAAAATATTTCTGAGATTACTTAAGACAGTCTTGTGTGATCCAAAGACAGACCACAAATGACTAATATCCAACAAATCTGTCCTGTGTTACTAAAGAAATGGTGATTATTTCTCCTCTGCAAATTCAATTTGAGGAAATCCTTTCCATTTCAGCATATACATGTATGTTTACATATGTATGTGTATGTAATTTCTTCACAGGGGTCATCTCAGCAATTATTTCTGTCAATGAAGGGGAGAATTAATGAGCTGTAAAATGGACTCATCCAGGCGTTTAAATTTTCTTTCATTACAAAAAGTATTCCTCAACTTTCACTCATGTCTAACTCCCACACAAACCTTCTGTCCTTTATTTCATTATTACAAATAACCAAAAGTCAAAGTTGGAAATTAAGACTCCAGAACATGTTGCTTGTGTCCAAAATAACAGGAAATAAGGCTTTATTGCTTCTATTATTTAGGCTCTAAATTTTCAAATTTAGAGAAAATCTCTGCTTTCCATTTCTATTCATTTTTATTATGAATATCTATTGTACTGAAGAATTGCCTTCCAACTTCATATAATATATATATATATGTAAATAAATGGAGTGACTTATCTGTTTGAAAATTACTTAATTGCTACACATTAATTATAAAGACTGTAAGCTTGTTGCTGTGGCACATGCCTATAATCACCACAGGTTTGATGCCAGCCTGGGCTACACAGTGAGTTTAAAGTCAGCCCGAATTACCTAGTGAGATCTTGTCTCAAAAAATAAACAAACAAATAAACAAAAAAAACGACTGTGTGGTCTAGTTAGGTTAAGTAACTTACTCAAACTTGAAATCTTAATTACATTATAGACCATATTTCTTATTGTGGGATCTACAATCAAGCAGCAAAAAGACTATGAATCTTCACAATCATATACAAATTTTATGCATGCATCTGTGCATTTTTATGGCTAGAAGTCCATAATTTTATTAGACTCTTAAATGTTTCTCAACATAGCTGAGACAATTTTGGTTCCAACTCTAACTTATAAAATGTTTTAGATTTATAAAATATCCCAAAATATTGAAGGTCCTGTGATCCAAACTTCCAGTCAACGAGGGGACTCCTTAGATGATAAATTTGATGAATAGACATGATTTTGATAACTGGGATTTTCAGGTAACATAACTCACCACATTTGATGTTATCATGGTTTAAACCTCTAATCATTATGAAGGCATTCATATCAGCGTACACTTTCCTTCTCTGTACTTTCTCACATTGGTATACGTACTGCCCTTTGGAGCCACAAATAACAGACCCTTTTGCTTACTGAAAATATCTTTCAAATATTTGCAGCTGACCATTATATTCCCTTAAACCCATCCTTCTGCAGTCCTGAAAGCCAACATCCCTCACTAGTCCCCTTTCTAGACTAAAAACACTTAGAGCTGGAAGAAACACATGTCAGTTTGTTAATATTCTCCAAAGAGAATAAAGCCAAAAACTGACAACAGTGCTCTGCTGTGGTCCACCTTGTCCTCGGCTCTGTATGGTGGGCATTTTGCCTTTGTTGTTATTGTTATTGGGAATACCATGGCATTTTATGGTCTAACTGGAAAGACTGGAGTTTTCCACCTGAAGTGATACAGAGCAAGAGGTGCGCTCTTGGTCATTTAGATCCAACATTTCCAATCTGAACAGTAATGATGTTCACATGGATGCAGCATAAAATTTCCAAAAAAAAGAAACACTAACTACTTTAAGTCACATAAAAAATGCAGCAGTTTTTCCAGAGGTTGAGTCAGAAACAAAGTATAGACCACCTCACACTGAAGGATTTTCATTTCAAATGTCAGAAAAATAGTCTTCAGGTTTACTTAATTTAAATGCACTAAGAAGAATTTTCTTGAAACACATACATCCCATATTTCAGTAATGTAACAATAATCACATAAATATTTTAAACCCAAAAAGGGGACAAGATGAAAAATTCAATTTCTTTTCCCACTCCCACAGTCCTTGTTTAGATCAGCATTCCTGACAGACTATCAGAAGCAATATCAGTCCCATGGGATGCTGGGATGATCAGAGAAGAAAAAATAAAAACAGTCCCAGTATGTCTTGTGTGTGTGCGTGTGTGTGTGTGTGTGTGTAGTTTCTACTGCAGATTGCCAGTTTCCAAGAACTCCATTTGTGAAAACATCCATTAACATCCTATAACACCACTGTTTCTCAAATTACACTTTAGTTACTGCTGTACCACACATATCCAATTAATCAGATATCTGGCAAAACCTCACTGAATGCAGTGTTTCACGACTGTAACAAGTGTGAGTGTACATATTCTTGGGTAGTAAGACCTTGCTCTCCTTTAAGACAGATTCTTTCTGCCTGCCTCACTGGGAGCCACACTATACCCTAATCAGGAGCTGTGAATATGATTAATTAGCCTGTGACATTATGTGTTTTACTAAAGACTAGGGTATCTATAGCTGTTTCTTTTGACTTGTTTTGTTTTTTCCTTAAGATCTAGGCAAAAGAGGATTGTGGAAGAGGATGGAAATTGTGGCCTTCTTCTTCTACTCCTAGTAGCCACAAGGGTAATTGAATCGATTTATTCCCTATCTCCACACTCTTGTGTGCAGGAAAATCTACATCCTGGAGCAGTGAAGACTGGGATATATATAGGGAAACCTTACCTAGAATTCTAGGCCACATTAGGTACCTGAATCACATTTTTTCTACCAAGTACTACATTTTTAAAAACCAAAAACTTAGGCACACATTCTGTATTGTGCTTTGAGAAGCCTGGGTGGAAGCGGGTATTGAAGACAACATTCAACACATTTCTATCTTGGCTGTAATATCAAATTAGCACCAAAGTCATCATGGTCATTGCTTGTTTTTAAGACTCTTATCTTTGAAACATTTATATTGAAATATTTGCGGGTAGAGAAGGAACTGTCCTAGCATTGCTTCAAAATAATCCAGTTAGAGGGTAGAGGTGGAAAGTTTTCAGGTTCTAGATAAAATAGTATTGACCTGTCAAATAATTGCTAGAATTGGGTGATGAATTTATTTGGATTATCTTAATTCACCTGTTTACTTTTGTGTTTGATATATTGTGTTATCAAATAACAATAACAAAGCTCTAAAATCGCACACAAAACTGCCAGATCAGGTAAATAGTCTCATAAACATAAGTAGAAGAGTAAGAAAATTTTTGCCAATTGGTCAAGACATTCACTACTATAACTAATAGTTTTTGTTGAAATTACTATTATCAACTCCCCCCCAAACACAGTATTGCTGGGCACATTCTATATTTATTTGAGTGATTTTCTTCATTTGATCAGGGAAAAAATATTTAAATCATCACAAAACTATGTAATTATTGATCGCATAACTTCAATAAAATTTTAAGTCTATAGCTAATCTAAAATTAAGAATCATATTCAATATTTTAAAGCTATGTTTTAAAGTCTGTATTTGGTGAGTTGCAAATAATTTCGTTTGAATTACAGCAAATGCAACAAGTTTCTGTAAAAGCTTTTGAGTGTAAGAGACTCCCTTTTGACAGATTTCTTAACTTATGGAATGCAGCCATCAGCAGTCTGTAAAAAATGAAATGCTGCAAGTCTATTTTTATGCAGCTGGGATCAAGTTACTAAATGGATCAAAAGAAATAATTCCTTTGAAGAGGTGGCTCTTGACACCAGTGCCCTAAAAATAAGTGCAATTTTGTGGATACAAAACTTGTTTATATCACAGTGGAAGAAACTATAGATATATTTTCCATATATACACTTACACTAAAGACATTTTGAATGCCATTCTGAATATATTTTAATATACTTCAGGTTAATGTTACTGTTTTTAAGAGGATAATTGCATGCTATCTCCTGAGTAATTGACATAGCTAAAGATAATTATTCCTACCAGGCTTAGCTTATTGGGTTAATAATAAAATAAATGACAAGAGTTTAACCATTAAATAATACTTTGTACCAAATACCAGCAAAAATAGTTTTAAGATAATTTCATTTTATTTTAGAATAAATTTTCATTTTATTAAGTAATATCATAATTTCACAGATAAAAAAGCTGATGCTTAGAGTTTTAAGTGTGACTTGCCAAAGATTACACAGCTAGTGTACCTCTAAGGAGTAATTTGAAAGCTAGTTTTTACTTCCAAAGCTCTTAGTCACCAAATTACACACTATTTCTTTAGGTTTGTTGGGTTGTTTGTTTTGAGACAGGGTCTCACTATAGAGTTCTGGTTGCTCTGGAACTCACTACACGTAGCCCAAGTTGGCCTTGAATCTGCAGTGATCCTCCTGTTTCAGCCTCTCCAGTGCTGGGATTAAAGGTGTGCTTCACCACACCAGGCTTTATGTAGGTTTGACAATTCATCAGCTGATTCTAAGATATAGAAAAAAGTCAAGAAATAGAATTTTCTTTTTAAATTTCTTCATATGTGAAAGTAAACTTGCTTACTGGAAATGAGGTAAACTGAAAGATTACAGCAATAAAGAACTGGAGCAAGCAGAGCCTAAGTGTGTGAAAGTGCCTAGATAGCTAAATAAAAATGGGGTATTACATAATTCTTCCATCACAGTAAAAAGAGAACAAAAAATTCAGAAAGAGTACTGTAGGATATGAGGTGCAGATATGGTTGGGCTGGGAATGCACACACCAAAGGCCATATAGATACATACCAAAGGCCACATAGCTGGCCATATATATATATATATATATATATATCCATTTCAGGTCCTGAGATGAAAAATAAATACAACCTCTTCACAGATAAAATAGAACAATAAACCAATAATCCTTTGAAATAGAATTAGATAGCTGTAGTTCTAGAGGACAGAATCTCCTCTAAATGCATTAGCCGCTGACTCAGGCCTCCTGCTGGACTATAATGAAGACCTGGCTATAGCAAGTATGTGGTATCAAAGTCTTGCAAAAGGAACCAAATGATGGGGGAAAGCATATTTCAATAGATAGTTCAGGTGAAATTATTCTAGGCCTTGTCTAAGAGTAATGAGATATGCAGTAAAAAGCTTAAAAAATTCAATTTTTGTTGACAATGGTATAGTAGAAAAATTATACTATTCAATTCAATATTAATTAAATATATTTGCATGTATACCTACATTGCTGAAGGGGATGTAAAGGAAATGTTGAAGATCATCATTTCTACATTATTTTATTAATACCTGAATAAGGGCCGGGGATAGCTCAGTGGTGCTATGCCTGTCTTGCAAGCGCAAGGTCCAGAGTATGATTCCCAGTATCAGAGGAAAAAAAAGGAAAACAAAAGAAGAACCCTGAATAAAACACACATACACATTTAATTTGAAGTTTCTAAAAGCCTTACAAACAGTGTAAAGTTTTAGAAATAGTTCAGGAGTATTTTCTACTATGTAACTATGAAAGAAAGGAAATCAATTTTGATGAAAACAAAAACTTAAGTGGTTTGCATTGCGAGCAAATTATTTGTCTCCGTTTGTATTCTATTGACAGTAATTTGAAGATGCTGGCTCCACCAAAATGAAGCCAACTGGGAGAAGATATGCAAGGAAGTTATAGTAAACCTCTCAAACACATCCACCCACCCCCACAGTGCAGTTAAACCACCAAGATCCTGGTAGTGGACGTATTCAAACCCTGCTGACACATAGGTCAATTGGGGTTGGATGCTGTGGTGGACTTAGGGAAAATTTGACATTGGCAACAAAGGATTTTTTTCCATTTTTTGTAGCTCAAAAATGTATGAGCAGAGATATTTTTTCACAAAAATTTAAACAATTGAAAGAAAATGTTAAAAAAGTAGACACTTGTGAGAAAAATTTCAAAAGACCAAAAGTGGACATACAGATAATTTTCTAAGTGGCTGATCACATAATTAGGCTGAGCTTTGTTTCTTTAGGACGAGAAAAGTGAGAATTAGAGTGTAGAAACATACCATTTAAGAGTTGAAAAAATTCTTAAAGATGAACCAATAGCTTTCTAATCTGAAAGTGTGTCCTAGAAAAATGAACTGACATTTTATCTGCTGCTCCACAAGTCACATGACTTCACTGGGCTTCACTTCTCACATCCTTAAAATGGAAAGTTGGGACTAACTGATCAGTAAGGCATAGTCATGCTAAACTCTAGATAATTTACTAATATATCAAAGGATAGAATGAGTCATTGGCAGGCATTAAACCAAGATCTCTGACACATACTGGTCTAGCTGGTCTGGTTCGTGTTCTGACATTTGCTCGCATAGTTCACTGACTCTCCATACTTAAGAAATATGTAAGTGAACACACGGTGAGGGAAAGGAGGAAAGAAGGAAGGAGCAAAGGGAAGGCAGGAAGGAGGGAAGGAAGGAAGGAAGAGAGGGAAGAAGGGAAGAAGAAAGGGAGGGAGAGAAAAAGGAGAGAAGGAAGGAAGGAAAGGGAGCCATACTTTTAGAGGGGCAAATTTGTGAGGAAAGAACAAAGTAGTTGAATCTGAAAATTTGTTTTAATTCCAAATGAAGGCAATGGAAGTGAAAAAAGAGAAGAGCAGCTTGGTAGCATTTCCTTTCTCCATAAGGGGCTTTTAATTGTTCTACTTCAATGATAATATCATTCAGCTCTCTGACTCTAGGCCTGTCCACAGTCATGAAACCTTGTTCTTGATCAGCTGAATCAGACTAGAAAACCTAAATGCAAGGAAGAGAATTATGTAACTTGAGTTATTTAGTATACAGTAAACTAGATCAGTCGTGTAAATACATTTATAATATGTCTACTAAAAGAAGACAGGCCCTGCCATATAGCTGGCCTTTCTTCATTTTGTGTGATTTTTCAATCACATATATACTTATATAGTAATGCCATGAGAATCTGCTATAGGCAAATGCTAGTATTCATCTGTTATAGCAATTCTGGAGTACTAATAATATCAAAATAGTAAGGGGAGAAAAAATATAGCAATAGATGTAGATGGAGTATTCTAATTGTATTAACAAAATAAATCAGTTTGTTCTGAAAAATTTGACATTCATGAAAGGAATTCAAGTGACTATCAGACAAGGTAACTTTAAGAGGGAAACTTCTCCTGACTCATGGTTAGACTGAGTTATATCCAGATAAGGCAAACAATTCACACACTGACTGTTTCCAGGACTTTTCTTTCACTTATTTACTTTTTTTTTTTTTTTTTTTTTTGTACCAGGGATCGAACTCAGGTCCTTGTGCTTGTAAGGCAGGCGGCAGAACCACTAAGCTAAATCCCTGGCCCTCACTTACTTACTTTTAAAATAATGTGTGGAACCATTTACTTAAGGCAAATATTCTCAGATTATTCACAGAGACCAGTGGCCCTTTTCTGTTCACTGGTATAACCCCAGAACTTAATAGAATATTTGTCATGTAAAAGATATTCAATAAATGTTTGGGAAATGTTTCAATGTGTCTGAAAAGTAGAGAGAAATGGGAAAAAAAGAAAATAACATGGAAAAGAAAGACAAAAGCTTCATTTAGAAAAAGGGGATAAACGAGGTGAACAGAGATGACACCATTAGGATGACTTCAGACTGACCTTTTGTCTCACACACTTGGAGACCCAGGTGAAATCCCTGAGCAGTCAACAGGTTCACCTACTGCCCCTGATACACATATATTTCCTAAGAATACTTACAGAGTAGGGATAGAAAAAGAGGCTGGAAAATGAACATTAGAGAGACAGGCAGGAAATAGTAACAGTGAAATAGACAAATTCTATTGTATACAAGTTCACAACCAAAGATTTTCTACCTCCTTGAGAATCAGTTTAACTTGAAGGTAGAATATTGACTGGTAGGCACAGAACCATGGCTATAAAATAGAACATGAGCTGGGCAATAAAAGATGAGAGAGAGAGAGAGAGAGAGAAAGAGAGAGAACAAGAGGTCTAATATCTTGTTTATGTCCCCTTTATAGCATCTTCGAGATGCTCTGCAGTCCCACAGCTGGCCTTAGTTCACATGCTTTTCTGATTAAGACAATAACATAACAAAGTGATCTAATATTAATGTGCAATTTAGAAATTTTTTAAAAAGTAGGGCATAGAAAAGGGAAATCTTTACAAATGGAATAGCTAAGCAATAACAGGATACAAAACTTGTTTAATTCTTTTAAAAATACATGCTTTGTTACAAGTCGCTAAGCCATTAATAACTCATTTTAAACACCCATTCCACCATATTGTGTTTAGTGACACTAATCCTTGTTTATAGCCTAACCATTAGAGCATAAGATTATGTTTGCAGTGAATAGTAGTAACACATTTTATTAATATAATGCAGATCATAGATTTACAGAAACCTTAAATGAAAAATGAAAATGATCAAAAGAATATCCAACATGAAAAAAGTACTTAAAATGAAATGTAAATCTTCATTGATTAAATGTCTCCAAAAATACTTCCTAGATTTTTTAAAACTTTTCATTAAAAGCTTACTGATTTTAAACACTGGTTTTATGTTTTGTAACTTTAAGATTGGGAAATTCAGATAGCCTAGAGAAATTTGGGTAAAAGGTACAGATTTTTTCAAGTGTTCAGCTTTTTATATTACTAGGAAAAGTGCATGTGTACTTTTTTCCCCTTTATTCCTCTGAGTCCATTTTAACTCTGCTGATAATGAATAGCAGATCATGACTATCTCTCTTGTAAAAGTGGTCCTAAGATTTTGGTTGCAACTGTCCCAATAGGCAATTGTTTGGGAAATATTTTGACAATATTGGCTCCAGTGTTTTACCTTTATCCTGATAATAGTAATAGTTGGGAAAGTGAAGAAATGTGGAACACAGAGATGATTATAATTCTGGTTAGGCCATTTCTTATCTGATGGAACCCTTGTTTTCTCATCTATGAACTGGGAAGACACAGCCACCGGAGATTTTATGAGGACTGAATAATGTGCTCAAGCAAAGTGGTAGATAGCACAGTGCCAATAAATAATGTGTACTTAATAAATGGTAGCAATTTATATTATAACAATGATTGTGAGCATTAATAATAAGAGTCACCCGTTACAGAGGAGCACTGTTACCATCACAAAGCTTGCATCTATCTCAATTCTAAGAAAGGCTATTTTCTACCTTCTCTATTCTCTGAATTTCTACTTATGACATATTATCATCACCAGCAAATAGTTCTTGTAAGCCTAATAAGCATAAGGTATTACATTAGGCTCTCTAAAGAATATAGCTAGAATCAATCATTCTCTCATGCTGGCCACTATCAGATCTTGTACTTTCTTGATCATGGCAATAATATTCCATATAACAATGATTTATTTGTATCTTATTTAACCCATTGGTACACTTTTTTGGAGAAGTCTTAATCTACATTCTTATCACCCAGCATAGTAGATGGCACATATAGATGCTCATTCAATATTGGATAAACATTACTAACCTCAAAAAATTCAAGTTGAAAACAGACAAAATATGTATTTTTAAAATGTACAGTGTAAGAGAAAGTGTTATGTATTTTTTGCAGGAAATAAATTTGGGGGTTTCTACTGTTAATTTATAAATGAAGTAGTAGTCTAGCATCAAGACAGATCTATGGGAAGTTCCACCTTATGATGCGTATGAGGGAGTGGGTTGCCAAAGAGGGAGGAGGAGTCTCAAAGAATGAATTAACAATGAGTTCCTGGGGGAAAGAGAGTGATCATTCATGGACTCGGGGCATACTAGTCCCGTTACTTTTGCGAAGAAACTGACAAGGAGAAATTGGAATTTAGTGAGAGATCTAAAGGGGACTCAGGCTTTTAAACTGAAGGAAAATCAGCTTCTGGTTGTGGTGAGGAGTTAAGAGTAATGCAGAATGGCATCCAGGAGAATAATGCACATCAAGATAAACTAGCTTCAGCTATTAGTTTTAAGTGTAAGGCAAAGGAGCCAAGTTTAACTGAATGGTGGAACCAGCCTCCTTGGCTTTGTTAGTCAACTCACAAATTTGCCCTCATGTAAGTCAGTGCATCACACTCTCTAGGACTAGGTTCAAAGATTCTAAACTCTGGAGCCATAGATGTGTCCAAGAAGAAATCACAAGATGGGTCTTTAGAGTAGTGTATTTTCTTTTGAAAATAACACCAGAGTGGTATTACTGGCCAAGAAAAGAACTTATTTAGTCTTCTGGTCTGAGGTTGATTCTGAAAAGAAGACTGCAGAATAGCAATGGAGTGAAAATATGGGTACATCTTAAGACTCTGATACAGCAACACAGGGAATTGATTCACCACACCTACAACAGGGGATAATCAGAATTTATCCCAGGCTAAATCGAAAAAGCCTGGCTGGTTGTAAGCAGAGTGGTTTATTCTGAGCAGAACTGAGTTAAGAAGAAGATAATAAGAAAGCTCTTATAATTCTACTAATATTTCAGTGATCCAGAATCCTTATTAGTAAAATACACAATGCTTGGCACATACTGGAAACTCAATATCTTTGGGCTAAATTAATTTGTAATTATCCCATTATTTGCCCATTGTATTGATTGCCCAAATGGATGATTAAACACTCACCATGATTTTAATTTTGAAATAGGTATGGTTTTCTCAAGATATTAGGGCATCAGGTGAGAAATACCAAGTAGCAGTTAAGTAATTACATTTAAAAACGTAACAAAATGTTATAGATTGTGAATTATCACAAAAGATGAGACATTTATGCCAGCAGATTCTAGAAAAATGGAAAGGCTGTCCTTCACAAAGTCACAAAGGAAACAAAGAAGAAACCTTTCTTTGGGGTCACCATTTATTGTTCTTTGATTTTTATTAAGTGCAAGCAGCAGCTAGGTGTGAAATAGCCTAGAAGGGTCCAGGACCAGCGTCATTTCTCTCTAGGTGATGAGTTATGAAAGTCAAACTGGAAGGAAGAGTCCACTTGGATAAGCAAGCTCCCTGGCTTCCTCATGGGAAGACAGGTTTTTCTCCCAGTCAGCATGGACAGTGCTGAGGGCAGTGGTGGCAACCTATGGCACGTGTGTTGTTTCTTTTAAGACAAAAAGATGTTAATGTATGAGTTGTTTTTTCTAAACTAAAACCTCAGTGTTCAGGTTTAATTGCAGTGTTAGCACATTGCAATAAAGAAGTGGGTTTGGGGTTGCAGTTTAGGCACTTGTCTCTAAAAGCTTCACCATCACTGGCCTAGGGAGATGGAAGACAAACACACGAGGAACGCAGGTGTCTCTGGATGTTTATTCTAGTGAAAGTCATGACTTTTATTGATAACTCTCCCAAGGCCAGGCTAACTCAGAAACATCCTCCGTTTAGGAAGGTGTTTAAGCTGCCTCTGGCTCACTATACTTTTTCTCTTCTTTCTATCCTTCCAGTATTTAGCTTACTCATTTGCTTTTCTTTACAAATGTTACCATTGCCATATACGTTCTTAATCATAAGCAACCTCTGGGTAGATAATATTCATTTTCCTTTTCACCTGATTCTTTTGGGGTTAACCAGGTTGAATGAGGATTTGCCTAAAATTTGAAACCCCAAGTTCTTTGTTCCTAGCATACTACCGTGAAGATTTCAATAGTGTGTAAACAGGACAGAAAGTGATCTGGTCTATCATTCAGGGTTGAGCTGTGTTAGGGGATACTCAGGAAGGCACCAGAACCTAGCTGTCACATTTCCTGTTTGATTCCTATTCAGAGTTTCCACTAGCAGATAACACAAGGTGAATGAGAGCAGAGGGTAGAAGAAGAACAAGAAAGAGAAAAGCTGCTACCTCTGCGATGAAATCTTCAAATGACCTGAGATTTCCTAGGCTCAAAACAATGAAATTTTAAGTATTCCTTCCAAGTGTGCATTGGGTATACCTCCCACAATAATATTCTCTTCCTCTCTCAGAAGGAATAAACCTGACAAAAGAGAACTATATGAAGAATGGGGAGGCAATAGGCTCTGAACTCGCTGAAAATAATCTATTCCATACATTGGACAAGTGTTTTATAGTATATCTTTCCTTAATTAGAAGTCTGGAGCAGAATGATCTCATATGGACTCTTTCAGCTCTAGTAGTTCCTGTTGTTATGACTCTAGCTGATCAGATCTTCTCTTGACAGTTTCTCACCACTGGGAAGCATAGCACAAAACAGACTGGCTGGGAAATGGTAGCTAATCTTCATCCTCTGAGAGATTTGCTGTAAAAGGCAATTCAACTTGAGCCCACTTCGACATGTTGTACTAGCCTAGACGACTGACCTTTGTCAGATTTTGAGGATAAGAAAGGGAGGGAGAGAGAGGAAATGTCGCTCCATCCAACTTTTGCTACACACTAAGTGATAAGTCAGCATTAAATAACCTCTCAGCTATTTCTGCCTTTTGCCTCAGAATATGGATTTCGCTAAGTGAGGTTACACTTTAAAAAGAAATTAGCTAGTAAATGTTTTTCTATCTATTGAAACCTACTAATATTATGCTGGCTTTAAAAGAAACACATCCTCTCTACAAATGCATCATTCAGGGTGGGTTTCTACTCAATCCTTCATGTCCATAGACCACCTGTCTGTCACAGAAAAGCTCCAAGGCCACCTCAGCCCAGGAAACTCTACTTTTGGTTGCTTATACTGCTAATATTTTCTTTACCTCCATGACTTTCACACCATCTTTGTTTTTTGTTTAATGTGTTTTTAAAATTATTATTCCTTTTAGAGCCACGTACTGCTCTGTCTCTAGCTCTCTTTTTCTCCACCTACACCACAGGCCTGGCCTTTGATTCCCCAGGTCCATCCCAGCTGCTTTTAGAATCCTTCACCCACTCAGCTCTTGGCAACTTCTGCATAACTGTCCCTTAATCTTGGAATAGTCTTCCAATCAATGTGTTTTGAGCTACCGCCTAACTTCAAAAGAAAGAAAATTCCTCAAACTCCATCTTGAAACCTCTCCTAATACTTTAATATGTTGCTATATTTTGGATGGGCAAAGTCCCCTAAAAGTTTACATGCTAAGGCTTTTTCCCAGGGTGGTGCCTATAGGAAGATAGAACAACATTAGAAGGTGGGGCCTACAAGAAAATCCTTGGGCCACTGGGGAGTGGCCCTTGAAAGGGACAGTGGGACTCGAGCCTCTTCTTTCTCTTTTGCTTCTTGTCCATGAGGTAAAAAGTTTTCTCTACCACATTCTCCCCACCATTGCCATTTGTCACACCTATCAGGGGTCCAAAGCAATAAGTCCTTCCCATCTTGAGCCAGAAACACCAAAACCCTAAGCCAAAATAGATCCTTTCTCTTTGCAAGTCAATTATCTCAGGTACGTCAATATAGCAACACAAAACTGGCTAATATAAACATAAACACTGTTTTCTTTTCCCACACACAAATCAGAAAACACTTTAAAATTTATTTTAGATACCCTAAGATGCACTTAAAATAAAAATATTCAATTTTCCCACTTTAAAAAAAAATGGGATTTTTATTCATGCTGAACCTCAAGAAATGAGTAAAGCAGCATTTGCTTTGCTCTGTGGTGTGGAGCCTAGACGCTGTTCCTGTATGGTTAACAATTTACTTCCCTCCTGCAGTATTAAATCTTCTCACGCTAGAGCCTAATAAATTAAATATTCTGTAGACCACAGCACAGTTAACTTACTTTAATGACTTCCTTAATTCAGTACTGCCTGAAAGCATTTAAAGCAGCAAGTCCCAGAAGTCTTAGTGACTTCTGCATTAAGCTAATGAAACTCATGTATTCATGCTGCCCAACAATGTTGCTGGCCTGTGGCTTATACCTCAAACCAACACTGACAGTGGATAAGCCAGGAGTGGCAGTGTGCCATTTTCCTATTATTCTTCTAAACTGCATATTGCCACCACTTTCATTTCTACCACAGTGGATTCCCTTTCTAGGACACCTTCTAAGCTCTCTCTCTCTCACATGCATAAGAGTTGCCTTCTCCCCCATCTCACTTATAATGCTAACAACCAACATTATCATATATTTCCTATATGGTTTCATAATTTTATCAATAGTTTTGATAAAAATAATAGAAGACACACCTCTGAAATTTATAAAATGATCTCAAAACAGAAAATTACTCATTGTGAAACATTTATTAACAAACAAAACTTGTTTAAAATATATATCAAGAAAAGGGGGCCTGGGAATTTAGCTCAGTGGTTCCAGTGCCTGCCTCGCAAGCGCAAGGTCCTGAGTTAAATCCCCGGTACCAAAAAAAAAAGGGGGAGTATAGTGGAGCATGGTGGCACAGGTTTGTAATCCCAGCATCATTTTAGAAGGCTGAGACAGGAGGATCACTGGCTTGAAATTGGGCAACTTAGTGAGAACCTATCTGAAAATTTTCAAACAATAATAATTCAAAGGGCTAGGAATGGGGCTCATTGCAAAGGCCCTGGGGTCAATCCTCAGTACCGGGGGAATAAAAGCAAGAGAAGAAAGAAAAAGTAGTAAAAGAGTATAAAATATATTAAACTAAAATAGTGGTTAAATTTGCAGAAATGTAAATATCTATACTAGAAATGGGTCCCTCTGTTATATGCTGGGATATAGTCGAGGACTTCCAGCAGATGCCTGAAACCACGGATTGTACCAAATCCTATAATTTAATGTCTTTTTTATCTTAACTAAGCACTTATCATGCACTGTGGCCACAGCTTTTACACTTTGAGTCCCACAGCAAAATTAGCACAAATTTATTTTTCCTTCTTTACAATGTCATGAATAAAAAAGATTCATTTGTAGCATAGCAAGTCTTAGCAATCACAGCATACTATTTTTTCTTCCCGTATTATATTCAGAACTTTCACCTTTCCACTTAATGGAAGCACTTCATTGCTTTTTCTTAGGCATATCTGAATTACTATCACTATTCTTGTGCTTCAGGATCATTATTAAATAAAATAAGGGTTACATGAACACAAGCACTTTGATATCACAACAGTAGATTTGATAACTTGGATAACTATGGAGTTACTAACAGTAGAGTAGCATCTACAGAATGAATACTTTCCATAAAGGATGATTCAGGTTCCAGGTAGAGTGCAGCCAGAGGACTGGAGATTATCATACAGTACTCAGAATGATGTGGTAGGTTAGATTTATGAATTGTTAATTCCTGGAATTTTCTAGCTAATATTTTTGGATCATAGTTGACCAGGGATAACTGAAAACATAGGAAATGAAACTGTGTATAAAGCAGAGACTATTGTATATACATAGATATACAAAGATCTATAGACAAGTATATAAAAGCCTTCCATACTATCCAATTGAAATTTAATCAAAATATAGTAGCTTGATAATAAAATTATTATTTAAAAATATCCTTCATGATTGAAATGCACCAAAAGATAAAGATACTGACCATCTAGAACTGATTATTGATAGGTAAAATATCCAACAGAAATAAACAGAAAATCCTACAGTTACAATTTCAAAGAAAAAAATCTGTAAATGCAAAACATTGGAGATTTGACTTAATAGTAATGCAGTTGAAACAGATCTTAGATATTTTAATTAATGGTGATTTCAATATAACCCAGTAGTGAAGCTTGGATGCCTAAAAAGCTGATGGTTCGTAAGAGGTTATTTCAACCAATGATTCTCATAGCACACGGAGATAAAATAGTCAGCTCCCCTTCTCTCTGTCTCTCTGTCTCTCTCCCACCCCAGGATTAAAGCACAAATCAAAGCAAGATCATTATTTAATAAGATTAGCATAAACAAGTATGATAACAGTTACTGAGTCCTTAAAATGAGCTGTCCAAACAGCAGAAAGGGGCAAACTGGCAGGAGTCACTGATAGGAAGCCATACATAGTTCTTATCCTCCCTTAAAAACTTAGTAATTTATGACTCTAAATTGCAATGAGAATGGAAATAATAATTACTGCTTACTGCTGAGTCAGACACATTCTCCAATGATAGAATAGGAACCATGTACTGTGAAGAGTATTGGGCGAGGCAGAAGAAATTCTGGATTCTAGTGGTAGCCTTGAGCAAGAACTTCTGTCTAAAGTTCAAATCCAGTTTTTTTATTTATGTATTTAGGGTTGGCTATGCAAGCGACTTGATGCTTTATATGCACAATTATATCTATTTCTCTCACAAGACTACATTAGAGCTATTATTATCTTTAATTGATAGTTGACAAAACTGATACTCAATGGTGTAGTAGTACCTAAAGTTCTTTCTAGAGGAGACAGTTACAGCCATGCTGAGTTGTCAGTTCAATCAGATAAGGTCTGATTCAACCCATGGTTCCAAACATTGTCCATATAATACTTCTTTTACCCAGGAATATACAGCTTGCCTAGTATTGTCAATAAATGATAGATTTTACATGAGGAATAGAAAGAAGACAGTGTGGCAATGAAGAAGATTCCTGTATTCAGAGCCAAAGCAATCTGCTTGATATTCTTCACATATTTTAAAGTATATCTTCCCATTTGTAACAATTACAATGGATTTCACTAGATAAAAGTAACTTGATAAGAGATAATAAAACAATCTTATCTGAAAAAGGAAAAATCCATTTTTAATTAATTGGGTACCAACTGATTTTTTTCTTCTCTCTCTGGGACATTGTTCCCAGTGCCCTTGGGCCTTACAACCACTTCCAAGGAGGGTGACAGACCTAATAGCAGTCAGTCTCATTATATCTCCTAACAACATAGGAACACACTATCCTTTAAATATATATAATTTTTTTAACCTTTGAATTTTCTATTTACTCAAACCTAATTAGAGAACTTTTACTAAGGTGGGAGAAAGGAATGACAAGTTCAGCTCAATTCAGTTAGTTGTGCTAAAGGCTAAAATTACAGAAACAGCATGAAGAAAATAACTGACAGCACAAGAACATGGTCCTATAAAGCCGCACATCAGGGAATCTGTGATTGCTCTTAATGGCATTTTCAAAAAAAAAATGGTCTTGTTAATTTTTAAGACTTTTAAAACACTCTATCTCTTTTAAAACAATCAGCACCATTATGAACTCCCAGGAGGCTCTGAATTAAGAAATGAATACCTCTATTTCATAATATTTTACAAAACAATCACTATGGACAACAAATATCAAGTCCACTATGAGAGTCTTAAGAAATGCAACATGAGCCTTAAAAGGGGAATATAAAAATGATTAGATAATTAAATATAATTAAATTTCTCAATTGATTTTAACAGCACTAAACATAGGAGTAGTCCATAGTTTCATCTTCTACTTTCAGTCTTTCACTAGTTCCACCTCCTACAGATTAAAGGTACTTGTTGAGTAAACTGTTTTAGAGAAGAACCTACCATGGCAAGGGAAAAGACAAAATTTTTGGACATGTGTTATGGTTTGAATGTGTCCCTCAAAGTTTATATGTTGGAAATTTGCCAATGCAACTGTATTGAGAAGTAGATCTTCAAGAGTTGATTAGGACATGAGAGCATAATGCTGTTATCTTGGGAGCAGGTTAGTTATTATGGGGAGTGGATTCCTGACAAAAGACAAAACTTTTCCGCATCCTTGCATATGTGCACCAGTGTTACCTTAGCCTTCTGCCTCCATCATGGGACCACACAGCAAGGAGATCCTCACCAGAGCCTGGTACCCTGAGCCTGCACTTACCAGCATTCAGAAGCGGGAAAAATAAAATTTTCTTCTTTCTAAACCACTGAGGATCAGTTAATCTGTTATAGCAAAACAAGACAGACCAAGACAGTATGATTTTCAATCAATCATTCATAATACAGTCAAGTAAAATGGACTGATTATAAATAAAAATATATTAGAATTGTCATTCAGCTGCACAAGACTGATATAAACCTATTCATACCCGTATATTAAATATAATTTATCTATATTTGTAATTTTTTTTTGTACCAGAGATTGAACTCATGATCTTGTGCTTGCGAGGCAGGTACGGTGCCACTGAGCTAAATCCTCAGCCCTATATTTGTAATTTCTTGCAGTCATCACCAAGCGACCCAGATTTTAGTCTCTCTGATGACCTTCCAGAGATGATCACTCCGTGGAAGACCTGTCTCAGCTCTGCAGGGCTCAGAACCTAGTTCTTTCACAGCCACTTGGAGCAAAGAACACAAATGCTTCCCTTTATCTTTACTGCACTTCATGCAAACCATGGTTTGGCTGCCTTACGTTTTGGTAGTGAAAACATCTTGCAGAAGCACTCCCCATCAGGGCATGGGCAGAAACTCTGAAATCTGGCTTCTCACTGAAAGGCATTCTCTGAGGAGTGCTATTGCTTTGGAATTATAATTTTGTGCGTCTCAATTCTATTCCATTATGCTGAAATTGAGAATATTTGTTGAAACTGATCCTGAGAGTCTGCAAATGGCAGGATATTCTTCCCATATCATTCTTCAAAGTTGTCTTTCAATCATTGTTTTATTCTTCCATTTATTTGACATTTTATTGAATGTCTTCCACTAAATAAAGGTTCTCTTATAGACTTGATGATCACAACAATAAAAAAACAACAAAAAATCAGTTGCTACTTTTGAGACATCTATAGTCCAGTTGCTTTTGTGGTCACTGCACTAAAAAAGCACATGCACATTTGTGGCTTCAAAAGTACACCTATAAACAGCACATATCTGCTCAACTCAACAAGGGGGACATGCTTCAAGTCAATTATTTTATATCATGAGGCACAAGATAAGGACTGCAGAAGTTTTGAATGAACAGAGATACACTGAACTTGTGACATACAGATTTAAGCATACATTTATGAATAGACATGCATCTGATTCACATTCCTAAAATGTGGGACTGAATACCAACACCGTTTAATTCACTGATGATTCTTTCACAGTTATAGTTAAAGAAAGCAAGTAGGTAATTTGTAAGAGAAGAGAGTACATACTATTTAAAATCATAATCAATACAGCTAGGTGTCCTAGTATCCATAATATATGACCTATTTGTATCCATAATATATGATCTATTTGGTAATTTTTAAATTAAATTTAAATGTATGAATTTATACTATTAATTTTCTCTTCCATTTCTCCTACTAGTTATTTCCAATTAATTTAAAATTTCAGATTCAATGGCATCTTCTTAGAAATTCTTTCTTTGCGTTTCCAAAGTAGATCAGGTTCCCCTAAAAATTTCCTTCATCTTCTTTGCAACATTTCCCACAAAATAAAAATATTTAACTTGTTACCAATGTCCATCTACTACTTTTATAATTAGTTTGCTAAGCAGGTAACTTTTCTGTTTTGGTGGTATATTTATGAGTCAGAGTAAGAGGAATTTAGCAGATCTCTATGCATATTATTGAAAATACTTGTGAAATACGCAACATCCAAAGCAGATCTTTATATTTGAAAGGAACTTTCAACATAGCACTGCTTGTAACACTTGGTGAAATTGTGGTATCCAATTTATTTTCTTGAAAATGTTAAATTAATAAATTATAATTTCTGATTTTTATGTCAAATTCAGCTTTAGAATTATTTTTATCAAATTAGTTCATTAAACACCTACCTCTTACCATTTATACTTCCTTTTGTTCTTAAATAGTAGTTTTGGACTATCTAAGATATCAAAAAAATTATAAATGTGTTTTCTTCTCTTTAAAATGATCAAATCAAATAGGAATAAGACACATAGCTTTTCCTATACTTGTTACAGAAATCCCTTATAAATTCATAAGTAACAAGGTTACCTATTTAAAAATAGACTTCACCTAGAGGACTGCGGGGTACATGGTAAGTATGGGAAATTGTTATAAGGATGAATCAGTTCTCCTTGCCTTTCCTCCTAGTCTTTACTTAATTTGAGTAATCAAAAAAGATACTTTCTGGGGCTGGGGATTTAGCCCAGTGGCGCCACGCCTGACTTGCCAGTGTAAGGTTCTGAGTTCAATCACAGGTACAAAAAAAAAAAAAAAAAGATACTTCCTTGACATTTTTTTTGTTAATTTTTAAATTCTATTCAGTAACTCAGAATTTAAGAGTGGGCCTTTTTGCAAATTTAGGAAATTTTTTTCTACTCCTGTGAGTGGTTTATACAGGCTGGTATGTTTCACACACTGATTTAATAAAAATTCAATGCTTCCTACCTTGGTATTACAAGAGAAGGTGAAAATAGTCCTTAATAAGTCATATTAGTATCTAATAATGTGGAAGCCTAGAAATTTTAAGAATGACCCATTGATGATGTATATTCTGACATACTCAGGATGGATTTCCTCAGGCATTGGAAAAGTGTCTGCTTTAACTTCCAGGACAACTCTGGTGAAATTTAGCCTTCCTAGTAGGCTCCTACTGTTAAAAAGGCAGAATTAAAAGGCCTTGAAGTTGGGGAAGGTCAAGCCAATATTCAAAAATTTGACTTAGATGTATTAGGGAGGTGCACGGGTTTGCAGAAAGGAAGGAGCAAGATTAGTTAACAGAAAGATAAAATTAAATAATAAAACTGGTATAAAGTGCAGAAATATAAAGAAAGGTCCTTCAGTTGATGCAATATTAATACAGAGTGTGAAAGAGAACTGAACAAAGCTAATGTCTATAAAACAACATTTTATTGAAGAAAGGATATCATGTTATTAAGTTCAGTTATAATTAATGCTAATTATTTTTAAACAATCCACTTCACTTGGGAAGAGAACATTTGTGAAATTATATTTCATTTCAAATTCAATAATATCAAATTTGTTTAAATATACTTACTAGTGATTCCATCACTTCTTAAAAAAATCAAATGCGTGGTGTTACAGACTTGGAAACATTGGGACAATGTTAGTCTTTGTTAGAATGGACTTGGCGGCAAGCACTCTTACTTTAGTTAATTTAAATTCCAATGTACTAATAAGACAGGCTGGCTTTTAGCAAATGGATCAATGAGTCTTAATCCCAGATCTGAGACTCTCTTGCTGGTTACTAAGCTTCTAATTTACAGAGAAGAATGTGAATGAAAATGGTTAGACAGCAACAAATGGCTTAAGGAGGAATGCGAAATGATTGAAAGCATTTCCCTCAGTTATGCCTTTTATTTTGCTGTTTACAGCTTCTGTACAATTAGAGAGGGATGTAAAGAGGGACCACCTCATACAATAATATATTTTTTCTAGTAACTAAAAAAAAAATATGAGCAATTGACTTCTTTTCACTTGTAAACATCTTTGCAGATTAATTTTTGCTGCTACTTAATGAGGCAAATTATGAAAGTTACTTATCAATTTATCAAAGTTGCCATCTATGATAATCATTTAGGTGTCTCTCTCCCAAATTATTATCTGTTCATCACTGTCTGAACCACTCATGCAACTCTAAAATGACTTCACCACGGGTTTATGTAATAACAAGTGGTGAATTATAAAACTAGAACTAGCAAAAATACCCTAAAGGAAAAATCAGACTGCAAGTATCTTTTCAGGTAAGCTTTTATATGATTATTCTACTGTCTTTCTCTGCCCTACAGTGGCCCCCATTGCCGTTACCCTGCTTAATAAAGGATTGACTGAGTTTAGACTTCTTACAGAATAGTATCATAGGATTCTCTTCACTGTACTCATTTTCTGAAAGCCCTGACTCTAAAAAATTGCCAGATGATAGGATCATGGGAGAGAAATGGAAATGTCAATGTGTCTAAGCCATGAAAAGATGAGTTAAATTGCAATAGATAAGAAAAGAAAGAAGATTTTTAAACAGATATCTAAACATTACATATTATAAATCAGTACCAATTTGGGGGATATATTCTCAGACTAGAATGATTTGAACATTAGAGGAAAAAGTAAATTGACAAAATAATGGAGGATAAAGAGAAAGTTAATAGCGGCAGTCATATTCTTTACATCACTTTACAACTTGGTAGTTGACAAATTCATGTTCCCTACATGAATAATTATTTGAAAACCAAAAAAGAACGAAGAATATTTAGATAGGCATCCTCTACACTATATAAGAAATGCAAACTGATAATTTGGCAAAAGTAGTGTATTAAAAGTAAAAATGAACATGTTTTTTAAAATCAATAGACCTTACTTAAAATAGTCACGTCTTAAAAAGTTAGACGACATGCCAACATCCTTGGAAAAGAATAAAATAGGGAGAACTGTGATAGACACATCACAGGCAACAAATAAATCCAAGCCATTTTCAAGTCAACAAGTGTTATTCCAAGATACACACTATCTCTCCTGGGAGCAGTATCATTTTCTAGTGTTTGTAATTTGAGGACTTATCCCTCACCAAAATAAACTGCGGGCGTACTAGACAATGTTTTCCTTCAGAAGACTTTATTTTAGTCGTTTCCAAGACTCCATACATAACTTCAATTTTTCATATTTGACTTCTTTAGACAAAGGTACATTTCCAGTGATACCTAGCCTGTTTAATCATTTAATTTATCTGCTTGCTGGAATGTGGGCATAGGCCGCTGCAAGTAGAAGATCAGGGAGAAGGTGTAGAAGACAGCGTGGTGCTTTCAAAACTGGTATTTGTTAATTTAAAGGAATGAAGCTCTCCTGGCTGTTGCAAATGTGTAGAAAATTTATGGAAAATGAGAGATGAGAGTAAAATTAGGTTGTTTCAAGACTAATCTTTTTTCTTTTAGATTTTGTAAAATTTGAGATAAATATCATACTGTTCTCTGCTTTTATCACAGTAACTTCCTTTTTCCTAGTACTTTTATTCTCTGAAGTTTGCTGCATGAAGGTGTTGCTTTAATAGGAATAGACAGATTTGAAAACTTAATTTACTTTTTCTTCGTGACTTTATTGCTACATGGGAAATTGGCAAAATGTCTGCTCACTTGCTGCTGATACACACAATTCCTGCGTAAAGAAGAAAATAAAGGGAGAATTATATAGACAAATAGGAAGCAGCAAAAAACTTGAGACATTTTCAAATCAACAGGTGCCATCTCTAGAGATAAGCTATCTTGTTGTCTGCAGTTGCCATTTCCTAGTTTTTGAAATTGTGGGCTATTTCTCTACCATTATAATTAAAGTATTTGACGTAACAGATTATACTCATCTTTGAAACACTTTATTTCCTTGGCTTCCAGGATGCCACACACAGTTCTATTTTTCCTACCATGTTGGCCATTTATTCTCAGATTCCTTTGCTAGATTCTGTGCTTTTGTGACCTCCAAATACCAGAATGCTCAATTTATCCTACATTTAAATTCATTTGTTTGGGTAATTCCATCTGGTCCTCTGATTTTAATCAACCTATGGGGATGATGCTTAAGTTTTTCTCTGCACCCACAGCTTTTCTCAGAAATCATGACTCATCTGTCCATCGAAGTGGTTTCTCCATTTGGATGTCTAGATGTCAAAACCCAACTTCTGATTTTATGTCTCAAAGCTAAAGTTTCCCTGCCTGTCTTAAACCATTAAAAAAGCTCTTAATTTTCCATTCCTAGCCTGGGCTTCCTTAAGTGACATCACCATTTGCAAATTTCTATAGGTTAAATTTAAAGAATATCCTTTAAATATACTGTGCTGTCTCTCACTCCCACATCCAATGTATTTGCTAGTGCTTGGTGCTCTGCCTTCAAATGAATGTGGAATTTGACCACCTCTTGGCTAAAATGTTACAGCACCTAAAGCTCTTCTGTGTTGGATTGCTTCTTTATCTACTTTTGCATATCTCATATCTATTGTCTACTTGGAAGCCAGAGTTATCTTTTTTTTTTTTATAAAAGCCTGTGATCAAAAACCATCACACATTCCGGTCACACTTAGGGGGAAAAAAAATGCCAATTCCTTTCAAATGACCTAAAAGATATGAGAAGCTATATGGGTCCTATCTTCATGGCTGTCCAGCACTTTACTTCATGCCATGGTCCTCCAGTTACCCAGAATGTGTTATTCACGCAAACATTTGCATTTCCTGTTTCTATATCTTGTGATCTGCTTTATTAAAACTGCCACATAACTACTTTACTTATTTTACACTGGTCTATGATCAAATGCCCCCTTTTCAGAGATGACTTCCCTGATACTTTTTTCCTAGAGTGCAGTTATACAAAAAAGATGGCTATGCTGTCACTATGTAACATGATTTTATGGGACCACCAACACATATAAATCAATCATTAATTGTGCTTTGCTTATACTCATCCTTACATATACTTGAGTCAATACTCAACAAATAGTTGCTAGCTGGGTGAATCAATATATGAGCGTTATATTGAAACACCAGAAAATTATCATAATGTTTCCCAGTTCTTTACCTTACATAAAGAAGTATTAAAATATGCTATTTAAACTAGTAAAATGATGCAGATGTCTCAAAAAAAATTTTATCAACTATACTCTTCTAGAAACAGAACTGTAGAAAAGTTTTTTTCTGTAAATACTTTTTGTGTGTGTGTGTGCCGGGGATCAAACTCAGGACCTTGTGCTTGCGAGGCGAGGCAGACGGCAGAACCACTGAGCTAAATCCCTGGCCCTGTAAATCATTTCTTTATTCTGCCTACATTTACTTTGTGTGGGAATAGCTTCTAATATTACAGACATTTAAGCTGGGTAGAAATATTTTAGGCAGTCAGAAAGGACTAAGCCCTCAAGGGAGTGAGTGCAAAAGATGAAAATACAGGACAACTATGACTGGAGGCACATATGTTCAAGGCCAGGCCCCAAGATAAAGACAGAATGACCAGGCCTACATCCCTCCCCGAGGGATAAGCAATAAATTAAAGATTATACTATAGTTGGTATCACCTGTTCCAATAAAGTCTGAGTAGATGTCAGTCACACAGATCATCCCTTCCTAAAAATATCTTTGTTCTTTCCATGTACAGTTGCTACGTGACCAGCTTCCCCATTGGATTAGTATTAACTAAGCGGTTATACTTGTCATCTTATTGGTTGAACATAGTTTTGAGCCACGTTGTAGCCACCTTGTGATTTTTGTACCCACCTTACAGTTTTGCTCTATAAAACTTCCTTTGTGAAGTGGGGTCTTTGTCAACCCACTTTCAGGTCCCCTCCTGTCTCTCAAGAGCCACCTTTCTCAATTCATTCTTTGATTTTGGAGAACATGAACTCGGCATATCTGACATCTAACAGGTGTGAAGTTATGTTATTTCCCCTATGTCACTCTGCAGAAAAATGAAAACAGGTTCTTTATATTGTTTCTAGTCTTAAAATAAAGTCTGACTTAATCTGCTTCAATTGAATATACAACTACCATTTCATGGTACTCTGCTAAAACCTATGGAAGACAACAAAATGTATCACAATAAATGATATTTATAGAGTATCAATTATAGGAGGTAAATGTGCTGAAAACTTTATATGCCAAGTATTGTTTCAATTCCTTATGACAGACCAATGAGGCACAAGGTTCCCTATTTTAGAGACGAGAGAAAACTGAGTGTGAATGATGTAACATATCTTACATCAGACACCTGTTAAAGGGTGGAGTTCAAACTTGAATCCCTGCCTTTCTGATGGCTGGGTCTAGTTTATATTGATGATCACTCACCACTTCAAGTTCCATGAAGGCCCTACTAACTCAAACATGTAAATTCTCTGCTCCTTCCTTGGCGATTAACAATGCAGGAAGCCATTCACTTAGGTCTAGCACATCCTTGCCAGTAGGTTATTAAACACTTATTGAATACTAAAATTTAGTTTTCATAAGCTAAAATTAGCACTTAATAGACTTTACTGAGAATTTCAATTCAATATCTAATGAGAAAGCTGGAGGTAATGCAAATGATAAGCTGTGCCATTTATGCACAGGGTGCGGATGCAGATTATAGGAGCTGCCAAAATGTTGGAGGGAGGTGGTTAAAGCATTTTTGACATTGATAGCAATGGAAGTGGCTTTCAAGTACTATTCTTCTTCTTTTCACAGCCTTTTTTTTATTAGTGCATATTGGTTATGCAGATTAATTGGTTTCATTTTGGCAGATTCATACATGCACATTACATATTTAATCATTCTCAAATACTATTATTCACACTTTATATAATAAATTCTGTTTATCTAAACTTTACTATTGTCAACTTACCTGGACAATTTGTGTAATGATTCATATTTGAATTGGAGCTTTTTGTGAACTAGAATTGTACTAAGGCTAGACTCTGAGACATTCATACTACCAAACACCTTTGAAATCATCCATATTTCCGTTACAGTGTAAGTGTATGCATATACCCCACACTGCTTATATTTTTAAAGGTAGAAATGTTTCATTGTTGTCAAAAGTATTTGTGGTTTTGCTTCTTTGAATGGGTTATAAGAAATCAAACATAGTTTTAAAAAATGAATGAGAACTTCTAGTGGATGTTAAAAGGTCTATAGCTCTAGTGCTTTCTAACCTAGTGTCCAAGATATTCACACAAATCTGCCCACAGGAAGGACACATAACCCCCAAGTGATGAGTCATTGTCCTGAGTATGGTGCTCAAACATTCCACAGTTACAGGTGTTAAAAGTCACCAACACTGTGGCATTTCCCACGTAAAACAGCCTAAGCATATCTTTAATTATTATTCATATTTTCCAGGGAAGGTTCATGAATAATTTCATATAAAAGAGGAGTATTTTTGTTTTCTTAGGCTTTGGGCTTAAGGTCAAAGTTATGGAAGACTGATGGCTTTAATAAGCTTCAGGGAGACTCAGAGGGAAGAAGGGAAGAAACTATATTTGCCAGCTTGATTCTCGTTCAGAAGCAGCAAATGTGATCCCCAACCTTCTCCTGGAAATAGCTAGAGGTCTTCAGAAATTGTGTGCTAATGCCTTACCCACAGTCTGGTTAGCATTCTGGCTTTCTGAGGTCAGGCCCCAGAGCTGACTCTACTTTCCATTCCATTCTGCACCTTTGAGAGAAACCGGGGGAACTTAACACCTCCAACAACATGAGAAATGGAACAAAGAAAATAAACCATTAGTGTGGCAAGCAGTGTTTTTGCTCCTCTGCCAGGTCTCTGTATGCTGTATAACGGCAACATGTAATATGCTGACCTATCTGCATTCATTAGAATAGAAACCACTCTTCTAAGCTCCTCTGGTCATTGCAAGGAAGTACAAGCAAAGAATGACAAGGACAATGCACATTCATAGAGTACCTATTGTGGCCCACAGACTGTACTAAGTGGTTTGTATACATTGACTTGTTTAATACTAACAGCAACTCTGAGCAGTAGCTAGTTATTACGTCTGTTACAAAGGAAGACACTAAAGCTTATGGAAAGATTCATTCGCCCTTCTTCCTTCCCTCCTTGCCTCCTTCTCTCCTTTATTTTCCTTCTTTCCACTGGGGATCAATTCCAGGAACACTCTACCACTGAGCTGCATCCCCAGTTCTTTTTACTGTTTATTTTGACTTAGCATCTCATCAAACTGCCCTTGTGATCCTCCTGCCTCAGGCTCCCATGTAGCTAGGATTGCAAGAGTGAGCCACTGTCTCCAGCTTTATTTTCCATTTCTTAACCATGGTACAAACTCCTGCAGAGCTGGAATCTTCTCAACACTTTCTGACTAAGAATTTATCTAGAGAGCCTTTCATTCACAATCATTTTATGGCTACTGTCAGTAAAAAGTGTAGCAAAGGAAATCAGCTGTGTTTAGAATGGTGCGAGTAAGTGAGATTATCTTTAAAACATCATTATTTGTTTCAGTGGGGTTAGTGATTAACTGTATTTCATGTTCCTTTATAGTAATAGAAATGTCTATGCATACATGTTTTAAAATATCCCATTCTAATCACAATTAATTGACCAACAAATGTAATAAAATTTCAAAATAAAACAAAATCCCACAATCTTCTTAAAATGCAGTTTCCATTCACTCAAAACAAGCGGTTATAATACTGTCCATAATGTGAGGAAATTATGAATTGTTTAATACTGGAAAGGAAGAATGTCAGAAAATCATTATCATCAACTTTAAATGTTGTTTTACACAAGGGAGATCTGGTGATCTCCCTATGCATTAAGAGGTTCTAGAATTTCTCAGGTTTACAGACTCTTTGGCTGTTTTTCTCCTATTAAATGAGATTGATTTATTGGCCAAATTTCCTCCAATAATTCCATCACATGCAGAATTGTTTCTCAAATCTGCATTATCGGTCATGCTTTTCACAAATTTGAATAACACGGGGTTTAAAATTTTCTCCCTGTGTTACAGCTTACTGGTTATTGCACTCATTATTTTACCATTCTTATTATTTCTCTTGAGGAGGCACATTTGGTAAAGTCATGTAATTAAAGATAGTATATTATTTGAATGCAATGTCATTCAAGCATTGGAATCTATTTATGTCTTAAAAATCTAGCCAACAGGCTCATTATGTTAGGTTAGGCAATGAGAAAAACATAAGTAACTTGTGGAAAACAAGTAACTTGTTGTGTGCATCTGCTGTAGGGTACAGATATGGTGTCAGACAAACATATGGATGTTTGTGGAAATGTAAATAATTTATTGGGGTCGACTGTACTGGGAAGGTGTTTTTAATAATTAATATGTACATAGTTACCTTCCCTGTACATAGAAATGCAAGAGACATTTCCATTCGTGAGAGTGTGGTCATTGAGAGTAATGGGCACTGCCTTTGGACAGGCTTTATTTATAACTCAGCTGGTTCAGAAATGTAATTGTTCCCTAAATAGGTGGTTTCCCTGTGTGTTTCCTGTTATCCTACCTAGAGTTCCACTACATCTGGCTTGGCAGTGTGAAAGTAGTATGCTATCCAATTATCAGCCTAATGTTGGGACAGAAAGACACGGAGTTTCAGCCAGGCATTTTTCTTGTCCATGGGAGGGGTGGGACAGTAGGTGTACAAGCACGTATATAAAAGAAAATTTCTTTTCTACTCAGTTGGAGTAAATTATAACATGTCTGGACAAATATGTCCAGGACTGTTTTCAGGACTGATTTGAGGTCATAATGGATTTTAAAAAGTAAAACTCAGAGAATATGCTTGATTATTCTATTCTCTGTTTTTATGTTTTTCACCTACATCTTTAAAAGTTGAGTTCTTAAAAGGCCTTAATCACTTGTGAATTCATGGAGAGAGAAAGCCTAGTTCCAAATCTTGTGGAGAATCAGGTTGACACAAGACAAAGTCTGGAAGAAAAGATTTCCAATTATGAAGCATAGCTCCCTTTTCTGGGAGGAGGGCTATTGCATCTTATGTTTTAATTTCTTGAGAAATACTTCCAAAACTTTCTGATAATGCTTTCCTTTAATGTCAGATCGAGACACATTTTCTCTATTGCTGTGTTTAATGAGGAAGGATTTTATTTTTTTCTTATTGGCTTCTCGCTATGCCTTTGATTACTATACTTGGGAAAAAATAATCGGGCATGTTCCAATTAGTTCTGTGTTTCTTCCTCTTGGGAGAGCTTCTGGAAGGGAAGATAGGCCCCTTTGTTCTTCAGTGAGCTCTGGGGCCCAGGTAGGTTCCCCTTGCCCAGGGCCCAGCACTCTGTGCGCAGGAAACAGGCCTGCCCGACCCAGGGTTTCCATGTGCAGGCTCACCACCCTCTCACAGCCACTTCCCATTGCCCAAGGTGGCCTTTGTTCCTGTCACAGTGAATGTGATCTTTATGTACTGCCAACATGTAGCAATAAAAATTAAAATTACAAAAAACTTAAAAAGAAAAGCTTTGTATTCTACAAAAATTCACACTATTCAAAATCTATGCAACTGTGTAACCAAAACAGTTGCACAAATAATAAACACCCGAAGACAAATATCACTGAATGACATTTCATTTTTACTGCATAAATATAGTAAGAATAGGTCTGTAGTTCGTAATTACACATGAATTTTCATGGATGGGAGTTTAATATTTGAGGTTTTGAGTTTAGTAGATATGTGCTAAATGCACAAACCTCAGAGAGAACAGCACAATCAACACTTGCAAATCAGAGTTTCTGGCCTAACTGCTCCTACAAAAGAGCAGGGGTCGAATGGAAATGTGTACTTGGCTCTTCCCCACACTGTTACCTTCACCTGTTGCATACTGTGCACACAGCTCCTGTTTCTTGCTGGTTTAAAAATTTAACACACCAGGAAAATGCACACATGAGGAAGGCAATGTAATTTTCCTTTATAATGATACATTTTTATATTTCAACATGTAAGCTACTCTGTATTACAGACATGAGAGAAACAGCACAGCAGACTCAGCCAAAGATGATAGTTGCTTATTCATTATTTGCTCCTCCTTTAATGCTCAAGTTGCTAGCAACTCTAGAAGAGAAAAGAATGATATCTACAGGGGCTCTCAGAACCCCATTACCTATACAAGCATAATAAAACTGGAGACACATTAAAAATACATAGATTTCTGATTGTAACAAAAAATACTAATAAAGCTTAAATAAATGAGGCCAGTGGGTATCGATCCCTGGACAGTACGATAAAATTGTAATTACCAAAGCTACAAGGACACTACACCAGAAAGTTTCCAGGTAAAAAGGCATGAAAAAGCCTCTGCTCTCCTAATGGAACCGGGGAACACCAACAACCTTCTCATGCAGAGATCTACATTGACCAAGAAAGTATATGCTGAACATCAAAGGCAGAAATTTAAAAAGTGTGTTTGGGGCAAACTAAGAGGAGTGTTTTGCAAAGTAACAGGAATATGTTTGGTAAAAACTGAAGATATGAATATATTAAAAATGCAGATAATGAGTCTACAGTTGGTTATTACAGATGGATGTGGTGGCTCACACCTGTAATCCCAGCTATTCATGAGGCTGAAGCAGGAGAATTGCAAGTTCGAACTAAGCCTGAGCAACTTAATAAGAGTCTGTCTCAAAATAAAAATTAAAAAGGGCTGGGGGTGTAGCTCAGTTTGGAGACTCTGAGTTTGAACCTCAGTACCAGAAAGTGTGTGGGAGGGACAATTTTGTGATCACACGTAACACACTTGGGTTGATGCTCTGCACAGCACCTGTTCATGTGTACTGATGTGTGATCTCCTCAAAGAGCAATTCCAGGGTAGCAAGCCTTGAGAACTGCCCTCAAAAGTCCTCCTTCTAACACTGAAATATTGTGGTCCTTTCCAAAGTGTCAGAAAAGTGTTTTTTGTCCCAAGCACCCTCGGCCCTGGTATTCACAGTGGCTTCACATTTTGATTAGCTTTTCTGGTTCTTCTTTCAGACAGAATTTGGGAAGATGTTTACACTACCATTTTTATGCTGCTAATGTGGGAATAATATTTTGAAACCTGTGTTTTTAGATGGAAAACTATTCATGATTATTCCTCATGTATGCATTTGAGTCCAATACTTATACTGGTAGTGGCTTAAAAATCTCTGCAGAGGGGTCAGGAGGTGAGCTGGGCCTCTGTCTGATAATGGGTAGGTGCCCTGTGACAAATGGTGCGCAAAGCAGGGACTGCACCTCTCTACTGGTGAGAGGGAGACAGGGAGCTGATGTGCCCTGTAAAACAAACACCTTTAGGGTCCTTTCCAGCCAGGGAGCTTGGTGGCTCATCCCTTCCTTGGAATGGTTCTGGCACCATGTGGGGTGCAGACCACAAGCACAGATGCCTAGAAGCTGGTGGCCTTGGTACCAAGTCTTCAGTTGGAGCTGTGTCCAGGAAGAGGAAGGGAGAGGAGAGGATGGAGCAGTCCTTCCATGTCGAGATCATCTTGGGGAGCAGGTTCCCACAAGAGCCTACAATTAGTATTTTACTTATTTACAAACAAAAACATCTCACTGCAAAACAACTTAGACCAGAACCAGGACAAGCTTCCTAACATCCCTCCTGATTTGTCAACTTTGGAAAACAAAATAATCAGGGTAAACAGCCACAGCCTTCACTTCCTGGAAGTCCTACCTCAGATCACTTATGTTAGCTGAACTCATGTTCCTCTGTTGTCCTGGGGGAGGGATGAAGGGGGCAGAAATCCTAGCAAAGTGAACTGGAAAGTTGGATACTAGAAGGTGCTTGCGCTTGGAAGTGCCTAAAACAGCAGCCTTTTATTCTGATTGAATCTGTGGAAAATAATAGCCCAGACAAACTCAGACCAGCATTGCTTATCTTCTTTTATCCATTCTTCTGTTTAGAAAATAAAATTAATCTGCAGCAGAAGGAAAGTAAGTGTGACAGGCATTGCAGTGGGTACTGGAGGATCAAAGTCACAGAGCCTTCATGTTTTAAATTTTTCACAGATTTATTACAGTCATCACTTAAAAAGAAGTATAGATAAAAAGGAACCTGTTCACGGGAGATGTACTTGATGTGGCTGTGTCAGCCACAATTTTTTGTAGTTTTTTTTTTATTAAAAAGCTATGAATGATGAAGTATAGTGAACTGTTTCCAATGATGACTGTCAGCTGCCAATCTAATAAATATAAATAAGGGTCCAGTTAAAACACAGAGTATGAAATAATAATAATAATAATAAATTATAATAATAGTAATAATAACAAGTAAAACAGGTAAAGGGGTACCTGGGAACCTCACAGTAAGCAAAGATTAATTTCCTAGGCCGTAGTGCCCCCTGCTGGCAAAGCTCGGAAGTGGTGCCTTGTGTACAGCAAAGGCCTGCCTGATCAGCCCACAGAGGAGACTTCCTGTTTTTAACCAAGCCTGGGGTGGGGTGCGGGGTGGGGGGAGTATGATTTGCATGTTGTCTTCCTCTATTTCCTTTTATATAACAATGACTGGCAGTGGGAGGATTGGAGGAAGGATTGTGCTATGCATAAAGAATCCTAGATCCCATAGGAAAAAAAAAAAAGGCTTAACTCTGGCTCCTCTATAGGACTATGTGATCTTGCTCAAATATCCTTAAGCCTCAGTTCCGCCCGATCAATTTACTGTAGAGGACTAGTGCAAAAAAGAGATTACTCCTATGAAAGAGTACTTTAAATGGCAGAGTGAGGGTAAGGCCAGTCACCTTCACTAACAATTCAGCTAACTTCCCTTGTGGTCATCAGAAGGTTCTCTGGGCTGGACACCCCGGGAATAAATGCTGAACTACAAACTTTCAAATTCCTATGATGCTCCTGTTGCCCAAGAATTTATCTGAGTATCTTTGACAATAATAACTTCTCATTCTTCATTTTACAAAGAATCTGATACGGCAACCCCCTTCTTTTCTGAGTAGGATACATTTCAAGACTACCAGTCGGAGTCTGAAATTTCAGATAATGTGAAATCCTTTCATAGACTGTGTTTGTCGCTGTATGACTTACATCATTGCCCCATGGTACCAGAGTTAATCTGTCATTCCATGTTCTATGATTTGGTGCTCTCTTTGCATTACATTTCGGCCATTATTAAGTAAAATAAAGGTTACTTGAACATAAGCATTATGATACCTCAATGGGGAACCTAACAAAGGAAATGGATAAAAGTAAAAGGTGGGTAGATGGCATATAGAATGTAGATATGATGGACAAAGGGATGATTCATGTCTCAGGAGGGTCACAGTAGTGTGGTGGGAGATTTTATCATGCTACTCAGAACAGTGTGGAATTTAAAACCTATGACATATCTGGAATTTCCCATTTAATATTTTTGGACTGCAAAAATATTTTGGCCATTACTAAAATCTTAGGAAAACAAAACCTTGGATGTGAGAATCTACTGTGTAAGTTTAAATGACTCTAGCAGCTGGTGAACACAGCGATGGTGATGAGGTACAGGAGATGAAGGTTATCCCTGGTTATTCTGTAATCATTAATGCCCAGGTTTCCAGCCTCTCTGCTGGTCTTCAATTCAGCAACCTATGCATCACTTGCAACCTCATTAGAAATGAGGAGTCTTGAGTTGCATCCCAAGCTTACTAAGTACGAATTTGCATTTTAGCAATAAACCAGGTCATTCTTACATTCAGTCTAGTTTTTAAAACTCCATTCTTACCTACTTGGGTTATAAAACTCTCTCTGATTAAGCATCAGTTTTTATCTAATTTGAATGTACGCAAAGGTATTTCTGACTTGGCCGTATTTTGACAATATACCTTGAAAACTACAGTACTTGGAATGCTGAAAGTGGGAGAGAAAACTGTCACTAAATATCAATTTTCATGAGCTTCAAAAGAGACTATAATAAAATGAGTTTTCTAACACAACACTGCATTATATTACTTCAAGTTTTTATAGCTTTTTAATACAAATTTTAAGATAATAATATGTATTGGTATTAATACATACAAATTCTATATCTGCCCTTAGTACCTGTGTAGAAAGAATTTTTAAATCCAAATTATTTAATTAGAAAAGATTTCAGAAAAGAGACTGAAGTCTAATTAGACTTTTAAAAAATCTAATAAGGCTGTAAATTCCATTAAAAATATAATCATCCAATCTTTCCCAATGTCCTCTGAACATGACAATGTTCTGAGTTGCTAAAACTGGACTGAGGAACAAATAACAAATATGCTACAGTTCTTAAGACACAATTTTAAAGTGAACCAAAGTTGGAATATGGGTGGGCAGGTAAGAGAGAGGAATTCATTCTCTTTGTATCCCCATTTGTATATATCTCTGAGTATTTTGTTCTGATGTGCCTTGCCATAACTGTGCTTTCTATAAAAAGTCAGAAGGTTTGAATTCCAGTGCTTTACCTAGGATAATACTTTCTAACTGTTTTTTGCTATAAAATTATTCATTCTTCTATTATTTCATGCTCTGGCTATAGGTGAGGAATGTCATCTAAATAAATCTGGGCCCACTAAGTTAAGTGGACACTTATTCTTCTTTTCTCCTCCCAATGGAGATTCATTGAGTTTTCAAGAGAGGAAATCATACAACTAAATGAAGATTTTATGAGTGGAACTCCATCCATTCAAGTTGTGAAGAACTTTACGATTGATGTGGTAGATATTTCAGGACCCAGTTATGTTCCTGGGTCCATTCAGCCCTTCCAAATTTGTTTGGCTTATTTTCTAAAATGTTGTCTGTAGCTACATGAGTATCTATTGGGTCACTTCTTCGTAGAATTACAGTAATTACACAGAGTACAGATTTCAGAATTTGTGTAATTTCTTTTTTGCAAACTTTTCTTTGAAAATACCTTTGTTTGTTTGTTTTTGGTACCAAGGATCGAACTCGGGACCTTGTGCTTGTGAGGCAGGCTCCAGAACCACTGAGCTACATCCCTGACGCTTTTCTTTGAAATTTTGGGGGTTTTTTTGGTACCGAGGATCGAACTCCAGTTCTGGAGCTTGCGCAGCAGGCGGCAGAACCACTGAGCTAAATCTCCGGCCCTTTGAAAATATTAAACAATAAGGCTTTTAGTCAATAAAGTTGGACACTGAGGGTTAGAAAAAAAGACATGAGGAGGCCATCTTAGAAGTGTAGGGATTTTGACACTCTTCTCCACTGATAACAGATAAAGGACTTAACTTGAGAGTAACTATGATGGAATGAGGATTTAAATTCACACAGTGGAGTTCCAGAGACTACAATTTTTCAGTTAATTCTGCTCTGCTACCTTTCAATACCAAATTTTGATTTCAATTCAAAAGTTTTTTCAGTGTTTTATGCTTTCTGTAAAATCTTGACACCTCTGGCAATAAGCCTTAAAATTATGGTTTCATGTCTACTGGGAGGAGAGATGATGGGAAAGCCACCATAAAACAAGATAGAAGTACAAGAGATGATTTTTCAGTCATAAATTTGATCCACTCAATAATGAAAGAAACACAAAAGAGAAAGTTAACTCCTTAGAGAAAAACATTCTATCTGGATCTTTTGTGAAAATGCAAAGGAAATGTTTAATTTCAAAAGGGGGTTTGTTATACTTTGTAAAATATTGTACCCTATATCTTGAGCATTGTGATGATAGCACCCACACCTCTATTATTCATTGAGAAAAGCCATCTTTGCATAACATTATTGTCTCAGCAGTCAGGCGGGTCCTTCATGACTATATCTGGCCAGATGTAGGTGAGACCCAAAGGGAAAGGGATAATAAAGTAACAACAGGCCAGGTTTTAGGTACACTCACCTACACAGTTAATAACTTCACATTCAATAATTTAATTTAACACAGTGTTCTCACAACACTTTTCCTATGGTTCTTATCCAATAACTGATGATGATCCATGTGCCTCTGAAACCATTATATAGATGAAATGGTGTGTATTGAGGGACTGGTATTCAGAACCAGGGTACTAAATACTAACTTTCAAATGTAACTTAATCTGTGGTATTCACTTTTTCATAGTGGGTTCATAAAGTTTATCAAGTTCATAAAGTTCATCACCCTGAAAAGTAGAATCATCACAATTCGGTATTGAGAACTTGAAAAGCCCAACTTCAGAATCTACCATATTCATTACTTCTGAGGTGTTTGGAAGCGAATAGGAATGTCACGTCATGTAGAAACCATGGAAAGCACATGGATATTATTAACTGCATCTACTTAAAATTAGGCAATTGTCTTTTTTTTTCCCATGGCTTCAATATCCTATGCTGTCAAGTGATGGGAAATCTAAATCGTTTGTATAATCTCGCCCATCTTTATAAAGTTAAAAGATTTACCATTAAAAGCATGCATAACATTTTCTTTCCTTGCCCCAAGATATTTTTAAACGTTTTATAAACTAGTCGCCTTTGAACATTTCTGTCATCAATCTACCACTTTGCTGTACAGAAACGAATAAAGAGTTCTCAATAGGAAATGATACTATTATCCTCTCTGCATATCTAAACTACCCATCCTTCAAGACAAAAATAAAATTCTGTCTCAATGCACTGTCTGCAGCCTCACTGACATCACCCTCCCCTTCCCCAATACACCACAGCCTTGATTCTCTGCGCAGGGCTTGAACTTGATTGGGTTCTCACTTGCATCATTTTCTCATTTTTTTTATGTTGTCTTTCCCACTCAGTTAAATTATTTAGTAACGCAGAAAAAAACATCCAATAAATATGTGTCCTTCACTTGTTCATTTAGTGTGTTTAATGTGTACTATCCATATGTCTGGCAGGGAATTGTAAGAATAAATCAGATGTAATCTTAGTCCTCCAATATCCTACTTTCAGCTTGGCAAAGCCTTGCTAGAGTGATGGTATAAATTGGTTAACTATTTGCAAGTGCCGCTGTGAAGAAGAGAAATGAGAGTCCACAACAGAGTAACAACAGGAGTTTCATTCAGTGATGAGAATCCAGGTGAGGTTGTATATGACACCAAATCACACCATAAAGAGTTTATTGAATGCTTCCCATGTACTCAATATAGGCTACATCATCGAGTCCTCACCACACCATTAGGCACTGGTTCTATGTTGATGTTACAAATGAGGGAAGTTTGTTTGAGGAGACCAGAGTTGTTCCCATGCTGTAGGGCTTAGCAAGGAGAGTCTGTGCTGGACGAGGGACTCTGGCTTTGAGGAGGCTTCAACCATTATGCAATATTTCCTTTTGCTTAGTTGGTGCTTTTTAAGTATTTGTGGGCAGAATGAAATCAGACTACATGTACTGAGAGAAAAAAAAAATATAACCTCTCATGGACTTCAAACTCTGAAGCCCCCAGATTTTGTACTGACATAGGTCTTGTATGTGTTCATGTGTGTATGTTTGTTAGAACACAATTTATATTCTACATGGAACTTCCTTTTGCTCCTTCTCTTCACAATATCTATAACTGAGGCACAGGAATGCTTAAAAGTAGAAATGATTACAACTTGGGAGGTGCATGAATCTCTCTCAATATCTCTCTCTCTCTCTCTCTCTCTCTCTCTCTCTCTCTCTCTCTCTCTCTCTCATATTTATCTACTTATATAGTCTAAACCTGACTGGACCTTTTCAGAATATCATGCATAGCATGAAGCAATTGAGATTGCTGAATTAAAAATTGAGGACAGGAAAGAAATTTTTTGACATGTGGAAGTTTTATGGAGTGACATTCTGGCTTATCTTTTTTGAGGGGGAAAAGTGTTGTTTATAGATGAGGCTAGTTATGGTACATTCCACAGCCAAAAAGCAGCCCCCTAATTTTTCTTCTATATAATCTCCATGTGGTCCCCAAATGCTTATCCCTCCCCACCAAATGCTGTAAAATCTGTCTTTTGATCTCACAGATGGAAAAGACTTATTAGCTCATGAAGCTCACAGCCCTTAGAAGGGAAGCAACTCAGCAAATGCCACTTACCCCACCTTGCCATTCCAAGGTCTTAAAGATTTCTGACTAAACTTATTTTCCTTTACTCTTACAATCTCCCCAAGAAAGCAGGAAAAACAATCAAACAAACAAACAAATCCCTCAAAATATTCCATTTCATTTGGCTCCTAGTGGTCTTGGTACTAAGCACTTTCTGGAAAAAAAAATGTATTTTCTGTTTTATACTCTAGGAATTGCCATGGGGCAGGAGGAAGTGTCCATTAGTATCCTTGGTTATGAGTAGGCTTATCTTTCTCAAACAACAATAAAGAGATAGTTTACTCCAGTTGTCAGAGGTATGAGAAAGAAGGTTGCTGTGTCAGCACAAGTAAATGATTCAGTTTACTATGGGATGGAATTGTGTGTCTCCTCACAGATATCTTTAGGACATTTTTTTTTTAAGTCGGTGAGTCTTTTAAAGTAGATTATATCATACTACTGTTCAGTTGAAAATATTCACTGTTTCTTCACTGGTCAGAAAATAGAGTCCAAAGTCTTCAGTCTTGTGGCCCAGTCTCCTCTCCATGTGACATGGTCTTAACATTTGATCCAGGACTCCTTTTCTCTCATAACCTTGGTCTCTCTCCATGTTTTTCCCTTCAGTGCCTGACCCAAAACTGCCCTGCTGTCCATCTACCTCCCCTGAACTCAAGAAGGGTGCAGAAGCTTAACAATCCCATGCTTTGAAGAAGCAAAGTTCAAGTCTTCTTCCAAGCACTGAGGGTACAATGAAAGAAAAGTTAGAGCACTTCTCAAAATTACTGTACTCTTTCAGGCTGACACCTAATAGACCCTCAAGGACTGCTTGGAATTCATTTCTACCCCCAAGGTATCACTGTCTCTGGCCTGTAGTGAGCTCCTCCTCTTCTGAATTCCAGTTGTTCTTATTTTCTAAACCATGCTGGTGATATGATATGAATCATATCCTATCATCTATTATCATCTATTTTTATACCTATGTGGCTCTTGGAAATATGCAGGATGCCAACTATTATGTGTATGCAAGTTCTCATATGTGCATAATATTCTTTGTTTAAGTAGCATCTTCCCAGCTAAGCTCTGCAAGAGAGGAACTAACTGTTCACATACCCATCCTCCACCCACAAGGACCCTCACTCTGTACAGTATGTGCTCAGTAAGATGGATGGATAGATGGATGGATGGATGGATGGATGGATACATAAAAGAATATTAGAAATCTGAAGTACTGCTCTTTGTTTAGACAATCTCACTAACTTACAAATTTTTTCAGAAAGCAGATAAAGAGAAGATAATGACAAGAAAACTGTTCTAGATAGATCTATTGATCTTCCCAAGGAGAGATGCAAAGTATAAATGTTACAGCTTGTGAAGCTACTGAGATGGGCCTCTCCCGCTTTGAAGAGGAGCAGAGAGCACTCTGCTTGCACTATCATTCTGTTCTTTGTCTCTGAATCAAAAGAAAAGGAAGCAAGTTCCTGCCTTAAATAAATTATTTAGAATATTGATTTAACTGCCTGAACTGTGTTAAGTTATATATGAACCAAAAGACATCCATTTGCATGTTTCTTTTTATGGAAACTGTGAATTCAAACACATAGTCAAGATTTTTAAAAAGATGCTTAAAAAGACATATTCCTTCCCCATGCCACTTAAAAATAGATATTCATATACTATGTATTTATGAAGGGTTGTATGCTAGGGAAACCACTTATGACTCTGCAAAAACATTTAATTTAAAGCCATAAGTTTTTAAATTTATAAATAATAGGGGAGAACCTACCTTATAGGTTAGCTAGTGTAATAGAAAGGGTTTTTTTCTATTTATAAGTTCTAGCTCACCTTTTTTTTAGCATATATGTCATTAAAATATTTATTTGGGTTTTCTTAAGCTATTTTCACTAGCTCCTAATGGCGTGGGGACTAATTCTTTCCTGCAGACAAAGTATATTTCCCTTCCTATCTTCTTAGGGGACACTATATGGTCAGGAGAAGTATCCATTTGCATCTCTTGGTTATAACCAGACATGCCATTCCCAAAACAACAATAAAAAGATATCTCAAGAATGCTTTTCTTCCTTTGGGAAAGCATCCCAAGGACCAGTTTAAATCTTTCAAGTCCATAGATGTTAAGCTAAGCACTTTTGCATCAGGGTAAGAATGATATCTTACTGAAATAGTTATAAAGATAGAATAATAATATAATTTTGTTTGTTTATTTGGTACTGGGAATCGAACTCAGGTCCTTGCGCTTGCTCAGTGGGCGGTGAAACCACTGAGCTAAATCCCCAGCTATAATATAATGTTAAAAAAAACACATTCTGGTTTTTCTAAAACAACACGTTGTCAGGATATATTGATATGTGAGATTCATATCTATTTTGGTAAATATTTCTTTGAAAGGAAAAATTTTAAAAAGCAAACAAGGCATAAAATGCATAGAATTCCTTGAGTGTTATTGTTCTTTCTTTGGGCAGAAATCTGAAGTCTTCTTCCGCCTATGCTATAAATCAAATTATTCTAAAAGTATATCAAATCCTTCAGAAAATTATTAAATGGCACATTTAAAAGAAAAATTAAATGTATACCATTGCTGTTTCAAATAGAGAATATTTCATGCAACCTTTAAAAGTACACTTGAAATTCCATACTTTTTAAATGCATTGATTATATGATAGGAATGCCTTTAAGTAAAAGTACAGAAATAAACTATAAAATTTGTAACAAAAGCCTATGTTAAACTTACATAAAATTCATATGAAACCTAAATCTTGTATGTAGCAGAAATGATTTACAATACAATTTTATTAAAGTTCTTTCAGTAGATGGCTTTGATGTTTCCTATCACTCCCCTCAACTTCATAACTGAAAGTGGAGCAAGCATTTTAAACTCATTCTCTACCAAGAAGGAAAAGACAGCGGCACAAAAAAATTGGATGATAGATAGCAATGATTTCTTGGAAGCAGGAAGTGGGCAATGAGTTCTGATAATTCTTAAAGTTGAAGAAAGGAAAAATATTATTACTAACTGAAGGTCTTTGTATAAAATCAAGTAACAGTAAAATTCATATTAAATAATCACAGTTATTTTTAACTCCACAGATTAATCCATTTTTCCTTCCACAGAACTAATGTCTATGAATTTTAGCAACCTGAATCCAGTAGTACAACATAAGGTGTGTTTTTTTATGGCTCACATAAAGTTTAATCATTGTATTTTCACCTCACTTGATTGACAAAGTGCATTATGGATCAATAGAAATACACTGTTTCATAATGTGATGATCAGAAGCTATGATGGAGATATCATTTGTTCCAAAATGTCTGGCATGCACTTCAGAGGTTCTGTGACTGCTCTCATGAAGTGAATTGATTCTTAAAGCCAGAGCACATCAGGAGATGGTCTCAATGGAGGCATATTAACAAAGCCATATTAACAGAGGGATATCTGAACTGTTTTAATGACAAATTTCTAAAATTCTAATACAAAATCAGCCAGTATGTAAAAACACACAAGACTCCCTAACTAAAACTAGCTATAAATCATTGTAAATACTGACCTAGGATTAGTATTCATCACTGTTATAGCACACAATCTGCATTAATTCAAGAGGATTTCATTACATAGTCCCTCACAACATGATATGCCTAATTACTTTCTGAAAATAGGGAAAAATAGATAAAATTTGTAGGGATTTATCAGTTTCATCACTAAAGATGACCTTTAAGTTCTCTATTCTTATTTGTGGGGGCAGAACAGTTATAGTTATACAACAGTTATACATTAGATCAGAATTTTGGGGGAAAGTGAAGCCTCCCAATGCTGTGTATGAGAGGTGTTCATGTGTATGTGTGTGCATTTTATACTTAGTATAAAATCACATCTGCATCCAAAATGACACATAAACAACACATTCAAAGTTTTAACTAATGCAGAACTTTAAAAATTGAAGGGATCTATATATCTTTTGTATATATCACTCTGTATATACTTTTGCCTCCTTTGATTTCTTTTACCGACCAAGGATATTGGGAAAACAGAGAAACAAAAGAAGCAAGGGACATATAATGCACAAATATTGTCTAAAGTATTTGTTTTCTGAAATGAGATTGAAGAAAAAAACAGAATGAATAGAGGATTCAAAGGATTCAGATGGAATAAACATTTATCAGAAAACTGTAGACCAACTACATGTATTACTCATGTGTTCATTCAATAAAAGCCCTATCCTACACACTGGAGACACAATGGTGAACATCACAGTAATGCCTGAATTCAGGAGACTATTTTCTAACAGAAGAAGGTGAGCAATCCACTCTATGCACCAAGACAGGTACAACACTTAGTTTGTACTATGGGTGAAAGTAAGCCAGTAAAAAGATAAGAGAAAATTGGAGGTGGTGCAATTGATAATAACTTTTAACAGAGTGGTCAGGAAATGTCTGACCAAATGCCTAGGAAAAAAATCAAACATAATGGGGTGGAGAGATGGAGGGAGATAGGGGAAGAGAATGTTGGGGAAGAACAGAACATAAGGTGACTAGGAAGCACAAATGTGACAACTTGCCTCCACACCTGCTTAAATAAATTTAGGGTTCCCTGGATTGGTCACCGATGACCTCCCCCAAACTTGCTTTTAGGTCCCATAACCCACTACAGAGTCAATGACTTTTATTTTACATTTCTTTTAGTAGAAAGATAGAAAAATACATTACAACCTTTCACTCTTGATCAAGATATTGTATACATGAATGTTTCTCATTTTTGTGGCATCTTGAGTCAGCTCCACAAATGGAAATTAGAATGATTACAAAGATTAATTTTGAAATCTTAATTCAAACAAAGCAACAGCTTGCTCTTTATTATTGTATCTAAAATGCAGAGAAGGACCTATCCATTGAAATCATCTTTGAATGCAGAAAGAGATTACACCTCCATTTTATGTTCACCTCCAGCCATGTCTTATAAAGGGACTCACGCATTTTATCTTACAAAGTGATGTCCACTTGCAGGTTAATTCTCTCTGCCTCTGCCTCTGCCTGCCTCCATCTCACACTCAAAATGAAGGGGCAAAGAAGTCTGATATGCTCCTTCTCTGGTTGGGCATTTGAAGCAGAAAATCAAAAACAAAAACAAGAAAAAAAGTTTACAAAGAAAATATTGAATTGGATGTGGATATAACTGAATGTCCTGCAATTTTTTCAAGTAGTAAATAAAAGGCGGAGTAGAATAACTTCTTAACTCCTCACTGTGTCTTCTCATCTTCCTAAAACTTCTGCTTCACTACTAATTTTGAAAGACTACATGGTGGCCCTGACCTAGAGAAAGAAGCCATGTATAACTCATAAAAATGTTGTAAGTCTGGCCTTGTGCTGGGTCCTAGATACTGCTACTCTACCTTCTCCCAGACACAGGCACTCTGCTTTTTACTAGGGATTCACATTCTGGTGTGCTCCAAAGACAAATTCCTTGCTCACTGCTATGGTTTGGATCTTTGATGTCCCCTATGGACTATATGCTAATGGATTAGTCACAAGTCACTACTGAAAGGTAGCGGAGCCTTTAGGAGGTGATGCTTAGTGGGAAGAAGTTAGGTCCCTGGACATATGCCCTTCAAGGGGATACTGGGACCCCAACCCCTTCTTCTCTCTCTTTCCTTGGCTCCCTATACCATGGAATGAGGAGTTTCCTGTGCCATCCACTTCTGCTGTGATGTGTGATGTGTTTCCTCATGGCAATGGGGCCTCAAAGCAATGGTGTCAAGAGACCATGGACTGAATCCTTTGAACAATGAATCAAAATAAGCATTTCCTCTTTTAAATTGTTTATTTCAGGTATTTTTTTCCCCACAGCAACAGAAAGCAAACATGCATACAGTCTGATGGCTCACCAGTAACCTAGCTGTCAGGACTGTAAATAAGTATAAAATTCCTTTTGAAGGATGGGGGAGGCGTAATTGGCATGGTGGCCAGACCATGACAGAGACCTGAATCATGGTAAAAGCTGAGACAGAAAATAAATCATTATTTTTTCCTATTGTATACTAGAGTTACTTAAGAGATAAAATCAGTGATTGATCGAATATGAGGAGGAGACAGAGTTTCAGATTTAGACCACTGAAGGTAGACCTCTCCTCTATCTCTAAAGCAAACAGGAATGTCCACTGAGCCCTGGGTGGACAATTGTAAATTATAACTGTCCTGGAAGTTTCTCCAGAATGAATTTGGGTCAGACTCATTACTCAATGCATGGCCTGTCTTCCCAGTGCTTTACTTAAAAGGATGTAGGTTGTACATACATACTATGCATTTATCAGTTGTCAAACCTTCTTGCAAAGATTTTTTTTTTTGAGTGTCTAGACTAAGAAAGGGAGATGAGTTTGTATTTGGCAGGTAATTGGCAAGTAGTTGATAGTTCGATTAGTGCTTTTCCAGGAAGCCCATTGCATTTGGATGAACTCAAATCATTTTATTTCTCTTTGATTTTATAATTGACATTATCAAGTGAATATTAAGAAAGGTACATCCTTGTACAGGTAAACTCTCTTTATTATTGAATAAATTCATGTAATGGAGATAAATAAATACTTTTAAACTATTACCAACTTTTATATTGTGGCATAGAAACTATCCTTAAACACATGCCAAAATTCATATATATTGATATCTAGGATGTTCCAATCACCCAGGAGTTAAAATATATATGGCAAGCTCATTAATGTACCTGAGGTTAATGCTCTGGGGCAGAGTATCAGGTAAACCTAAATGCATTTATGGAACAGAGTAAATAATCAAGTGAGTCTAATATATGTAACAGGAATCTGTATTAAGTGAGAAAACAGAGATAAAGAGAATTTGAGGAAATAATTAAAACAGAACAAGCATACTAGTGAGAATTCTTATCCTTCTTCAAAAATAACAATTAGAAGCGAGAATAAAGCAAAATAAGATAATATGGAGAGAAGAGCAGAGGTATAGCAAATGTTCATGAAAAATAAAACAAAAAGAACATGAGTGATTTTTGTGGAACTTCTGTTGCTATTGTCCCTAAGACTGGCCAACTAAAAAACAACTGGGTGGGACACCTACTTCCATGATAGTTAGCTTCAACAACTTTTTTCTGTGTTCTATTGACCACTTCAGGTATCTCACTGAATAATACCCAAGTATTATATCAAGTTCTAGCATTGTGTGATAAGGTACATCTCATGCAACCACATACATTTTTAGTTATCCATGATGTATTTGTTCATGCACTGATGAACCAAGGAGGAAGACTAATAATAACACTTAATCATCGAAGCTTGATCTCTGTTTTGCAATGGTGAATTATTATTAGGGTAATCATAAGACAGGGAAACTTGTGGTAGTGAAAGGTGGTACCATTTCTAATTAAAATCATCATAAGAAAAGCAAGCTTGGATTCCTCCAAGCAGTCAGATGCTTCTGGTCACCCTGTTCAAAACAGATTTTCACTGGCATTTTTCTGTCTCTCTGGCCTATTGAATCTTTTCTTTTTCCCTTAGATTATTTTATTGGTACCTTTTAGGTATACAATACATTTACATTTATCATTGGGTACTTAGACCTTTACATGATTGAATCTTAATTCATATCATCTAGATGATATGATGGAAAAAGTGACATTAATGTGACTTAATGTGTCCATTTTTTTCAAAGTGTTCATGTCAAATGGCTTTTACACTAAGGTCATAATATGTTGCATTTCTACAAAGTTGAACACTGTGCCTGATGTAAGAAAAGCAATTAATTGTGGTTTTCTACATTGCATGCTAAAATATCAATTTTCAATTTCAAAACTGTTGTACATTTTCATAAGGGTATAATTTACCTCCATTCTCCCCTCCCTCTTTACTTTCTAAATGGAGCTACATTATAATATAAATTCATGCAATATTAGATCAGTGGGAAAGTAAAGCCTTTCTTTTGACTATTAGGCAAAGAATACATCTTAGGAACACCATAAATCATGCTTGTCAGAATATTCAAAGGAATCATTCTGTATAGTTACTTTGTCTATTATTTAGAAAGCACAGACGTGAAACAATATAATTCAGTTGGCTTGCATGTATCTGATTTGCATCTCCTTGTCTCTTTTTAATCTGAGTTTTCACAAGATGAATGTAATTAGCAAGTTTCAATTTATCTTCAAAACCAATGAACTATGTTGATTACCAACACAGTGACATCACCCACGTGCACTAGCATAGTTGAACTTCTAACCAGAGTGATTAGTGTTTTGTAGCTAAACAAATGCATATTTCAAGTTAAAATGGGACAAAATAGTCATCCATTCTTGATGCATAATTTGTCATGAAGAGATCAGCACTGTTATTTTATCCTATTTTTCCTAATATTTTCCCCTTAATGAATCAAGCAAATCAAGCAAACCACAAATGATTTGTTTGGGGCAGCCTATTAATCTGGGACTATTAATTTTAAAACGTATTCACACTCTTTAGAGGCATTAGATGGGTATATTCCGTGTACTTTTCCAGTCTGAGCCCCTCATCCTTCTTTCCCTAGTATGTTGTTTCAGGTTAAGAATTTTTCCCATACTGAGTTATCCCAGACCCACATTCTCAAAGGAGCTTATTTGGACTAGGATGTTTAAATTTAAATGAGTGATAATGAGACTATCATGTTTAACATAACGTAGCTATAAAATAGCATGTATAATTTATAGGACAAAATATTATTGAGTGATACTACCCTTCAAAAAATTGTACAAATTCAAATGTGTGGTTCTGGGATGTTGGAGACTCTTAATTATACACAGTGTAACATGATAATCAACTTAATTTCCTTCAGAACACCAGTTTGTGGCCCCATAAATTCTAACTATAGCCCAGAGTTAAAGCAAAGAGAAAATATTTTAATAAGGCCAAAATGTATTACCACTGAGCTGACTAGTTTCCCAGAGAAAAACAAACCACAAAAATAAACAAAAATAAAATTGCTTTGAATTAAAACTGACATTATTAGAAGAATTTTAGTAATTCTGGAAGCAAGTATCTGGACTTGGAAGTGGTGAACTCAAGCCAGAACCCTCATAATGAATTGAAGTTACCGTTTCAGTCTGATGATTCAGTTTTATTTCTGATGTTGGTTTTATGTTGGCTTGGTCTACATTTTCTGGTGAAAACACACAAACAGTGACATATTTCACAACTGCTAATCAATCTAGGTCAATTACTTATTTATGTACAGACAAAGACCTTATTTGTAACGTACTGCTTCTCAGAGAGACATTGGTTTAACCACAGCAAAACCCAAACCATAAATGTAATGAGTTAACACAGCAAAATCTGAGAGGCAGACCTGCTCATAAAATAAATATACAAAATGGTTCCACAGAAAGTTCTTTAGACATAAAATACATGCAAGATTTTCCCACATTTCCTGACTACTCTCAGTTCTATATGAAAGTCTACTTTAGTCTGTACACTGATGCCATATTGATCTTCCTTAAATATCACTTTAAATTTACGTATTCCTATGGAAAACACATCCTCACTAGCCAATAAAACCCAAAGCATTGAACTCAGATTTCATCACAATCTGGTGTACATTAACATTTAAAGTCTACAATTCCTCCATTTTCTACGCTAAATCCTTGACAAGTCAGAATTATTTACTTATTCCTGGGTGAAACCTAGTCCTCTCCTGTCTTCTTCCCTTTGCTTAATTCCTCTCTCCATTCCAGAATTGACTTCTGTCTTTTCTTCAATCGTCAAGTTTGTGGTTCTTTCATGAGATTTAGCTTCTCCCATAACCAGAAATAAGCCTTTAAAAGCAGGGGTAGATCTGTGTTTCCCTACCTTAAAAATACATTGTGAGTTCTCAGATACTTGAGACTGTTTGGATCCTTTCCAATCCAATCTGTTGTTGTTGTTGTTGCATAAGCACCACTTTGCCTAACTTTTTCTCAACATGAAGTGCTGTCTTTTTCTGTGAGATCACTCTTTTGTGTTAATCTGGCTCCCTGGCTCTTCAATGCACTATATTCTCTATCTTTAACAAATAAACCTTAAAAGAAAAACAACTAGAAAAGAAGAATGAGGGAGAATAGCACCCGTTTCATTTCTCTGGAAAGAAAATACCATGTGAAAAATGTTCTCGTTGTTGTAAATAATCAAAAATCTTTAAGGAACACCTACTATGCCTATTAGATTGGAAAATCCAGCAGCGAGCAAGACATTTCTTTGTTAGAGATGACAGTGGTGTGGAGGGACATGCAATAAAGCAACAAACACTAACATAATTCAGTGTTATTTAGAAAAAGAAAGAGAGTAATCTCAAAGAGATATCCAGGAGCCTGAAAAGTGCTGTGTGTAGAGGTGACATCTAAAGAGCAAGGTGAAGATGACAGAGCCACCTATACCGGCAGCAGGGTAATCCCTGGTACCTAGCATAGGGAACAACCGCTGCAAAGACCATGAGGTACAATCTAATGCCTCCTGCCAGAATAGAAAATGACCAAGGCTGAAAGAACAGATGTGACAGGCGGTGGCCAGATCCTCCCCATCCTATAGGCCATGATAAAACGTTTGATTTTCTTTTTTTTATTGAAGTGCAATGGGATGCCTGAGGAAAGCTAGAAGCAAAAGAAAAGCATGATTATTTACCTTGGACCAAAAAGAATAGACATTTTTGGAGGCAAATCACATTGGAGTTTAAGGAGTTCTTTGGAGTCAGTGAGAAGGTGCTTGTGGCTGAAAGTAGAACCTTGGATGCTGATGAGGACTGGAGACCACTGTGTCTGTCTCCTCTTAGCCTGGCTGAATGCAGGGTGCTAAAGAGAGTGAAAATAAGAAGGGGCAAGAAGGGTCTGTCCAACCATAGATTCCTGAAAATAATGGCATATTTGTAGCTAGGCTAACTCAGATCATCCAGGATACTAAGAATGCTTTCTTCATACAGAACAGCAACAAGCACTGCTTGACTTAATCAGATAACTTTTCTTAGCATTTCATATATGCTCATTTCTAAAATAAGATTTGTGGGGAATTCAAGAATACAATGCCTAGATATAAGGGTTTCAAGACTTAGACTCATGCTGCACCAAAATCTGCTTTATTCATTTGCATTACAGAAACCTTCACCTTTATACCTATTCCAATTTCTTACACTTATATAAATTGGCTACTTACAGGTTAACTCCAGTGTGGATCCATTATTTTCTATTGCATAATGTATTTATATTTAAAATACATAAAGCATGCTTTTTACTAATTCATTGATACTCTTCATTCTTCTTTTTAGTAACAAGTGAAAAACCAGCTCATTGATTTAAAGCTTCCCAGTTATTTAGAAACAAGAGATTGGGTCCTGGTCACAAGGAAAGGCTCACCGAGAAACAGGCTACAATGGATAATACCACTTAAGGCGATATTGTGCATTTTGCCAGGAAAATTAAAACTGCTAAACTGAATGATGAGCATGCAACTGCCTCCTGCATTCTTTTGTGAGAACAATAATTAGCTTTAAAAAATTCTGTCATGCTCCGAAGATGCAACCCTAAAACACAATTGCTTCTATTATACACCAGTAGTTACTCATAACAACTGAGTAGCTTAGATTTGATACTGAAATAAACTCCCTTTGTTACATTTTGATCAATGTGCTGCCCAGTAGTAAAAGACTTCATTTCACCCACAGGTCTGGACATTCACCTTATGACTTGTTTAAATTATTAGCATGCATTCCATCAACCAAGCTTCTTGTCTTGCTGCTACTATCTAGCTAATGGCTTTATAACCTGTGCATCATTGCTTGTATTAGTAGCCATCCTGGTTTTATTTTTATTTTGTTTGTTTGTTTTGGGAGGTTTCTAAAGTGGAAGACTCAGAGATAGGTGATATAGACAAAGCATTTGCTATTTTTAAAAAGCCAGACTGAGGCTGCAATTATGTGTAGTAATCTTTGTAAATTCATATTAAGTGCATAATATTGAACCTGAAACATTTTCCGATTTAGGCTTTGTCCAGATTTGATTTCCTGTACTAAAATACTCTTGTTGGCTCCCTGTGATACTTCTGACTGCTCTCTCTTCATGTGAGTTTGATCTAAGGATTTCTGAAGAAGCATGTTGTCTCTGAGATGAAGAGCGAGGCTATCACCACTTACCCCCTACAGGGGCCCTGCTGTTACGTGCCACAGCTGCTCACCTTTTCAAGAAGCTCCATTCTTTCCTAGAAGCCCTTGACTATCATTTCACAAGTATTTTTCAAAAAATAGAAAGTACAGGTTTACAAAAAAGAAGGCATGCTGGGCATGCCACATTGTGGACATCCCACCCTGAGTTTGCGTCTATCAATGATATTTGTTTCAAAGACATTTGAAAATTCTTACCAAAGTAACTATTGTACATTCAGCTTTTGTGATGCCTGAAATAAAATGATATTATTGGTAGGATGAGTCAGGTGCTCCCTGGCAAATCATTCCTGCCTTTTTAAATAGTCTAAATGTAAACTGTTACGTGAAAATTTCACAGTTCACTTTTCTTAGTAGAGAAACTCATAAGACTAACTTTAGGATCAAGCTTTATGTGTAAAAGCTCAAAGGAGTGTGAATGCCACCAATTGTGCTTTTTAATTACCATAATTCAAAAGACTGTACAGACAAATAATCTAATTCTTCCAATAAAATCAAAAGGTATAAATCACTTATTAATTAAAACAATTTTATCCTACTATTCATCTTCAGAACAAGACACAATTTTTAGCTTCATTTAATGCAACAAAAATCCAAGCATTTGATATAGTACATAAATGGATTTTTAAAACCACATGTACTTGCACAAATTCTACAGCCACACAATAAGTTGTATTTTGTTTTCCACATTCACACCTCTCAGTACACAATGACATCTATTTGAGACCAGAGAGAAATTTCAGAAGCATAACTGGGCTTTACCAGGACAATTTCCACATCTAATGCACCAATTCTTTAGAGGTCAGTCTTATAAAATCTTCTCTCTCATTTTCCCTGAGGGAAGCAGTTATTTTTGTTGCATTCATTCCTGAAAACTTCCACTGAAAATTCAGTCTCTGACCCATACTGAAGAACAGAATATAGTCACCCAAATCTCAAGATGTTTTTATAGGATGATGTATTTCAAACACAGTCCATTTCCTATGCTATCACCATAATTGACAAAATATAGATTCTCTCTGCTGCACACAGTACTTCTTTAAATTCACTGTCTTTCTTTCAAGATTTGAAAGTTTAGAATGTCTTGTGCAATGACAGCATTCAATATACACGTAAGAAATGAAAGAGATATTTGGATGTTTGGGTCTTAAAATATAAGGACAATGTATTTACTGACAAATTGTTGTATCTTGGTGTCCCCATCCTTTACTGTGAGAGAAGTATTAACTTTACAGTGATGTCTCACTGATTAAAAGGGCATATCTCAAACTATGAGCTATCTTTTAATCTGTTAATGTATCCTTTAATAATTTTTATGCATTAAATCATTGACATTATCCAAATGTGCTTCTATAACAATAACAAATACTTCAGTAATAATCCAGGAACCTCAAGAAGTTATAGCAGAATGTCCAAATTGGAAACTATCAGCACATAAATATATAAATTTGTGCAGTGATAACAAAGATAAGTCTTTGGGACAAATTGTCAATATATAGTTATGTAATTAATTCAATTTTGGAAAAGAAAGTCCCGTAATAGATATTTTAGAGGAAAAAAAAATTCAACATTCTGCAAACCCACTGATATCCCTTCACCTTCCTGCTCTCTCTGGAAATAGGAGGAATGTTCCTGTTTTCAGTTCTGATACTGCAGTCAGAGTATTTGTCACCTATCAGACTGATTTCTATAGTAAGTTCCTACAATAAGGGGTCAACATTTGTCAATAGTGTGTCATTAGAGTACGTGGCTTTAGTGTTTGGTCACTAACCTTTCTTCGTTTTTTCTCCCACAATATATGCTTATGTAGCAAAAGGCCAATGGAAAATCACATATAATTGCCAAGCAAATCCAGAATAAAGCAAACACTTAATCCTAACAAATTTGGAAAGTGTGGCTCATACTTTCCCATCTTTCAGCCAGTTTTGTTGTTGTTTGTTTTTCAGTTATTTTGGGGTTTTTTCCCTTTTTTTTCATTTTTCTTTTGGTTCTGATGGCACAATCCCAACAGCTAAAATAACAACATCTATTACAATAAAAAAATTCCATGTCCTAGTCATTTGCATTTTCTTTATATTTTTTTCTTCAGCTATGCTTTGAGAACAATATTATCTTCAGAGAAAGGCTTTATATATTAAATTTGAGATTTAGCATATCAAATTTGGAAAAAAGGATACAAGGACAAGTAGTCTTTTTATAGGTGGGTGAAGAATCTGCAATCTCTAAGATCTAATTCACTGTTTTGTTTTTCTTTTCTTTATAAAAAAACTTATGCTTCCCTTCCCCTAAAGAACTCAGCCCCGAATTCTTTAGAGGATTGACATTCCAGAGAAGCTAGGGTGAAATGAAAATGAAGGCAAAAGCAAATTATAACTAAGATCAAAATAAGGTACATATTTTCATTTAGAGAAATTTTACAGCTTCATTTTTAATTTAAGGATTTTTTGCAAGCACATTTAAATGGGTCTTTTGGTAAACTGCTTTCAGTCACAAAGCAGTGAGATAACCATTTAATTGTGTGATTTCTAGAGGATGTTTCTGTAGGCTGCTGCTTATAAACTGCTCAGAGTGGTGTGTTGGCACAGAGAAAGAAGAGTCTTGTTTCTGACTGTGCAGCAGGAAAGACTGGCTTTGCAGACAGTCTGATCTAGATTTGAGCTTCTGGACAAAATATATTAGCTCTCAGCCCTCAGAAAATGGTAACAAATAATGATAACCTGCTTTAGCACCTATGTTCCTGTGCTAAGAGGTTTACATTTATCTCATTTAAAGTGCACCAAAATCCAACAAGAAAAGTACTCCTATTAAAGCCTTTTGAATAACAGAGCAAAGATTCAGCAAAACTAAGTACCCTTGTCCAATATTATGTAGGTTTTAAGTACTTTATTTACATATCTATTTTTTGTGAACAGAGTATATTGCTTATTTGAACAACAGCAACTGTGTATAAGTATATACATTTGTATACATGACATAAAATCTATGTCTATATTATCAGACCTTTACCTGACTGTTTTTTTTTTTTTTTTGTACCAGAGATCGAACTCGGGTCCTTGCACTTGTGAGGCAGGCAATGGAACCACTGAGCTAAATCCCTGGCCCCTACCTGACCTGGTTTTACTTATGTAATTTTTCCATGAAAGAACATTTAGGCTACACACACTTCAGCAAAATAATTTTAAAGTCTTCTATTTCATATTACATTTAGAATGAAAAATATTACTAATAATAGGACCATTTTCACAATTCTTTAGTGATTAGTCACCCAAAAGGTTTTCAGGGTGTACAGTGTTTCTCTAAAACACAGAAATCATCTTTGTCTATTTGGTAAATAAATCATTTTTACTTACCAAAAAAGCTTGAAAATTCATGCTTGAAGAGAATAAAAACTGATACAAGATAAACATATCAAGAATAACTCACACATTACCTTGTAGAAAAAAATAATGAATTTTTAAAAAGTCCTACTGAAGGGCAAACTATCCAAAATTATGTGTGCATTATCTAAGTAATAACTGAGGTACTTGCTGCCTTGTTCTCCCAAAAGAGCCATTCCAGTTTCTGGGTTGCTGGAATCTTGGATTCTGCCCATTGATACAACAACTTCCCTTGTGGGTGTGATGGAACAAAAATAGAGGAGCATGCTGATCAGATGAAGGGGTACAGAATTAAAAACTGATCAAAATACCTGCTGCAATTGCTATCACTTAAGCACTTCAATTATACATCTATTATGAAAAATTGCACTGATTTACATATTAATGTTCTGCATTTCAGTATGTGCCCTTTATGTTCACACACAACAGAATACACTTTGTCACACACATTTAACCTCCATGACTCAGGCATTGAACTAAAATTTGAGGGTGGGAGAAAAAAGAAACAGAATGAATACAGTTATTCCCATTGTTCTCTTTAATACCTTGGATTTCAAGTCCTTAACTGTCACTCAGTTGAATTCTATTTTTATCAATTTGCCTATCAGTCACGATGGAGAAGCTTAACCTGAGGTGAGCCATGGGTTCATCTTCAAACTATTTGTTTAAACAGTTTCAGGTTGTGGAGGTGGGAACCTATGTGCAAATGTTTAATATCAGCCTTTGTTATCTTTAACCTTGGTGATTTGGGGGCAGATTAGAAGAGACAGTAAATCATTCTGTGCAGTATTTCAACACTACCGAACAAAATCTTCTGTGATGATGAAAAAGTGTTTTATCTGAGCAATCCAACACAAGAGTCTTCAGCCACATGTGATTCCTGAGCACTTAAAATGTGGCTAGTGTAACTGAGTGACTGGTTTTAAATTTTTATTTAACTGCAATTATTTCAGGTTTAAGTAGTACAATGTAGCACAGTGGTATCTTGTCATACATAGTTTATATTTGTAGCTACAGTATTTGGCAGAACAGCCCTATGCAATGTTCTAAATGTCTAGGTGACTGTGAAAAGGAAAATGTCAGAGAAAGAACTTGCCTGGCTCTCTGTGATGTGTATATATATATATATATATATATATATATATATATATATATATCTTGTCTTATTTTCTCTATTCTGTGATAATTTTCCAAACATTGCTGACACCATATCAAAATCTCTGGGACTCCATCTACTACAAGTCAGGGTATCCAATTCCAAACAGGACCCTCATTCATTTGGACAACTCTGAGGTTTCTCATTTGAAACTCTGGTATCAGCCACAGCCATCATTCTAAACGGTCTCCACAGTCAAGGCTCTTAGAATTAGTCATTCTCCTTCAGGCTCAGGAGCAGGGAAGGCTATATGATAATGCCTCATTCATAGAAAAGCTCAAGGCCATATGTGATGAGTGCTGGTGACGCACACAGCATTACCAACCCATGTCATCTTCTTTCTATTCCTCCATCCTCTCCTCTTCATGTCAGCAAAGACACACACACACACACTCCAAAATTATGATATTGCATTTATCACCTCTATTTCCTCCAGTTTCTTCTGCATTAGTTATCACCTTTCTTTTTTGCATCTTCAATCTTTGTCTACCACTGATTCCTCCATTCAATACAAAGAAACAATCATCTGTGGTTCCCTGTACTGGTCCCTTCCTACCCCTGTCATTATTCTCATGGGGTGTCTATTGTTTTCCCTGACTAATTTCTTCTTCAATCACTTTTCTGTCCAGTGATCAGATAGTCACTTAATCCAATCTACTTTTTCATTCTCCTTTGATTCTTCCTATAGTTCTTTATTGCTCATTCTTATTTGATATTTATCACCATTTCATGCTCTAAAGTTGGGGATTATATAAACTTGATCTATATCCCACAAGCTAAGTCTAGCCTGTTGACTTTTTTGGTATTATCAGAATATTTTTTTAAAACTAACATTCAAAATATTTCATATTATAAAATTAAAAGGAGACTACTATCTCATGCCATGGGAAAATATTATTAATTTTAAATTTAATTGCTCATAAAGTGTTATTGGAACAAACCATACTCATTCGTTTATGTCACGTCCATAGCTACTTTCACACTAAAATGACAGTTTTGAAGGGACTATAGGCTATAGACCCACAAAGCTGAAAGTATTTACTACCTAGTGCCTTACACTCAAAGTTTGATGACCTTCTCCTTCAATTGTATATGCCTCCTATCACTTTTGGGTAGGGAGGCAAGAAAGAGCAACTGTTGAATCTTATTGTATGTGAGCAGTATGGCAGGTATTTTCACAGGCATCATTGTATATAATTCTCACCACTCACAGGCAAAATCTGATGCTTATCTTAAATAACTTGCACAAAATGTTGCCTGACATTAGCTAGTAATCTGTGAAGGCAACATTCTAGTTCACTTCAGGGAGTCCTTCCATGTGCCCACACCTATGCTCACCGCCCCCCCCACCCCCGCCAGGTTCCTTTTACTTTATATCCCTCGTGGCATTCCACACAACAATTTTTCCTTTCCCTTTCATTCTCTTTGCATTAGTTTAGTTCCAAAATCAACTGCCTCTTGCCGGAATTAGACTTGACTTACATTTTAACTTTGCTCTTTTCTGCCTTACATTTTCAAGCCTTTTATCATTGGTAATCTTAACAAAGAAGCACTGGCTAACCCATCTCACTCATACTTATAACTCTGACACGATCCAGCAAACTTCTATTCAAGTTTCCATCTTGCCACTCCTCTTGTCAGAAGCCTCCTCCTGTGTGGGCTCACTGCCTAAGAAGTAAAGTTCATGCTTCCTTCCTTGGTACTTAAGTATATTTGTCATCTGTTGGCCCTTGGAATGAATGAAGCCAATGGGGACTGCTCATTGATCCTCTTCCTTCTTCTATTTGGAATTCTTTTCTCTTCATTTAAATTTGATTACTTGAACAAGAAGGTTTCAGTCTCCTCTTTCTGAGCCACTTCTTCTTTCATGTTATTTTTTGTTCTGCCTTGCCCAATAGTTGTCACTTTATGAAATCTCCATGGCCTGCTCTTACTCTCTGGATGGAGTGTCTTCAAGGTAGGCTTAGTTCACACAGCAGCTCTACCCCCCTCCTGCTCTGGCCAGGAGAGTCCCTATTCTGGCTCATAGAGGGAAGGTATTCTCTCATTCCATCTCATCCCCTTCTCCATCTCATCCCTTGGCCCCTCATCTCCAGTGGCTTAGTTATGGTTGACAAAGGAACCATCAGAGAAAGATTTTCCTCTGTAATAAATACTGATGAATGGGCAAAGATACCCTTCCTTTGCCTGGAAGACCTTCTGGTATCTTGAACAAGCAAGACACGGGTACATACTCAGACTATTACTGGAGAGGACAGAAAGATCCTGGGATTTTGATGACTCATTTAATCCCCGAGTCAATCAGGCATACTGAGTTTTACATCTAGACACTTTATTGGGGATTAAAGGAAATCCATTATAGTTTAGGTTTCTTTTAGTTAGGTCTTCTATTATTTGCAGTCTTATAACTGATTCAGTAGCCAAATATTCACTGAAATTTAAATTTATAAGTAAACATTTAAATATACATATATGCATTTATATTGCATGTATGTTATATACTCAACTATGCCATTTGTTCTTCTTTGTATTATCACATAGCATTTCATTTGTTTATGTCGTTGAAAATACTTTGGTAGAAGAAATTTTGGTGGAAGAAACTATATATGTCCTCATCATAAAACATATTACATCTGCCTAATATCTTCTCATTGACTGAATACACCAACAAAAGTTGAGTAAAAATAGGTAGCTAGCAGGAAAGGGGGTGAAGGGTGGGTTCCTTACTGTTTTTTTCCTAGAGAATTATGGGGAGCAAAAATCTAGTGAAACTGCATCATCCAGATCAAGAAAAAAGAAAAGAAGGTAGGGGAGGAGAAAAGAAGAAAAGGAGAGCTGGGGAGGGAAGGGAAGAGGAGGAGAGGCTGGGAAGGCAAGAAGAGAGGAAGGATGGAAGGAGGAGAAAATAACAGGTTACAGAGGTCAGATGCCTGATACTGAGGCAGTTTCAGAAATAAAAACAGATGGTCGAGCTCTCACTTTTTTCTCTTGGCCACAAAACTCCTGCTAATTGAAGCAGCAACTGAACAAGCTGTTCTTTCACTCCCCTGGTGATATTTATGTTTCACTTCAGTTCTGACTTTCATGTTAAACACTGCCACACCTCCTGCTCACTCCTTCCTTCCAGGATCTAAGCCTTGTATGTCCTGCTTTTTCTAACAATTGAACTTCTCTCTTCACATTACTCTTCATGAGGTACTTTCTTTATTCACAAATGAATAAACTACTGCCACTTGTCAGAGTATTTCCCAAGCTTGAATCAGACTTCCTGAGAGAATAATAGTGAGCTACTTTGTGCAAAAGTGATGGATCCTGCATCAGAAATAGCATTCTCCTATAAGCTGATTCCAGACTTGACTTGAGAGAAAGAAAACCAAATGGAAAGGACATCACTAAGGGTTTAGTCTTAACTGAAAGTATCCTTACAGCTGAACAGAGCAATGTTTTTTAAAAAGTTCTTCATTCAGATCATGAATCTTGAAACTGTGTAATGGAATCCATATCACCTATCTCTGTCTGGAACTGTACTGTCTGTCTGTCTCGTACATCATTATTCAGAACACTCTCAAAGCCATTCCCATAAGACTGTATTTTTTTTAACTTTCCTGTAGTTCAGACTTGTATTTCCAGAAATGGAAACACATTAAAATTGCTGAGAAATTTGCCAACCCAGTTTGCCCACATATTTATATCTGTGTCAGGATACAGTATTGTATTTACCAAGATTAAATTATCTGCTGTCAAAACTCAATGAAAATCATGGTGTACAGAATTACACTTCAGACATGTAAGCACCTATTTTTTCAAAATGCAAATCACATATTAAAATACTTATGTTTACAGGGTTATATTGTACAAAATTGAAACAATCTGAAATATTGGGTATTCCACAGATAGAAAAATATGAGATGGTTAAGTCTAGGAGAGGGTGTTGGATCCTGGATACCTGAGTCAGAGTCAGTAGAAATGGGTTCAAGTTCCTTATCTGCTGTTTACCATCTATGTTCTTGTATGATTACTTTCACAAATCATCAAAAAAAAAAAAAAAGGGATAACTTCTACTCTGCCTGCTTCATGTATGGTATGATGAACAAATTAAATTATTTACATATATATAGCCGGGGATTTTTAGCTCAGTGGCTATGAGCCTGCCTCACAAGCACAAGGTCCTGAGTTCAATCCCTGGAACTGCAAAAAAAAAAAAAAAAGAAAGAAATCAAACAATCATATATATGTTTTCATATATATGAAAAAATTAAGTAAACTATACAAAGATGTGTATATAAATGGCAGAACCTTTGAAATCCCTTTTTTAATTCATTAAGGATTTTAATTTATGACCTAAAAAATTATTTCTCTTGCTGGAGTCACAGAATTTTAGAAAAGTGAGAAAGCTTAAAAATCATGTAGTGAGACTTCTTCATATTACAGATGAGGAACTCACATTCAGAACATTTTAATGATGCATCCGAGATAAAAAAGAAAAAGAAAAAATATTGAAGAAAGAAGTGTTAATTGGAACTTATATCTCCCCCCTCTCATTTTATTGTTCTTAACTTTTTACTGCTATTAATGTAAAAGTGTTGAATAGAATTTACTGCTTTAAAAATAATTGTATACTGGTATGAATTTTTTTTAGTTCTAAAGCATATATTCTAAAATACTAAGTGTTTTTAATTTTATCCTAGATAGGTCACAGGACAGATATTAATTTTATTAGAAAGTAAAAATTTTCACCATAGCAAAATGAGTAGTACAGGAAGGAACAGTTGTTCTTTCAATTTTTCAACAACCTCCATCCTATTCTGACTTCAAGGGATTCTGTTTCTTTTAATAGTGTGATGCACTATATATTTTAAAAAGTAGGACAGAGTAAAATTAATTTTGCTTGAGGAGTCTTGTGATTCCCTTTGAGATGTCTGGAGATTCCCAAGGGTATCTCAAAACTAGGATGAAGAAACTTTATACTAGATTATTTTATCTCCCCAAATAATTTGTCTCCTAATAAAAATCATAATTACCTTCAACAGTATTCAAACTGTGGCCTCTCTATTAGTCAAACTATTCACTGCAGGTAGGATACCAATGGTAAAAATTTCTCAGCAGTGTGCTGTTAGACAGAGATTTTGATTTTCCAAATCCACTCTTGGAAAACCACACATGGGTACCAAATTCCACATTCTTAGAGACATATAAAAGCTTGTTTCATTTTCACAGAATTACTTATTACAGGAAAGCCTGCTTAAATAAAGCATTTTTTGGCTAAAAAAACAAACAAGTAAGCAGTACAAATACAATCTAGATCTGCTCAAATCAGCACTTATAAATATTCAATGTATTTACAAAGTCCCAAGAATGCATACATTTATTCATTCATTCATTCATTCACTCTCTTACTTACTTATTATCCCTGTGGTGCTGAGGATAGAACCCAAGGCCTCAGGCATACCAAGCACATCATACTTTACCACTGACTTGTACCTTCCACTTACCAAGCAACCCTTTTGTGTCAATAGGTCCTCCTTTCGCTCACTAATTCTTTCTCCTGTCCACTCACTCTCACCACCACCAATGTGCATGTACCTTTCCCCTTGGGGATACTCGGTGGAGGAAGGATCAGTTGTCATTCATATTTCAAATAATGGTAATGCAAGTCCCAGTGTTATTGTTATTTAAAGTCTTAGCTTTTATTATTCAATGAAAAGTTCTGCTTCTGTGAGAATAATCTCAGTGTCAGTGAGCAGTATCATGGACTTCTGTGTTCACTGTATCTTTAGCTCATGTTCTGGGGGAGAGGAGCTGAGGAGAGAAAAGCAGGAAGGAAAATTTAAGGCCAAAGTTTTGTCTTTGGTTTTGAAATTATTATGCTAGTAGGTTTTAATTGCTTTACATAATGGCATAAGTGCCCTACACAAATATTTTCCAAGTAAAAAGAGGAAAAGGCTATTTTCCTAATTCACCATTATCTTGGTTACTTATAAAACTTTGGTCACCAAGAAGACATAGATAAAATCTGGATGAAATGCTTTGCATCCTCTTTAATGGAAGCTGCCAAAATCCATTAGAATTCATTTCTGGATATTCATTCTCTAGCAATCATCAAAATAAAATTTGTTCTAATTAAACAGAAGAAAAATCTTTTTTGGAGGTAAACAGTGCAACGAAGCAAGAGGATTCCATAACCTCAATTATCACATTACACTAGACAGCCTGTGGCAACTTCTTTGATCCCCAAAAGGGTTTCTCCCTCCTAACCTCCCATATAGTCAGAAGATTTTCCCAGGGATGAGTCTATGTACAAGAGCCCTGGGATTTTGTGCCTTACTTTGCCTGGTGTGCTTGTGGATATACAGCTCCAGATGGAGAGAAGTATGAGTGGGGTTTATTCCACATGATTCACTGCAGACAGTCACAGCAAAATGTCAAGCACTCAATCTTTGCTGTCCAGGAATAGACCTTGGGAAAACCTTCTAATTCCACTGGAATTGGGAAAAGTGGACCTTTTCCTGAACTGACTCAAAACTACTGACAGAAAATGGCAGGTTGCTACTTAAGCACAGATGTCACTTGATTGTGTCAACTTGGAAATGATCAGCACAATCTGGCAAGTGTGATTTTTCTCACATTCTGAGTGTGTTTGGGCAGGTGCTATGCTTCATTGAGGTCATACACTGCCTTTTTATTTTTTGTTCAAAGGATGGAAGAAAAAAGATTCTGAAACATGTATTAAAAATTGGTCCTCAGAATTAATGATGAATAAAAATATTACTAAGTATTTTGTTAATCACAAGAACAATGGTCTAATTTCTATTCTCAGAAGTAGTTTTGGCACATATGTTCTAAAACATATAAGTACAGAAGAAGGAAAAACAACATTAAAGATACATCTAGAAAATATTTTCTAAGATAGATATTCCAAGGGCTTCTTCTATGGCCACAATATATTGCTAGAATCCACATAGTGACTATTTGACCTTGAGAACCTGTTTGGAGGTTCTAAAAGGAGGGCACAGCCACTTGCCTCCTCTGTTGGGGTAGTCGTCCTCTTTGACAACTTCAGCATTTGCAGGAGGGCTGCACGTGCACATGGAGCGGTGAGGGAGGAAAAGGGACACCCGCCTAGTCGGCCAGATTGGCAGAATTAACTCTGGAGATCAATGAGGTGACAGATGTCGCAGCCAGATCGCCCTCACATCCCACATGGTGACTACTGGAAACAGACTTGGTTAGTTTCATTGTCACCATGGAAAACTGCCATAGATACTTACAGTACATTGTTACTGGAGGACTAGGCCTATGCACAAAATAACATATCAAAGTCGGGAGGGGACGCTCTAGGTTCTGACGGCCAGTTTAAAAAACTATAATTATGCTACTTTGTCCTGCCAAAAGATTAAGGCCAGAAAAAATAAATAATAATAATAATAATTATAACTCCAGGATTAAGATTTACAACTTGAAAGTAAGCAATAGAGTGCAGTCGAGCTTGGGCACTGAGTGGTATGAGTAGGTATTTTATGTCTGAATTGTTCTGGCTGCCCCTGAAAAACTGTCATGTATCATAAGCACTGCGTAGCCAGCAAAGCACTAAGTTCTGGAGCATAAAGAGATACAACACTTGATCATTACTTCAAGAGATTTCAACACCTACTTGGGCAAAACCTAATGCAAAGAAATAAAGAATGTATGAGCACAAGAATAAACGTTAAATGTACTGCTGTAAATGCTATTACACCTCTCACAGAGCCAGAGCCTGATACTAGTGGGAGCTGCAAAGCTTGATTTCTAGTAAGTTCTATATAAGCATGGCTGTATTCATAATTATTATATTATGATAATATATTATATATAATATATAAGATATATAAAATAATCTATATCTAGCACAAAAATTTATTACTGAATGTTCATATGTGCTAGACCTTTTCCACAGCAGACATATTATAGGTTAAAAATTACCATAAATTTGCAGAGTAAAAATCTGAGATTAAGCACTTTCATAGGCTAATAAGTTAGCAGAGCTTAGATTTGTGTCAAAAGATTCCAAAACCCACAGTAAATCAATCACAATTAGAAAGATAAGGAGAGGATTAATGGAGGAAGGGACACTTTGATGAGATTGTCCCAAAGAATGATCGGGATCTGTTTTGCTAGAAGGAGGACAGCAAGGCATTTCAGGTGAGGACTTCAATGCAAGCAGTGGAAAGGAGTAAGGATCAGATGGTGTGTGATGAATTAAGGACATAGGCTAACTAGAGATGGAGAGGGAGAAAGGATAGAAGAGTCAAGTACCATGTGACACTGGGTCGAGAAGCTCCAAAAAGATGCTAACAACTAGACTTCGGGTTGCAAATCGGATGTTAAAAGTTCATGCAAGCACTCATGGTTCCAAATCTGATGGATCTGGTTTTCTGGAATTACTTAAGAGAATTTTGTGAAAACTTTAAATTTTTTTTTTCCCAGAAGATACAAGAATAAATGAAGTGGACAACATTCTTTCCTTGATGGGATGTAGACAGTTTATAAAAGTGGTAAATATTAAAGCAATTTGATAAATGTTGATGAAGTTTAAAGGGTAAAATAACATAGGGAAGGAAAATGAGGAGTATCTGGTGGGTGATACGGAATTTTAAGTGAAGTGGCCAGGAGGGGCCTCACTGAGAAGGAGCCACTGAAACAAAAGATTCCTTGCTCTCCTGTCCTAAGACTGCCTCCTTGCCCCACCATGTGGTTTGGGATTATTATAAACAATTCATTTCCTTTAAGAACTTATTTTGTCCTTTGTGCTCATATTTTTGATTTAAGAAAACACATGAAGACAACTTTCAACCTTTAATGATCTTTATAGGTAAGTTTATACAATGCTTGTATATCTGTTCAAAACATTTCATTTGTTTTTGATGAAAGAAGGCTAAAGTCCATTCGTTGTGAAATAGGGAGAAAAATAATAGCACATTCTGTGTACTTTCATTTCACTCTGAATCTTCATTAGGGATGGTCTCTGATTTGATTTTTTTCTTAGGCACGTTCACATAGGTTTTAAGCAACTCAAGTACAGATAAAGCCATCAAATTTTTCACATCTTCTAATTCTTCTGGATATGTTATCTTTACTTCTACAGATTCCCTGGTTCAGTTTTTCACTGCAACACCACAGATTATATATTACTTTAAAAGCCTAGGAAGCTTAAAGAATGATAATCGCTATAATGCAAGCAAAGTAGCTTTTCTTAAACGTAGCTACATGTCTCAATGGTCCTCAAATTAGAGATTAACTCTATAATTCTGCATTTTATGGCAACATTAGTCCTCTTCCCATTCTAGTTCCACTTATTCTTCCCTCTTTTATCAAATTAGTTTATATTAAAAGAAGGATATAGGCATGAATTAGTAGAGATGTATTTCTTATGTCTTTTAAAAATGAAAAATATATACAACTTTCCAATGATATAAAATATTTAACAGGATTTACTTTAGTGTAACATAAAAACTCACCAATATCACTTTAATTGGGATAAATGGCATTTGTTTTTTTAACAGTAGGTGGGGAAGATAGAAACACAGTATGTGTTTCCCAAGAGTCTAACAGGAAACAAAAATGGGGTTGTGCATTTTGTCCAAAACTCCCACTCCATGGAAACAACAAATTGTCTGTACAACTTGTTCTGGACTTTTTTATTTTAAAAATCAATTATTATAAGTATAGTTGTAGGAGGAAGAAATAGAGAAGATGTCGTGTAGACACAAAACAGCTTCATATTATTTTGGTCTTAGAATATCAAAATAATGAAAATGTTATTGCGAATCTCTGAAAACTCATGAAAAAAGCAATCATTGTTCAGTATCTGACTTGGTGCTTTCCTGCCCAGATGATGGATGCACCCACTACTCAAGTTTGTGTTGCCAAAGAATTTAGGAAGAGTCATAAAATGATACAAGAAAGATCAGCACTGGCTAAGCACTGTTAAATCCTATAGACTTTGTGCAGCATCACCTAGTAATTTTCTCTGATTGAGCTTCTTTATTCAGCCTTCACTGCACTGGATTGATATTAAATGTATCTATTACTGTAGTGACACTACCAATGTTTTAACATAGTACAGTATAGTTGATTAAATTTATATGAACATGAACCCAAGAACCAGACCTCCTATGCTCAAATTTCAGCTTTGCCATTTAATACTTACATGATCTTATACAAATTACTTGAACTCTATGCACCTTGATGTTATCCTCTATAAGGACACTACCAGAATCTTCACTACATCAGCATCATACCTGTTCCATAGTAAGTCCTATGTATTCTGTAATTATTGTTATTACTAAGGTCTATATATAAAAAATATTATGAAAACTCATACTTTAAACTATATAAGGTAAAAAGAACCATTTTCGAACATATTTTTAAATTCCCTGTAATGAAACATTTTATCCAATGTCCATCTATCACTGAAGTCTCAAGTTATGTAGATTATACCACCAGGTAAGTTGAGGTACTATTTACTATAATAAAAGTACAAAGGAGAGAGAAATACAAGGAAGTAGGAAAATAAATCCCAAGAGTTAAGTTTAGAATATGTTAAAGGTAAGATACCTGTGAAATATCCAAATGTTAAATACAGTTTTGAATGCAAAACTCTAAATATGATGAGAGAAATATCAGAGGTTTGGCATAAAGACCATATTGAAGGACACAAGAATGGATGAGATTACTTAGGCAAAAGATATTAAATGAAGAAAATCCCTGGGCCGGGGATTTAGCTCAGTGGTTCTGCCATTTGCCTTGCAAGCACAAGGACCCGAGTTCTATCCCTGGTACCACAAAAAAAAAGAAGAAGAAAATCCCTGGATCAAGTCCTGAGTAACCTCTACATTTAGGAGACAGATAGAGAAGCAGAAGCTGCTAAGACACCTGGAAAGGAGAAGTCATGGAGGGAATAGAGAATGTGGATGAATAATTGACATTGGGTTATATTTACAATTAAAACATTCATAGAGCTTGCTGTGAAGAAGTGCCAAGAAAAGTACATACAGTGTCAGCTCAAGAGAAATGGTCCCTCTTTTAAGATAATACAATCAAATACATAATGTTGAATATTCAAAGGAAAAGGGATGAATAACCAAAAGACTAGGTCCTTTAATACTTGAATAGATAAACAGAATAAGACAGTAAAAATATTTCCAAGGATAGTATAAGAAGAAAAAAGTGGAGATAGTGGGCATATGGGAGAGTTTTCTTTTGCTGGCTTCTGTCTTTGTCTTCATGAGTGGCCCTTACTTGTATAGAAAGTGTGGAACAAGGAGAGGGTTACTGTGGGCTTGATTGGAGATAAGAAGCAGCTGATGTTGTAGAGCTGCCTGTTGGGCCTAGGCATGGAGCACTGCTTGGTAACTAGGTAATGCCATGTTACAGAGTAGAGAGAGAACTTTGCTGGAAATCAAGCTTCAAAGATCCTAGTTTGAAAACCTGTAACTAAGTTCTCTAAATCAAGAGGTGATCCTGGGCTAAGTATTTTAAAATCCCTGAATCTCACTGAATTTCAGCCTTTGGTACTGTAAGGAACAGTTACAGAGATAATTTAGAATAGCAGTGTTCTGTTCTCAATTGTCTTTGTTGATTTTTCCTATTCATTATAGTTTGTCATCTGGAAATTTAAAAAAATTATTTGATTGTTTAATTACAAAAGTGTGCCTAAGGCATAAAATGTAGAATTAAACATAAAAGTTAATTTTGAATTTTTGGTTCTTTGGATGGGCTGCTTTTGAGAAGAAAACAGTGGTGCCCTACAACGTGTGGATCAAGGGCTGTCCCCCTCCCACTCCTTCCTCCTCTTTGTCTTCCCTCTCCTCCTCTTCTCTGCTTCCTCTCCCTCCTCCTCCTCCTCCTCCTCCTCCTCCTCCTCCTCCAACTCTTCCACTTCCTCCTCTTCCTTTTCCAACTCCTCCTCTTCTGTCACTTTCATGGCTTTAAGTGTGCTTTATAAATTTCTATCCAGTGACAACACAATCAACTATGTGCAATGAATCTTTTCTTCCTTCTCTGATAAAAATCCTTGGTCTTAAATAGCTAAAAGTGTAGTAAAGGACATTTAATGTTAGCTGTGGGGTATCTTATTTCCTGTCACACAAAAAATAAATACACATAAAAGTAATAAGCTCTCATAGAAAACAGTATGGGACAGAGCTGCCCGACTTTAATTTTCTGAAATGCAAGAAGACGCAATTAACTCCCTGGTTATGATTAGCCTGTTGGAAGCTGAGTCCCTTCAGTAAATTACAGCACCCACAACACCCATAATGGTGTCATACACTAAATATTATTTGTCTTCTGATTTACAGCACTACAGATAGTCATGGGACTTATGGATTAATAATGAGGACAGAACTCTGCCTCTTTGCTGAGAATGTGCCCGCCTGTTCCTGTTGCATCTTATTAAAGTAGATAATTTGCCAAGACTATGATTTAAGAGGTTGCCCCAAATGAGGTGATCAACATAAATAATATTGTAAAATGAAAAATTAATATTTTTAAAGTGAAAATTTGGGGTCTGTTTATGTAACTCCATGGTAAAGCACATGCTTTGTATGAGCCAAGCCCTGGGTTCAATCCTCAGCACCAAAAAATAAAATATAAAATGAAAGTTTGTATATGATGAATAAGATAAAAATTTTAAATAAACACAGGATCAGTAACAGCAGCATGCTTAGCTAAATGGAAACCTAAAGCAAATTAAAAACTCAGTAATATCGATGCTGTCTTTATTTGAATTTCTGATATTTGCTCATTAGCTTTTTGCGTTGTTATGATTTTTTCAAATATTATACTAAATGCAACTTATCTTGATTACTGAGTTTTGTATGCTCTCTTAAACACTGTGCATACATGGATGTCTTACTTGCCTCATCCTGGTCTCTATGTTTTTAAGGTAGCACCAAGGTAGTTGGCATCAGGGTGCCCTGTGCTCTCATAATTCATCCCAGCTGCTACAGCAGAAGCAGGGTTTCTCACTGGAAACTATCCACTTTTTACACTACCAGGTCTTCTTCTTTTTCATTTCTGTAAAAGGCTTTATTCATGTACTGCCCTAGAAAGCCCATCTGGACAGCCCTTTATACCTCAGATGTTTTTTTTAAAAATCTCTAGGAAAGATGAAGAGTCTTTGAAAGAAAAATAAATTCCATACATTTTGCTCAAAATCCAGAACTAGCTGCAAACAAGGCAGCTGAAAAGATGTTCAGTTTTTCAGCTGAAGGAGGTCCATGAACCTCTGTACAAGCTGCTAACCAGTGCAGACAGATAGGAGCTTCTGCCATTCAACTCTTGGAGCACAAAAGGAGTAAATGATTAAAGTCCAAGGAAAACAATTTATCAGGAGACTGTGTCTAACCTCAAAAAGTAATAAATGACATTCTGAGCTCTGAGACATTGGAGCTTCACATCTCTTACTTTCTTAATTTGTGAACTACTCTCCTCAACCAGACTCTACTCTCTCTGAGGACCATGACTTCTTGTTTGCCTATGTGTGTCCTCACCCAGGTACCTACCATGGGTGGTCTTAACTGCTGCCCTCATGCTCTCTGCAAAGAAGAAAGCATCTCTATGTAGGCACCTGGGTATCACTGTCATCCCTACCAATGACATATAAAAGGACTTTTTCTGCAAAAGAGCAAAGACTATCACATGGAAAATTGGTCCCATGAGGACATGTGTGGCAATCTCAAGAGAAGGCCGCTTAGGGTGACTCGTGCCCACTGCTTCGTCCAAAGAGAGGGCCTGGAACAGGAACTGACTTCTTCAAATTCCTAATCCTTTTAAATTTCATATGAATTTCAAAGCCTAGTTTCAGTTATCTTACACATAAAGCCATTGCTCTTGGTTAAATACTGTATTATATTGTTCACTGAAACACACTTGGTGACTTTATGTGAACTGAGAAAAAAAAATAAACTTTTCAAGATGCATGGCTGCACAGAAGCCATCAAAATAATGGCTCAAATATTTAGTGAATACGAGGTAGGTGGTATCTCCTAGACTTCTGCTACACAGAAATCATACAGTCCTATGTCATGGCCCTTTGTCATTGTCATGTCATACTTTTGCCCTATATCTATGCAGTAAATTTAATTCCTTCATTTGATTTTCTTTCTTTTCTTCTTCTCTCTCCCTCTCTCCTCTCTTTTTCTCTATATCCCTAAAATATACTTAATATAAACCCACAGCAAACTTTGAGTAATAGTTCTTGAATGTTGAATCGAAAGGTCCTTTTAAAAAAGCAAGAAGGGCCGGGGATTTAGCTCAGTGGTTTTGCCGCCTGCTGCGCAAGCACAAGGACCCAAGTTCGATCCCTGATACAAAAACCCAAAAAATAAAAAAGCAAGAAGCCTGGTTGTAGAATGATAGGTGATTTTATTTTGACTTTTGTTTTATATTTTAATTATTTTACAAGTATGTATTATGATTAGATAAAATATGCTAAACTTGCCACAAAATTGGAATCCAACTATTTATTTTACGGTAAAGCCATATCTTGACAAGAAAATGTTTTGTCTAATTTGAGGAAAAATAAATTGCATATTTGCAGAAGCTTAATATACAATTCAAGACTTGTAATTACCCTACACTATGTTAAATAAAATTGTTAAATAAAATTGTCTCTTTGACATTAATCTATATATTAGACCGCTGTGATAAAATCTGCAAGTGTCATGGGGCATACAGAATAAATAATCCCTCAAGTGTCCATGGTAATAGGGCTACATTTTTTTTTTTTTTTTTGGTACCGGGACCTTGCGCTTGCAAAGCAGCAAGGTGCCAATGAGTTAAACCCCCAGCCCAGGGCTACATTCTTTTATTTTGAGCAAAAACTAAGAAAACTACACAGAAATACTCATGTTTTTTCCTGGTCTTACCACAAATGTAGAAGGAAACCTTGTCCTGGAAAAAGTTGACCTGAGATCAAATATAAAAATATACCTCAAAAGAGAGCTCTGTTTACAGGGGAGATTTGGGTTATTTTTATTTTTTAGAATAATCAGAAATATCACTTGGTGTGTATTAAAAATGCACTTGGCTAATATTCACCTGTATGGGTAGGGGAAGATTATTAGTGAGATTTAGAAAAGTCACACAGTGAGCAGAACATTATATTGCTACAGATATTTTAAGAGTTTTGTAAATCTACTATCTATCCTGCTTATGATTTTTACAATTAAAATAAAAATCTTACCACCAGTGAAATAGAAAACTTCACTAATTTCCATTCACCAATGATGCTAGAAGCCCCCCATGGGTTATTAAATCTGAGAGATGTGTGAACAAACATGATAATAAACAAGTAAAGTGCATCGTAAAATATATTGTGTTCATTTATTGTGACAACTAGGGTGTAATTATGCTAGGAAATGTACTGCACTTTAGTCAGGAAAAGTAATAAAATCTGAACACCAGGAGACCTTTCTCAACTCTGTGCTATTAAACTACTTTTGAGGAGAAGGTGAACAATCTAAAAATATGGAAGGAATGTTCACTTTTATAGATTAGCAAAGTGGGAGTTTGTCAGATTCCTTTGCAGTCTAATAAATAAAACTCCTCTGATTTTTCCTCATTAGTGGTGGATATAGCACTAAAGAACATTTCCCTCAATTCCAGGGTAATTATAATGCTTAAATTTGTGGCGACTACCTGGACTATTCATCTCCCTTTCTTTCTTCCATTAAGGAGATAAGGAAGAAGAAAAACTGAACCTCTCTCTATTGTAAGGGGCTCCACAAAGATGCAAGTAGAAAAAGTAGAGGAAAACTTGTAGAAATATAAAGCAAACAAAGGGACCCCAGGAGAAGATAAGATTGCAAGATGCTGAGTAGGTGTAATGATTAAAGCATTAATGGAAGTCACTATGAAAAGTGAAAGAAACATGTAATTTCCGATTAGGAAACCCTCAGCTTCCCAGAGTGAACTGCTATTTGGGAAAATGTAATTAATTGAATTTTATGACACTTTTTACAAAAATTAAAATGCATACATTTTACTACCCTAATAGTTTTATTGCTACTGTGAGATTTATATGGATGGATACACCAGAAAGCATATGCAACAATTCACTAAAGAGCACCAAAGTGGATTACTACGGTTTTCCTTTGTGCTTTGGCAGTCGACAATCAAGATCATAATTACAGGACTGGAGCCACCTGCCAACTCAATGAACATAACCACGTGGTTCCACACAAAATAAGAGCAATTCTACCATTAAAAAGAAAATGAATGTTAGACTAAAGGGGCCTTCAGGGACAGCCCAGGGAACGCTAGGTATTTATTTTTCCTGAGCACCAAATGACTGCCTCTTGCATTATCCCCCTATTATTGACCCAGAAAGAAAACTCTGCTAAGACCTTTCTGGTTAAACTTGACTGTCTAATGAAATGCCTGCATTCTGAGTGGCTCTGGAGAAGGGTGATGAATCCAGATTTCTTATGATCAGAGTCACTCTCTATGAGTTTAGAGTTGATTCTCTCCAATGCACAGAAGCAGGAATGCAGGCATTGTCCCTCACTTGGCTAGAACTGTTCCCTTTGTGTTCACTGAGCTTGCTGGACCTCTGGAGATGACCAAAGATCAAAGAAATGAGAATGGGGAAATCAAGAAGGCAAGTCAGCACAGAGTGTTTTAGATTAGGAATTTTGATATACTAAACAAATCAATCCATAAGAATGTAATATGTTATCTGAATTCCTCCAAATACTAGTTTCTATGAAAGTCTTACTTCATTTTCTTAAGTCTTCTCAGTCATCCCTAAATTTCCCCTTACATGCTTCTACAGGAGTAGTGTTTCTCACTCTTTCATGTGCATAGGAATCATCTGGGGTCTTATAAAATGCACATGGGAGTTAGCAGGTGTGCAGGGGTGGGGGTCTAGAGCAAGAGTGTCTCTAATGAGATGCTGCTGCTTGTGGCCCCCAGATCACATTTTGAAAAGCAAAGTATTAAAGCACTTTTTAAATGGTTCCATGAAAAATCTATATACCTATCAGCCATTTCTTCTTGTCTACAAGCTTCTTGGAAGCAAAGGCCAAAGCAGCATCTCCATAGATACCAGTTGTAGAATGCCTTCCAGTTTAAGGGTAAAGTAGGATCTTATATATTATCCTAACTCTCAAAACAACACCACACAATCTGTAATCAAGTTCCCTTTTTACAGGTAAAGAAGCTGAGTCTCCAAAACGTAGAGTAACCTGGCTATGGCCATCCAAGTACGTACTATGTATCAGTCAAAGTGTAATTTGGGATCTGTGTTCTTTCTACTGCTCCTAGGACATTTCCATATACAAAGCCCAGCTAAGCATCAGACATTTTAGAGGTGTTCATTAATGTTTTAGGATCTGTGAACACTCTGTCTATAGATTCACCTTTGTTCATATCACCTCCTCTGGGAAGAGTTCTCACTGCTTCTCTACCCAAGTAAGGTCCATTACACTCTGTTTCCAATGAGCTCTACTCACCATTATGCTTTTCTTTTTCTGAATGTACACAAAGAATTTGCCTGCATCATACAAAAAGCTTTTGAATTGCTAGTTATCTATAAACAATATATTCTGTTCACCCCAAAACACGTACTTAGTACATTGAAAGCACCACTCTTTGCTATAAACACTTGTGAGAGATACGACATAGAACAAAGCAGACAAAACTCCCTAGTATCTGGGGTCTTGGGAATCATTTTCCCAACCAAAATGAAAATCCTTGTAGGGGCAGGAATCTGATCATTTTACTATCTTTCTGTTTTGTACGTAGCAACTGCACAATAAATAACAATCTCAGCTATGGGCCATTTTTGATGTAGGCATATGTTCCCAACTTATGGGGCAGCACTACTCATAGGCATTGTTCTTCTCACAGATGACCCTTGGAAAGTGGGATGCTGCTGTCATGCTGCTCCCCATTTTCCTCCGGCAGGGTTTTAGGCCCTAGGCAGAGGTATTAAGTCACATACACTGTATCGGCTGGAGAGACAAGAATTCACCAAATTAAATCATAGTAGTGCCCAGCACCAGGAAATTATCTGTTCAGGTAGGTGGAAATTCAGGCAGAAGACATGAGTCCACAAAAGGCTAGTGTCACTGACAAAGATTCTTTTCCCCCTTACACACCAAAACTATATACTAGAAACTTGCTTTACAAAAAAAAAAAAAAGGAAACTTGTTAAGTAGAAAGAATTATGTGCTTATAATTTCATGATGTTTTCCTTCAACAAACATCCCAAATTCTGTATTTTCCCAGCTCATTCAGAATATTCCATATTCTACCTCCAGAACACATCCCTTTTAAAATTTGATCATTTCCTGACAGTACATGAAGGTTTTGTTTTTCTTTTTTGAAGCTGCAGGCTTTGTAAAGAGCCATTGGCTGGGTATAGATATAGGATGAAAGCCTGCAGGTGATTTAGAAGGAAACATAAGAGACTAAACTTGCTCTGAGTCAGTTCTTCCTCATTTTTGCAATTTCTTATATTGAAGAAATATACATATATTAATTAATCTTGTGTGTGTTCTAAAACATTTAAAACAGAAAAAAATGTATACGGTCTTCAGCTTGACTATGATATTTTACATTGAAAGACTTCATGATGTAATCTGTGAATAGAAAACTACAGAATTAGAACTGAGTTAATTTTTACTAACATATGATCATAAGCACTCTTCTTCAATTTAGATACAGCATTCATAAATTGTATCACAATTTTATCAAACAATGCAATGAGAAGAAACAATTTTAATATAAAAATCTAGCACAGAATAAGTGTTCAGTTACAGCAGTATCCTTTGTTATACCAAAAATTACACATCCCTAATCATATTAAGGTTTTCAGTAACCAAACCCATTTATTTCAGTACAAAAGTAATTACACTTCCCATTTAGCTAAGCAAGTACATAGAAATGATCCCTGCACTGGCGAAATTTTCCAAGTTAAAACAAATTTGATGTAAATAGACATCTGAAAGGAGCTATAAATAAATAGCTATACAACATGAAAGAAACAAACAGCTGAAGTCTTTGTCTTGTATTTCAAAATTAATTCAAGCTTCATTTTAAACAGAAAAAGACAACCCGTTAATCAGATTTATTTTTCCAAGTTCTTCTTTTTTATAGGATTTGGCAGGAAAGGTGTCTGGTTAAAATATAGCTCTAGGTTAGTGTGGTGTGACTGAGATGTAGGCTGCATCCTAAAAGAGTCTTAAACTTGAGTATAAATAGGTCTGAGGGGTGAAGAAAAAGAAAAAAAAGAATATAGTAAAAATGAATCACGGATCCTTACAGTTCTACATACCTTAAACAAGGCAAACTAAATCCCTCATTGTTAATGGGGATACTGAGTCTCACTCAGCTTACAGCACTGCTCAAGGTCACATAGAGGTCCCTGCTGTAAATTTTCATATATGGCTCGTATGTGATTTTTTAAAAATAAAGAAATAGGTAGAGCTTCCCAAATATGGGATATTTGCTAATAAGAAGGTTAATCATATCTGCAAAATTGCTAATAAGTTGGGAGTCACATTTATTTAGCAAGTGTTAAGGACGTGCAAAGATGGGGAAGTTTTTAGCCAATGGAAAAGAATGACATGAAGAACAGATATCTTATATGAATGGCATTTTTGGCAGTGATTGAGTTAACTCAAGTTTATTCTAGGTTAAACAAGAACAAACACTTTGTTTCCCAATCTTTACAAATTATCAGAGTATTATTCCAAAAACTCAAAAAAGATAAGGGTGTATACTTAGATTTGGTCATTCTCATGCTGCAGGGAAAAATTTCTTCTTGAACTAGATTTTTCACAGTATGACTAGTGTGGGTGGGAGCTTTCATATATTCTCAAAATTGTCCTCCAAATGAGGAGGTTGATAATCAAAGTGACAATTTGTATTTTTTTTCAAATTACCATCATGAACCATCAGAGCTTTTATTGAAACCTTCTCATAAATAAACATGATGTTTCATGTATAAAAAATCCTTAGGAAGGATTTCTTTAATTCTATTAAAGTCTTTTATTACCTGAAAAGCATAGAGCTGAAAAAATGTCTTTAGAAATTATTCTAATAGTCTTCAAGTATGAGGATGGATCAGAATGATCAGAGGTTCTTAATATGCACATTTCTGGGCCTCACTCTTAGAATTTCTGGTTCAGGAGTCAGAGATGCAAGCTGAGAATGTGTGTTTCTAACAGATTATACTGACAATGTTGATCTAGAAACCACTGTTCAGAAACTAATGACAGAGTCCAAACTTTTCATTTAACTGCTTTCTTTTTGATTCAGGTAGACAAATTCTAGTATTCTTGAAATTTATTTTTTAAACTTTTTTCTCAATACTTTTAACAATCCCTCAAATTCTCTTTCTCATGCTGTCACTTTGTACTTAGCCTACAGCTTATCAAGTAGGTATACTGGCAGATAGAAAATAGTCATCATCTTTTTCAGCCAATTTCTGGTATAGTCTTTGAAAATACTTAACCAAAGCAATTAGGCAAAGTGAGCCTCTTGATATTGGTACAATAAAAATGTGACTATTTTTCATATCTAATATAGAAAGGAAAAACACTAAGAATATTTTGGATTTTATCTATATAACACCAAGTGGGCATTTGTCTCTTCTGTAGCTTTTGCAAAGAGGACCCTTAGAGAATTCTTCAAGGACGCCGGTGGATTAAAGGTGTGAGGAGCAGTATCATTTTTCCCAGGGATATGTTATTGTCAGAAGAATACTCCAACTTTGCAAAATCTTAGGGCTTAAATAAAAGAAAGATCAAATAGGCAGTGTAGCATTTCATAATGATGCGATTATTCTTGCAAGTATCAGGTAATTAATGAGGAAAATGTAAAGTGAACAAAAATAGTTATCTTGAAATGACAAAAGGTCCTTACATTTGTCAAATTTAATGTGATAATATTAGCGAAAAGGAAGAAAGTATGAGCTGATATTTGAAGGCACTTTCTTCCTAGATAAATAAGACTCTAATTTCACTATACAGATAATGAAAAAATACATTTATAGTAAAGTGATAAAGCTTAATAAATTATTACTGGCAGATGTTATATGATATGTATATATTTTCGTGAATGAACTATGGGAATGGGCAAGGATGAACACACACGCTCACAATCAGTTAACTAATGAAGGCTTCAAGACAGCAATCTTCAAATATTGTCAAGCATGTAATATGTGTTACATATTACCAAATAACACCAAAATGTGAGAAATAATACCAAAACTAGAAGAATAGAATAGAGACATACACACATAAATAGACACCAGGTTAGATGGTGAATATTTGGCCTCAGAAGAGCCCACCTGGTAACCCAAGACTGACCTATTCTGGTGAAGTTGTTCTGTTGGGTCACCGCATAGGCTGCATTCCTTAGGCTGAGTAGATGTAAGAAAGCAGGACAATCTTGAGAAGGGAGCCAACTGGCAAAGATGAAGGGAGGCAACTGGCAAAGATGAAGGGAGGCACAGAGAACATTTAGTGACCATACCAGTGTGTCTCTACACATGCCAGTGTTGAACAAGTTGAATGACAGAACATATGAGGAATAAATCATGCTGTAGAGATGTGTTTGTTGAGTAAGATTGTGCAAGATTTAAATGTTGAGCTAAAGAATGAAAGATTGCCATGGAAATGAATATCTGCAAAACCTATAGACAACATGAGGAAAAGAAATATTGGGGTAGTAGGAAAAAGATTTTCTTCTTGACCTTGAAAACAATAAGTAAGATCTAGTACAGAAGTATTCCATGTGGCTTTCCATCAAATAGATTTTAGGGATTCAACTAAAAAAATTACAATCTTCATCATTTAGCTTGTAGGCACTGAATTTCTGAAGAGAGGTTGCATTCACAACTCAGGCATCAGCTTCTCATACTGCATTCCATAAATCAATTTTAGTTCCATGAGATTTAATTTTAAAAACTTCAGGTTTTTATCTTTAGGACTTCAACAACACTGAAAATGCTTCCAGGTTTTGATTTACAGAATTACTGTCACTGTCAATAAAAGGAATATGCCTGATGCACCAAATCTAGTTTAATTACTTTTGTGATGTCTCCTGAGGCTGTGAGGAAATGGTATTTCTCTGATACTTTTCTGTTTTTAATTTAGTAAAATGGAGCACTTCCCCTGAATAGGACCTAGGAGAGAGGATTCAGGATTGAAAGCCTCAGAGATGGACTCTAATTTTAGCAATGTTCTCTTACTCTGATTGTGAAATGATCACATGAATCTGTATCATCAATTCTGGATTCCTTCAGGTTGGGCATTCAAGAGACCACTAAAGATATGACGTGTATTTTATCAGCTTTCCTGTCACTGAGACACAATACCTGGCACCTATAACTTTAAGGAAGAGAGATTTAATTTGGCTCATGGTTTCAGGGGATTTAGTCCATGTTTGGATGGCTCTAAGGCAAAAACATCATGGCAGAAGCATGTGGCAGAGCAAAGCTGTTTAATTCATGGCAGCCAGGAAGCAGCAGAGGAACAATGTGAGGGAGGAACAGGCATGGGACCATATATAGCACCTGAGGTCATGCCTCCATAACCCATCCAGACACATCCAAGAGTGCTATACCAATCTGCTGTTTCTTAATCCAATTAATTTGACATATCAAGATTAATGGTCATATCCCACTCCTTGTCAAGTTCACATCCAAACACATCTCCTTAAACCATACTTAATCTCCAAATAAAGATAACATCTAAGTTCATAATTTTCCCTAACATATTCAATTAGCCCTTGTACAACTAGAAATACATAATCCCTTTTCTTAAGTCTCAACAGTTCCAACATTTTTCAAAACTCCAAGTCCAAGTTTCTTCTGAGTCTCATGGAAAACTCTTAGCTATGAAACTCTGTAAATATAAAAAAAATTACATAATTCCAAGGAAATAGTGGCATGGTATTAACAGTCCCATCCCAAAAGAGAGGACTAAAAAGACAGGAAATAATCAGACTAAAACAAAACTGAAACGATCTGGGCAAACATTAAATCAAAAAGCTCTTTATCTAGCATCCTAGGCTCCTGGTATTGAGTTATGAATTCCACAGAGTTTGGATGGCCCCATGCCTATGGCCTTGCTAGTTACAGTTCACATGCCCTATCTTGGGTTGGTTCCACTCACAGCCTCTTCCTTTCCTCATCATATTCATATTCCAGGAATCTTTGACATCCTAGAGTAATCATTGTACCTTTGGCTTCATTCCCAGAGTTTCATGCACTATCCTGTCACAGGCACCTTGTCGAGCTTTCCAGGCCTTGCTTTTAAATCTGGATGGAAGGCTCCCTGATCTTACAACCTTTGCATTCTGCATGCTGGTAAACTCATCATCATATGGATGACACTGAGCTCTTCTGTCAGTGGCAGCAGTAAGCAGCCCCCTTGTGCCATGGCTGTAGAGGCCTCTGAGTGCTGGGATGGGCATGGTGAAACAAATCCCAGGGAACCAGTTCTCTACTCAAGCAGGAACCCCAGGGACTATCTTTTCAAATGAACCCTTCAGAGTGCAGTGGGTGAGGTCTTGCTGATTTCTGATGAGCCCTCAAGGCATCCTTCTTCCTGTACAAATACCTGGTTTCTTTTTTAATGTTGCTAATCTGTTTAGCAGCTAAACCTTTGTTGACCCTAACTTTATACAAGGTATCTTCTGGGCCAAAATTTAAAATTTTCAAAATTTTCTGAATGCCTTTTTCCTCTGATTCTCAATAATATGAGTAAAAACACCCAGTAGTACCCAAGTTGCTGCCTAAATTTTGGGCTGTCTTCAAATGTCTCTGCCAAATTAATTAGTCATCCACCTTTAATCTTAATATCCTACAAAGTCTCAAGACATGAACAAAATGTAGACAAAGTTTTTGCCAGAGTGTAACACACATGATCTCTAGTCCAACTGCCAATGGAGTCCTTGTTGCCAACTAAAATCTCCTCAATTTGTTCTGGAATGTCCACATTCCTATTAGCATTCTGGTCTTCTAAGCTCTGACCAGAATCGCCCATCAGACTCTGGTTACTGCATTGTAAAGCTTCTCTAGCCTGCACCTCCAAAGCTTTCCAAACTCCTCCAGTAAACAAGTCCCAAAGGCTTCTAAACCACATGGTCAGGTACAGTGACACTATGACCTAACATCAATTTTCTGTATCTGTCAGCTTTCCATTGCTAGGACAAAATTCCCTGACACTCACATCTTTAAGGAGTACAGTTTTAATTTGATTCATGGTTCAGGGGATTCAGTTCATGGTTGGCTGACTTCAAGGATGAAATATCATATCATGGGAGAAATTTGTGGTAGAACAAAGCTGCTCAGTTCACAGTGACCAGAACCAGAGCAGAGGAATAGTGGTAGAGATGAACAGGAAAAAACCATATATAACATCCGAGGCCACACCTGCAAGACCTACCCAGACCCACCCAGGAGTGTGCTGTGCTAATATGCTAGGCTTCTCCTAATTCAATGAGGCTGACATATCAGAAATAAAAGTCACAACATGAAAACATGTTTTTTCTGATATTGGACACCAAGTTATGACCTGGGGAAGCTTTTCCGACAAGTTCAACATCCTGCTTTTTACCCAGCACTGTCCACAATGTTAGCATTGTCCTGAGCTACTGGAATCCATATGAGGCCGTGAAAGCTTCCAAGAGGAGAGCTGCCAAATATCAAAATACACGGCACATCATTTGAGTGAAGAAACTAAGTAAAATGTATTCTGTATTTTCTGCTACATATTCCATCTGTTTGTCTCCTGAAAGGGTCATATGTTCTGTATTTATAAGACGCATTCACACCTACGTGAACAGTCTCCACTGTCTCCTTCAAATGCATCCTCCTTCTTGTTCACGACCCATTTTTTAAAACATCTTTCTATATCATCTGATCCTTTTATGAAACTTGTTACATTCTGAAATCATTTCAATTTAAGAAATGTCTGTACCTTCCTATCTCACCAAGTCCTGGTGAGATTAAGCCTCCCATTCTTTAGGTCATTTTCTGGGAGATATGAATTTAAATCATTAGAGTCATTAAAATCATACACTCCATAACACCCAGAGTTAACAGATCATTCTTGTATTTTATGCTGCTGTTGAATGCTACCAGAGAGGTAAAAATGTATAGCAGCACAGAGCTGGAGAGAAGACTGTAATTCCTTCCCATAAAAGAATTCTGCACTCTTTAATTGCTACAGTAAATCTCATTAAAGACACAGAATGCTTTGTTCAGGGAAGAAAAAGGGATCATTGGACAAGGCACATTTTCTTCACAGTAATATTTTTTTCCTGATGCTGTGAATATCCCTTAATGCAAACACAACATTATTCTTTTTTTTACCTTTTCATGGATTCTAAACATTTCTTGGGACTTTTTTTTCCCCTTTTTTACAAAAATGGAGGGCTCTTGGTCTCTACTCTTGATCTTGTAGTAAATTTTTATGTGCTGCAGTTCATGCATTCTCTTATGTTCTGATTGAATACCTTCTAAAGACTTTCAAAGAACACATTGCTAACCTCTGGGTTGATTTTTTTCTTTCTGCCTCAAAGACTGTATAAAGAAAATCCTTAGGGCCGGGGATTTAGCTCAGTGGTTCCGCCACCTGCCTCGCAAGCACAAGGACCAGAGTTCAATCCCTGGTACCAAAAAAAAAAAAAAAAAAGAAAAGAAAAGAAAATACTTAGATTAATTAACATAATGAAACACTTGGTACATACTCAGTGGTTAACTCAATGGTATCCATTTCCCATACTATCCACTGTGATTCCAATTTCAGCAAAGGATCTTTGGGAAATATTTTGCCAAACTCATGATCAGATACTAAATTACTATTTTTGAAAGGCTGTCTTAGAAAAATCATAGGAAATTCCCATCTCTCTTTCATAATCAGTACCTTTTTATAATAGAAATGGAAGTTGATGACAGTATGTCTTTGACAGCTCACTCTGAATTTCTCACTCATCTTTAAGACTGGCAATGGAGCAGCTGAGGAGAAGCATGCGTTTCATGCAGCATAACGTTTAAAATTAAATCTAAGAGCATGGGGAAAATTGCTTATTGTTAAATTCTGCACATTATTAATTTCTCTGGGGAATTTTGACTCTGGCAAACTTCCAAGGCATTGACAGTGTATCTATCCCTATTTGGGAGGGACAATAGGTGCACATTAGAATACTTTCAAATTCTCTTTATGCCAACAATTAGCCTTTTCTGCCCATAGAAGCTACAGAAACTATCCATTCCTCAATATTCTTATTTCTAAATTAAAAATAATAAGATTACTTGAAGATTACAAAAATAATATTTATAAAACATAAACCACATGCATATAATACATATTAGCTATGATGTTAACATTAAATATATATTGATGTGGTCTACATGAAAAATTTTTGTAGTTCTTCTTAAGCACCACCTATACATACCGACAGAAATCAAGTACAGTATATAACCACCCATCCCTAATACCATACTTCCTTCCAAATCCAATCACAATTACACTCTTTTAAAATATTTTCCAAAGTCCAAGATAATTACATTTAATCTTCTAATGGTTTAAAATAAAAATACTCATTATAATTTGATTCCATAAAGTGCAAGAAGTATTTAACAGTCTGTTCTCTTCATATTTCTTTTTGGTTAACAAATGGATATTAAGTTATTATTTAAACTTAGTGTTATGCTGGATTCTGAAAATTCAATGTGACTTATCTTCATTTTGTTCACAAGGGCCTTCAGTGAGAATTTGGGGGGAAGTAAATTCCATTTCAAAAGTAAAAGTAAACTTAAAGTTCTAAAGTTGTAAACGTGAGCACCTATGATTCAGGCAATATCCTGAATTCTGCACCTGCTCTATTATTTGGGTAGAAGGCAGGGCAGCAGGCCTGAGCAAAATGCACTCATACAGAAAGAAAAGCATCCACAGGGAGGCTGCGATCACAGATCTCTTTGAAATAATATCTGCGAATATTAGAATCATTTTTATCCCTTGGGGATAATTAACCAAGGAGACTGGCAAAACTTTCTCTCACTGCAGCCCCAGTTGAGCTCTGGTGTGATATGATAGCATTACCATGGTAGTGCAAACACAGCAGCTACCTTCATATTTATATGAAATCTGTGATTGAGAGTGCTAACATATGTGCCACATTAAGGTCCAACATGGTCAGAGTTTTACTTTAGTCCCAAAATTTAGAGAATACTAACAGGAAAGTCTATAGGAGGTCTTCTTCCTTCTCAATTATTGGAGGCCAAATTGGCAGTGTTTACCCAGGGTAAAAGGCTACTTAGCCTTATGGATCACCTTGCTGCTACACAGTACAGGCAACTAATTTGGATAATTCAAATGCCTAATACTATATTCCACCTTCTGAGGATTCTTCTTCCCACTTAGCTTTGCTTACATAGATATAGTATGACACCATTATCTGGTTTCCCAACTGTATTATGAAAAGACCAATGCTTCCTTTCATGCATTTTTATGATATCTATTACCAATAAGAATAAAGATAAATTTACATAAAATTGTAGAAGATAGCACTTTTAATATGCGTTGCATTTCTCAGCCACATATGCTTTTTTTGTCTTTTATTGCATTTTCTGACTCAGTATGAACAACACTGTAATCCTTTACAGCTTAAGCTGAGACAGGTCTGGCTCTGTTTCCTTAGAGATAGCTTTTTCTAAGAAGTTACAGTAAATATTACTTATGAATTGATTTAAACAGCTGAAAGACTACTATCCTTTAGAAATAAATGGCTTCAAAGTTAATAAGACTCATCAATTCACAATGAAGATATGGTTGTTGACATAGCTAATTGTGACATTTTGTCCATTCTTATATGATACCAGGAGCAAACCAGCCCACATCTTACTACTACTACTGGCAGCTTTAAATGGGAGAGAAATGTTACTTGGATTCAAGGTTTTTAAATATGTTATGATTCACTAGATATTGATGCTCAGATAATGCATATTGTATTCTCTTTTCAAATAACAAAAGAAGCAAAATTTAAGATATTCTGAAATGCCATGGTAAAATCTCAGTCAAATGTATTTTATCTTTGTTTCAGTGAATATTTGTAATTCCCATACAAAAGATACAATAAATTCCTATCAGAAAGATTTTTCCCTTTCAGGGTTTAGAATTTTGAAAATAATCTTTTAGTAGCAAAGCCTACATTCCCTAAGCTATGGCACCAAAATAACAGCACTATGATATATTACTCTTATATGGTAACAGATATTGTTAAAGCTGAACTGTAATTTGGCACACTACATTTCCATACTAATGTAATGTGACAATATTATTATGCCTGCTATTTTCTATGTGATCATAGCCACATTCATCTTCTCCAACCTGACATTAAATTAGCTAATATGGTTACATTCTTTTCTGAACCACTGGGTAAGAGGAGAAGTGGATTACTGGTTAACACACTGGTTTCATTATGATGAGTGGGTGTAAAATGTATAATCCTAGCATAGGCCTGGCATATAGTGAGCATTCAACCAATAGTCCACCAAAGAGAAGGTCCACAAATATCTATATATGAAGTAGAGCAATGTACTGTCTCCCTAAGATTTCAAATGAAGAAAAGGTAATGTCCAGCATACTGTACCAAGGAAATTTCCATGAGATGAAACAGTTTAAGCAGAGATTGAAAAGGAAATTATATTCCTCCAAGCAGATATACTGAAAAAAGTATGTTCCAGGTGGATTAACAGCATTCACCAAGTGGAGAAATTAGAGTGCACAATGGTGAGGAAATTGGAAAGTGTAATGTTGTACAGAAAGCCATGCATAGGTAAATTGGTAGTAACACACCATATGGACAAGGTTCTGCAACAGACAAGTATGGAAATGAAGGCTGGGGTCAGACCATGGAGGTTTATGAACCCCTGACAGATGATTCTAGAAGATGATGTTGGCCACTGAAATATGCTACAAATCTTCTTGCAAGGTTCATGCATTCAGTCGACATTAGGTTAGTGTACCATTATCACCAATTATATTCAACATGCCATGAAAAACACTGTGCTTATGAGCCATAAAAAGAACACTATTCCTGTAAGATGCACATAGACTCACAGTGAGATTGAGATAAAACCAGACACAGAAACTACATGTTAGAAAATGATGGCTGATAAAACAATACAAACTCCTATAGCATCACAGGAAGAAAAATACTGCCAGTGGTTGAGAGAATAAGAGGCTGGTGACATTTAAATCAAAGAGAAAGAATAAAACTAGTGGAGACACAGAGGATGATCAGATGAGAAAGAAAAAGGGAGGAGGAGACAACCAAGAAATTAGTACAGTAAGCCAGAAAAATATTTAGTAGTAACATGGAAGAAGAGTTGAAGAGTTGAGAACACAACACAAACCCACACACACATGCACACACACACATCCACATAGCAATTTTTATTTATTAATGAGTAGATCACTCAAATGCCAATTTTCCACAGAAAGAAAGATTATTCACAAACACATTTCTTTAAACATAGCCTTTGGCATCTCTTTACATAAGTGCCTCTTTTTTTGAAAGATTCCTTTCTGTTCAATTAATTAGTATGATTTATCCAAGATTACATTTACAAGCTATAAAGTATTCCCATATTCCCACTGTTAATTATATCTCCAGGCTAATATAAATAATGTTTTCTAGTTATTCTAACCCATTCCTTGAAACTTATCAGATATATGACATTTACAAGTTCTATTTTAGGGAGAAATTGTTCTTTATAATGTGGTGTATTCTTTCTCCTATTAAAAAGAACTGTCTCTATTTCCTTTTTGTTTATTTGTTTGTTTTGTTTCCTATGAAGTTGGAGGCTGCAGTCACAGAATTTACAGATAAAAAACTAAGCCAAGAATGAAATGCCATTAAGAAACAAAATGGTTTGATTGGCTTAACGTTAGAAAAAGAGTCAACCTCCACCCCTAAGTGTAGTTTGTTAAAATCCAAGGAATCACACTAATTCTATTTGTGTGTAACTATAGAAAAACAGTGAGATTCAGAAACGAGGTTTATTTTAATCAATTTATGTGACAAGACACTTCAATTACCATTTTTTCCATTTATATGTCTCAAAGTAACAATTATTATTGTACCTTCCACAAATTATAATGGATGTAAAAATAAGCTTTACTTTCAAATGTAGATTTTACCTATATATCCTCCTCACCAAGAAGCTCCAATGTGCAAACCACAGAACCATTTCACATTTCCAGAAAACCCAGTTACAGGTAATGATTTAATCAAAATGCATGTATTCTGAGAGCTCTCCAAAGTAATTTTAATGCTGATTTGTGCAAGAGGCATATCAGGAGACACATTTACTGAATGACATTTATCTATTTACAAGAAAATAACAAATGGCCTTATCATTGCCATTACCACTATCACCCAAGAGCAGCATTCAAATAATTTTCTGCAAAAAATGATACTCAAGTTTAGATCTTGATGTTCCCTTAGGAAAAGTCTAGCAAATACATACAGAAAATTGTATTATTCATATTTAACAAGTAGGTGAGGATACATGAGCTGACACAACCAAATGGCAACTGTTTTGTAAAACACGGAAACTAGATTAAGCAAAGTTTGGCAGAGAATATACTTCAGCAAAATGAAAAATATTTTCATACCCAAAAAGCCCTCTCAACTACCACATGTAGTCATACATCTGTCAGGATTGTTTTCAGGATTAAAAATTTGCAATAATAAAAACATTAAAAATTTTCAGTCTGCTGGTTGTCCTTGAAAATAAGTTGATGGCATTTTCTTTGTGGTAGGAGCAAATGCAGGAAATTATTGCTCTGGAGATGTAGACACATGGCATTACTAAAGCATTTATAAAGGTTAAATATTGTTCTTGACTTTTTGGATATATATAAGTATTTATTAAATCTTTCCATATGGTTATTTATGTAACTCAAACTGAATTTATCATTTTAAAGTGTGATTTGATACGTAGAAATACAGTGTTTGCATATTTTCATTGCTTCAGGTTTATTATAATGCTGGGGAAGATGACAATTGTAAAATGGAGATCAGATATTTCTCCATCTATGGTACATGGTCACTAAAGGCTTTTTCTAAGCATGGTTTGGCTTTTTACCGTGTGTTGGTTGCTTTTTCTTCCTATAGCCAGTATTTTGGAATGGAAGCCTAAGACAGCTGGTGAACTGTACTATATTTCTAATCTGTAGCAACCATGTTCAATGGAATATTTTAGCCTGACCCTTCCTGTGATATTGTGATATACCATCCACTGACCTGAATAGAGTCTAAATGGACAAAGGTAAGAAAGAACGAACTCTAAGCTTTCATCAAATCCACACTCAACTCTAGCCTCTGCTGTGAAGCACAAACCTTCAACCATCACATTCTCTGTCATGCTAGAACTTTATATGTTGTCGTATTTACAACATAAAGCATGTACTCTATAAATAGGAGGCTTTGTCCAGGATATTCTTTGCATATAGTAGATAAACATGTTTTGTTGGAAATGCTTTTAGCATTTTGATTAAGTTCTGTAAAGCAAGACCTATTTGAAAGTTAAGAAATAAAATTTCACCCTATTGACCAGTTAATTCCCTCTCAAACCCCTCACAGCAATAATATAGATTAGACGCTCGCAGAATATGCTGATGTAGGGGGATACTGCATTTCATTGTCCTGCTTCTATTGAGACTAAAGGGATAAGAAACCACAAATAAATAAAATACAAGGAAGAGTTTTTGAAGGACAAACATTATATATTTTAAAAGTAAAATACATCAGTGCATTTAAATGGATGTAGAAAGAAAGGAAAACATGAGATCTGTAACCATTCACAAAACTCACAACTACCAAGACATAACCTAATAAAATATAAAACAACATAAAGTTTCAAAAATGAAGGGAGACTTACTCTCTGGATGGGGAGTTGACACACAGTGGTGAGCTATGGTATTATTGAAAACAGGTTTGATCCCTCACTTGCTTCATATTTGCATGTGAGAAATTCTAGATTGTGTAGGGGAACTGACTGACTCTACTCACAGCTAATGTGAAGTATGAAAATAAGGCTAGCCCTACAAATGTCCTAGTCACACAGTTCCAGCTGCAGACAGTGGGCTGCTGTTTGCCAGCACAGCACCTTAGGGGAGAGAAGATTATGTGGACAGTGATTGGGATAGAGAAATAACATGAAGATTTTGTGGTTCAGGTGTCTTCAGGGTCCAAAGGAGTAGAAAAGGACGGCACAGGGGTGGGGGGTACAATTGGATCTGACCTGCAAAAAAGTTCACTGAGGATGAATTACTGCTCTTTCAAATACTGTCCCCAGTGTATGATGGCTGAATAAATATGTCATCAGCTGCATCGTATCTCTAAAGGCCTAGAAATACTTAGATGCTGGCCCAACCAAAGCCATTTCTTTCCTTATAATCCTATCTAATTTTTAACAAAGTATTAATCATTTTAAGGATAATCTCTATTTTGTTGTCATTTTTGGTAAATCTCTTAAGTAAATCAATTTGTACTGTTAAAAAAGTTATGAGAATTGCAATATAGGAAATGTGAAAGTTCTTTTACAAAAGATGACCATTAATAATAATAATAGACAGTAGAAAGCTAAAGAATCACCATCATCACAGCACTTACCAAATGGAATCTCTATATAACAGTTTAAAATATAAAACTTTTCCTTTTTGCACAAACAACTGTGTCTCTTGTCAATGATAGTTCACTATGAGGCAGTACAAGGACTCCCATGTTTAGTCCCTGGATATCAAACAGCAGCCAGAAGCAGCAACAAGCATCATCCCACTGTCCTTGGACAGCACTTACGGTCATTGCAGAGAGGTCCACTGAAGGAAGTCATGCTGCAGTCACAGCTGAAGCCATCCCACTGCTGCAAGCACACACCCTGATTGGAACACGAGTCTTCTTGACAGGTTGTGCTAGGACCTGCAAAATATTCCAAAAGAAACTTGGGTTTTTTAAAAAAATTCACAATAGTTTATGTATTAGCTAGATCACATACAGTAGTTGCCAACACCTCAAATTACAGGTCCAAACTAGTTTTGAAAGTTATTGTTCACACACCTGAATTAAGAACTGAGAGGCTGTAACAGGAAGGTTTTCTTAAGTTTCAACAATAGGAAAAAATATATTCTAGTAATGAGCTAACCCAACAAAGAGTAAAAGCAAGTACATTGTTGCTAGTATGGTCATGGAAACAGGTAATCTCATTCTCTTATCAATAATTCTCTGTCAATATTTGGTTTTCAGAAAATGAATGGGTCTCCTTAACTTCAGACCAATGAATAAAGACGTCATGAGAAATGGAGATTATAACTTCATGAAATTGAGATAAAGATTGGTAAAATAACCAAAGAGAGTTATGCAGAAATGCCTTAGAAGTTCCAGAAGCTTTCTCAGCACAAACTATGGATAAAGTTATGATTGCTGGGTGTTTTGGATAGGTATGTTGGCAAGTATCAATTCACATGCTTTAACGACTGCATGCAATTAAACATAAAATGAAAAACTCCATAGAAGTGGCATGCCCCCAATGAATGTACAAATAAAAAGAATGCTAGTCTGTTTCTCAAGAGTCATAAGTAGAACACTGAAAAACAAAGAACTAGAAAAGTATGATCAAAGTACTAAAGGCAATCACTATACAAACATATTCAAGACTGAAAGCCTTTATGCAACTATGCTACAAAATGAGATTTCTTGCACGATGTTCAAGAAGTGAAAAAAATAAAAATGAAATCTAAACCCAAATAACAGTTACTGCAGAAATGTAATAAATGTTATTTTAGGGTTTCCACTGTGTAGTATGGGGTTTCAGTCTTGTTTTATACACACAGGGCTATCTACCTTGCAAGTCAGCTTTCATCAATGCAACTTTGTCAGCAAAATAAAAAAAAAGCAAAATATATTAAATGTTAGTAAGCAATACTGAAATGGGGCAAACACAGAAAAACGTTCAGATTCAAATAAGCATGCTGCTGTAAAGGGGGGAAAATGCTATGAATAGCAAACAAATTAAATCTAACAGCCATAAATCTTAAGAGAAGCAAAAAATGAGAAAGCAGTAATTTATTAGAACTTTACTGTATATATGCATATATACAAGTATAATGATTAATTGAGCCAATGACATGTGATGAAGGAAAATTAAAATGGCCTTTGTAATTTTTCCTCTTCCGGATAGATATGAATGCCTTACCAAGTGACTGTGTTGCTTATTTGGAACATGGAGCACAATTTGTCCTGTGCAGATACAGTGTAGACTATGGTCATTAGCAGAGCAATTATCCCTTTCTATGTTTCTGGCTCTAAAGCTGTGGGAAATGGTAGAATTCAGCTATCTAGCTGTAAGAATAGATCACAAGAAGTTTGTTAACTAAGAGAAATAAGTCGTTTCTGTGAAATTCCACAAGTCCGTTTGTTAAAAGAATGCCAGAAAACTTTGAGATCTTGTAAAAGTCTCACAGGAGAAAAACAGGTTTTCCTAGTTTTCTTATTTACCATTTTCCGGGATCAGAGGACCGTGACCCAATGACTCTACGGGTGGTAAGAGCTATACGACTTACTACGCACATCTGTGATGCTTATGGTGGGCTGGTGGGTTTGATTTTTGGCTAAAGTCCTCCTGCTCTTGATACTATCTGATAAGAAGAGGGCTGCAGTGTGCTCTTTGATGTACGGGATTGGTGAATGGAAACAGGGGACTTGTGAATTCGCCTGTAGCTTTTATGAGTCGCTTAAAGTCATTTGTCACCAGAGGTTAAAATCAGAAAGACGATGGCCAGAATAACTAAGCTGCTTTCCTACATGTATAAAAGCCTTGCTTCTTCCCTTTGTGATTGTCGAATAGTGCCAGAGGAATTAAACTGCTGTTCGTCCCCCAGGCTGTCTCCTTTTCTTTCTATAAAAGTCAGTGCTTTCCGGGGTTCCAGGTCTCCCTCAAGAGAGACCTTTATTAAAAATAAAAATCAACAAAAGCTTGTATTTTTCTCTTTCAATTAAAGCTTAAAACTGTAATGCCAGCCATTCGCTGCCAACAGCTGGACTTTATGGTGACACCAGACTACGTGTGTGTGTGTGTGTGTGTGTGTGTGTATAAATTTAAGTGGGTGAAAGTAGTAAGAATGGAAGAAACAAACTGCTATATAATTCACCATATATTCTGTAAGATTTTTAGTGTGGAGAATTCATCATTGCTCTTACCAGCAGGGTCTACACCACTTAAGGATCTAAAGTGTTGCTTCTATTGTCTACACCTTCAAAATGGCCCTCAGCTCTGATAAACTGCCCTGTGAATAATTATTACAGCACCATCTGAGTAATAAGGACTTAGAAAGGGGTGAGAAAAGAACATAGTCCACCTAAATAGCTTTAGAGTGTAAATGAAAGATATTTTCTAGTAAACACAATTTTATGATTTTGTGAAAACATGAAAGTAGACACCAACCTAATTGAATGCTGAGAGTGACAGACTTTGAGGTACCTGTTTTAGTAAATAAATCTGATTTATCTGTAATTAGCATTTGTATAAACTGATGTTTTTGGAAAATGGCTTTAAACATGCACCGTACAAGTTACATTTCTATGACAACTTTCTCGGTAAAGCCACACTTCATAGGAAATTACTGAATTTAGTCTAACCTATGTGACTCTTCACAAATTTAAAAACATTATGTTATAAATACTGATAGCATAATAATAATTGGCATATAATAATGGTTAAAAACAGTAATGGTTTTTAAAGTCATAATAGTAATAATAATAATCTCCCAGGTCCACAAGAACGGAAGGTTTTGTTGTTCGAACCTCTATATGAGATAGGTGGTCTCCTGATCTTTGTCTTGCACCACTAACGACTGAATATAATTCATATTATTTTGAAACAAAAGCTCTCAAAATACTCTTCCTTCACCTATCTGTTCCAGGGATGAGTGGGGAGGGGTGGTGGGTATCCGGTCTGGGCAAGAAGCTGCCTTATCAATGGCCATTTGCTCCCTGACCTACACAGAAGGTGAGAGCAGGAGCAAAAACTGATAAAAACTCAGTTTTTGTTTTTGTTTTTCAAAAATCATCAGAAAATGCCATTGTTAAACAAAGCTAAACTCTAAAAAGAATAAAACTGCAATCCTAGAAATTGCCCATGTTGTAGAGTCACAACTCAGAGTTCCTGTCAAACCTCTACGTGAGCATGAAGACATGCTTTATTTTTATTATTGTTTTCATTATCACAACAGTCTTTCTGAATTCAGGTATTACAAGAGAATGCATGCCTATGCCTGACAAGACACATTTTTCAAAGTACTCACCTTCTAAAACAATGCTTAAACACTGACAGGCATTTGCACAAGACAGAGTCTTAAATTAATTTCTCCCTTAGTTACATAATGTTCCTTTTATTTTATTCTGACTGAAACTGGGAACAAGCCAAAGGCCAATCTATTAAGTGATTGTTAAAAAGGATATGTCTGAAAGGAAAAGGAAAATGGAGGTAAAACTATAATGTGTGAAAGCCAACAGGACAGTAGGAGACATAGATGTCTGGGATTTCAAGTAAGGTAAACTTGGATTGGAAACTTATATGATCCATTTATTAGGTAAGTAAACTTAGGAATATCTCTTTACTTCTCTGAGGCTTAATGCACTGATCTAGAGTAAAGGCAGTACTATAATACCTAATTTACAGTGTTCTGAGGATGGAGTAAGATAGCATATGCAAACTTATGGTCACCATTGCGGAAGCAACAGTGGGTGTTATAATTGAATAGGACAGTATTTCTAACACTTATAAAGTAGCCGAGGGCTCAATGTTACAGGTCTATAAAGAGGTGGTGAAAATTGTCACTGTTTCCAGAGAAGTTACCTTAACTTTAGAGAGCCTGCTTATTGGATGGTTATTAGGGTCTTTTTTTCTGTTATATTAGCAGGAGAAAGTCAGCCAAGGCAGTAATTGTCAAAGCCTGGGGCACATAACATCAGTACCACTTTCACTTGCTAGATGTATAAATTCTAAATCCTTATCTCAGACCTATGGAGTCAGAAGCCCTGGTGGTGTATCCAGTAATTTGGGGTGGTTTTTTGGGGGTTTTTTTGGGGGGGACTGGGGATCAAACTCGGGATCCTGCACTTTCAAGGCAGGCGCCAGAACCACTGAGCTAAATCCCTGGCCAGTAATTTGGGTATTAATAACGCTTCAAGTGATTCTGATAAAGGCTAAAATTTGAGAAATACTAATCTAAAAAGGCTCTGACAGGGTAAGGTCCCTTCCCTAGACGAGATATATTTTATAAATAAAATCAACTATTACCCATTGAAATAAGTTGGCAATAAAATGCAGCAAGTGATTATTGAGAGAAGGTCAAAGGCTCTTCTGCAGGCCAAGAGCTTAGAGATCTGTGGGTCTTATTGGATAGGAATGACAGAAAATCTTAACAAGATATTACTTGGTCATGTCGAACACACACTATTTCTATTAATATGAAGGCTAAGTGACTCCAATGTGATTTAGTCTCAACTTCCTTGAGACAACTATCTTTAGAGAGATAATTTATCAGCTATGTACTGTTTAACTACTAATTCCCACAACATATGAATCTCATCAGTTAGCCCTATGACAGGTACATCTAAGTTTATTCCTAGAAAAATTCCAAGGTAGAAATAATCATAAATTAAGAGCTGTTAACCTCGATGTTAATCAGAGAAGTATCAGGGCAGAAAGGCAGGAATAGGATAATATTTTAGGAGTAATGGAAAAGGGGTGAAAAGAGGTAGAATTAGTAAAGCTCGGATATTTAAAAATTCACACATAAAGCAATAAAAGAATCAATGCCATAATCTACTGATTGAGTTCAAACTTTTGGACAGTAGTTTCAGGCTACCCAAGGGGATATGTGATAAATCATAATGAGGAAATTGCTTACTAGATGAGGTTGGGAAACAATAGTAAGTGCCATTATCACAAGTACCTCTACACATACATCTTGCTCCCATTACCTTCCCATCCATCCACTCGCTAACATCATGGTCAGTGGTGAGGACCCTGTGTGCTCGTGTCTTACTTTCTACATTGTGGATATTTAGCTGAATATATCTGTCTGCCTATATCACTTCTTATAGGTGAGAAAACACCAAGAGGAAAGCATTACTTTTGAAAAAGATTTTCCAAAATAGTTTTTAGTAACTTTTCCTTAAAAAATAGATAACAATATATTCTAACTAATAAGATCATTTCCGAGAACTAAAGTTATGATGTCCTACATTCTTATATCCATATAATACAGGGAATTTATTCACTTAATAATTTTGTTTCATTTAATAAATTGGTAGGAGAAAACAAATTCTCCTTGTTTTATGAAAGTATTATATCAAGTTTTGAAAGAGAGTTTAAATATGGAAATATCATTAAAAGAATTCAACAAAGCCTTCCATTAATAAGCATATACTCATATTATTTCAACAAAGTTGGAATTTCACCTAACTTTTCAGAGAAACAGATGTTTCAGAGAGAGAAAAAAATGTATTTTCAAATAAAAAATATCCATGTAGTTAGGTAACTGCTAAATATAACAGCAATATTTTGGCTGAAAAGAAATGATTCATAATCTCCTGGGGGATAGGAATTCACATTTGTTTCTTTTTCTTCTACATAAAATTTCCATAGGAATCAGAATTTTTCAAAATGGACCAAACTGTTCAACATAAAAGGAGAGCAACAATTTATCCAGAGCCACAGAACTCATGGTAATGTGATTAAATTACATTTTTGGAGTGAGAATTGACTCAAATAATCTGAGGTGTTGCAGTGAAAATTATTTAAAATAAAAGTAACTATCAAAAATACTTCTATAGATCTTGGTCTGGTAGAACATATATAAGAACAAAAGGCACTTAAGTGCAGTTCTGAAGTGTACAATATTAGCCTTGCGTATCATATGAAATCTATTTTGCCAAAACAGGTAATATACTGAATACATACTTGCTGCCAGGTACACATAAATCAAATAATGATTTGAAAAAGGGGTATCTGAACTTTGATTTTCATTTTATATCTCATTGATTGCAGGTTTTAAATAATGGGCCCAAGCTAGCTAATACTTACTACATAAATATATTTTCTACATTAAATGGGGTATCTATGTAATGCTATTAAGTACACACTACAGACCTGATTAACACACACAAACACACACACACACACACACACACACACATCAGGTGGACTGCAGGATGCAAAGAAGCAGAAAATAGTGGGATCTACAGATACAACTCCCACATCACATCAGGCATGAGTGTAGGCCTGCAAACAGCTCAGATTTGTGGGATGAAAAGTATAAAGCACTAAGAAGGATTTCTAGGCCTGAAGCGGGAATTCAACCTATGAGTAGAATTTTACTGGGCAGTGAGATTCATCCTTTTTCATAGGTGGAATTAGAATCATGTGGAGTGTGATGACAAAGACGCAGTACCTTCACATCCCCTCTCAATCTGTCCATTGCAGAAAAGAGCATCTGAGATGAGGTCCGGGAGCCGTCCATTTAGGTCAACGGATGCCAGGCAGCCTTGGAAGCCCTCCTTGGCGTGGACCAGTTTTGGCAAGGATTTGTAGGTTTCTTTAGCCACTCCTCCTATATACAAGTCACCTGTGGGAAGATCAAACTCCATGTCACAAAAGTAGCATGTCATTCACTTTAAACACAGTATGGTAGAAGAGAAAGAAGAGAGGTTTAGTTTTAATTAAATTAATAAAAAACTAAATTTATAAATCATGTTTTCCTTAAAGTGTAAAAAAATAGAAATGTTTGAATAATACATTAGCCCTAGAAGAAGTTCCTAGAAAATGGAAATCAATTGGCCAGGCGTGGTGATGCATGGCTGGAATTCCAGCACTCAGGAGGCTGAGCCAGGAGGATTGCCTAGAGTTTGAGGTCAGCCTGGGCTACATAGTGGGCTCAAAGCCCACCTGAACTGCACAGTGGGATATTGCTGAAAGGAAGGAAGGAAGGAAGGGAGGGAGAGAGGGAGGGAGGGAGGGAAGGAGGGAGGAAAGAAAATGGAAATCCAAACCCAGTTATTTACCAACTGAATTATCTTTAGTTTCTCTGATGAATAGTATTAGTAGTCTCATTTTCAAAATGGGATCAAAAATCCTACCCTGTAGGGTAGCTATGAAGATGAAGTGGGTTAACACACAGGAAGCATCATCAGAGTGAAAATATGAAGATAGTAGCAGACATTCAATCAGTAGTCTCTCTTACTAAATTTACTTTCTGCTTAGAGAACTCTGGGACTTTCAGTTAATCAGAGGTTCAAGTTCTCTCCAGTGGCTAAAGTTACCCTCTAAACGACATGTAAGCCCATTGTTTGTATGTTTGTATGTCTTCTTCACTAACTCATTCCCATTACAGTCTATATATACCTGAAGATTATGTCCTTCAGGCATATCCTTTTTAAATAACATCGCTTTCAACTCTTCATGTTGGCTTGAGATTTTTTTAACTAGTTACCAATTTATTTTTTCCTCTTTCTTCGCAGGTTCTAATGGAACAGATTATCTCTGTCATCTTTAGGTCTCTAAGTTCAGGATTTATCAGCCTTATGTGTCATCACTTTTAAAAAAATTGCAATTCACACTTGATTCTGCCTCTTTTCCTACTGCAGATTATCACTGTATCTCCATGGCATTAAGTAGGTGAAATTACTAAACTCTAGTATACAATTAGTGCAGAGGGTAACCCCAAAATTCTATAAAACACTACTCCTGTCTACAAGCTGTTGTGACATACTCTTGTCAGATATTTTCTCAACTTCTCATTATTATTTGAATTTACTCTCACCTATTAACCATTCTACACAATTTTATGTCACTTGGCACATTTTTCCCCTGCATTTCTCATGTTCACCTGGATCCCTCATGTTGCCTGCATGAGAAAGAAGGAATTGATATGCATGCTATTTCTCCAGGTGTGAGTGCTAAGTCCTCGGCCTTTGACCCAGAAATCTGTTCTACCAGCATTCACGAAACTAACTTCTTTGCGTGTAAGCAAGGTAGAACCAAACCAAAAACCTGAAACTTCTGAATTGTACCTGTGAGTATATTGAAATAGACAGAATGGTCACAGGGCTTTATAAAGGTCATTTAGTATTACAAACTGGGATGTGCTTCCTTAACCTACTAATCAACACTGTATTATTCTAGGATGTCATTGATTCTCTACAATTTTTACTGAAAGTAGTGGATGTTGTTACGTCCCCCATCTCTTAAATAAAATGAAGGTTTATTGACTACTAAGCATCATCCTTAAAGGATAGCATGTTTTTGGTCTGGGTACTAGTTTTGAAATGATATTTGATTTTTTCCTCCATATTTCCATTCTCTCTTTTCTCTTTCCTCTCATTGAAACTTCAAGCCATTGTGTCTTACTTGCCTCAGAGAAAGCTTATGAGTCATAAAGACATAAAATTAGCTTTCTGTCTTAAGTCCTAAAAGTCTAGACCCTTCTAGGAATAAAATAGACAAAACATGTAGACATTTACATGAGGAGAGTAAAGCTCCCCTGCACCCCATTTGGGCAGACAGAAGACAAGTTGGAGGAGCACAGCCGTCAATGATGAGTGCCAAAAAGAGGGCACAGTTTTCTAATTTAAGAGCCAAGCTTTGGTGGTGTCAAAACTTAAAATAGGTAGAGGGGCTGATGTACATCTGTGTGTATTTCCTCCGGCGAACCAGAGGTGGCAGAGATTCTTGAGAACTGGTTTTGTGAGAGTTAGACTTGCTGGGAGCAGAGAGAGCCTCATAAAACTATGTATCCTCCACTATGGTGAGGGAGCGATAGAACAATTTCCAGATGCTCTAGAAATAGCAGAAAAAGTCTTACTTGAAGTGGTAATGCATACAGAGCAAAAAGGCTGGGTAGAAATTCAGTGGACACCTAAACTGTGACTACAGAATATTTGAGAACCACTCCCATGCTCCCTCTTTCTCCCTTCTCCAAAAACAGTGGAAACCTCTGTCCGCTACTGCTTGTAATTTACACTTAACTCCAGGGAAAGAAGAGAACTAAAATTGCCTGAGGTTACACTAACTCAAAGAATCAGAGTTCATAATAGAAACCAAGGTGAGTTTAGAAAAAAAAAAAAGTAAGAAAGTTACCTTTTCCCACATTAGAGAATGTCAGCTAAGATTTATACTTTTACTTGTCAAATATCAACTCAGGTATATGCTCTCAGGTATATGTTCATTTGTTTAACTAAATTTGTTTAAAAATTTTTTTAGCTCTGTTCCCAGCCAATGAATATAATGGTAGAGAGCAGGTGGGAATTGAATAAAGAATTCTTAGCACTGCTTCAGGCTTTTCAGATGTACAACCTAGTACTAAAAGTTATGTATGAAATACTACATATTTGATTATCAGTCTTCCTCTTTCTGACTGCAACTTCCTGGAGGACACAGAGTGAGACTTTGTTTTCACATTCTCCATAGTGCTTAGCTCTAAAAACAACAGGAACCCAATAAATATTGCCATCCACTTGACAGATTAAGAGCAATAAAAAAACCAAACTACAACAACTAAAGGATAATGATAAGGTAACCCATGGAGAGTGTGCTAATTGTGAAATGAATTTCCTTCCTTCTTCTCCCCATTTCCTGTTTTCTTATTAGCCAACCTACTTGTCTGACAACTTTTTAGAAGTTATTAAAGAGAAGTAGTAATCTTTCCCTTGTGTTACTAAAGAGCAGAAAATATCAATTCAATGTTGAGGATGCAAACCTCAACAAGCATACCAAAGTGGATGAGTTTGGCTTCTTAAGTAGGGAACTCATTTTCATTTTCATTACGGAAGCAGCACTTATCACCACCACTTAGTATGGTTTTTATAAACTCTTCATATAGCAGATAGTGTCTAAAGTCCCTTGGTGAGTTGCCACATGAAGACAACAAAGGAAACTCTTAAGTGGTCTCAGCCCTGTGTGCCATTACCACCTCATCAAAAATGCAGCTTCTCCTTTTGATTCTTGGAGTGATGGAAGGAAAATGACTCATTAGTGTTAATGGGCCCTCAAAGGTGAATCCTCTGCAAATGAAGGTGGATATGCTGCACAGTGACCCTGTGTGTGAGCAAGAGCCTGCATGGACATTCATTAAAAGCCAAGTTTCCTGTATTGTTGAAGCTTGCCTATTGCCCCTTTTTAAGTAGGCCATAGATAGCACTAATAAGCAAAAGATGGAATTGAGGCATTTTTGGCAAAAGATGCAGAGAATATGTATAAGGTAGGGGACCTCAAATATTTGGGGAATGAGTTTTTTGAAATCTCAATGAGAACTTCATGTCTAGCACATCTATGCATAAATCTATGCACTGTCTTCCTCTCAAAGAGTTATCTGCAATTAATTGAACATGATATCACAAATGCATTCCCCAGAAATCGGGCAGTAGTGAGTAGGGAATAGTGTGCAGGCTTTTTAGTTTCATGTGGCTACAAACTCTGGCCCTGCAACTTACTGGCTGTCTCAGTGTAGGAATGTTAACTTTGGGAGTCACATTCTTCATCTGTAAAATGAAGTCAACAATGCTGAACTTGTGAGGCCATTAGGATCACAGGAAATATACATAAAACATTACTCAGCACGTACTTGGCTCGTGGATGACAATGCTATGGCTGTGTCCATATGTTTGGTAATGTTAACATGTCCACAGTGTACCTCCTTGTATGTCAACTGCACTGATAAATACAGAAGAATGAGAAGTCCAGTTTGTCCGTATTTCTAATAAAACTGAAGTGACTAGATGTCAAACTTACAAGTCTTCCATGACATTCATTTGATTTGATTAAATTCACATTTGTCTGTTGGCAATCTTGCACTGTATTATCAGTAGCCCATAGGCTTCTTTGACATACTTAATTTTAAAGCCATTAAACCTGGTAACAAAACCAGAAAGGTTGCTTTGATACTAAGAGATTTTTTAAAAGTTCGATGAATCCCATGGACCAATTTGTAGGTTCAAGCTAAATGAGTTCTAGAAAAATCAGACAAATGAAAGGTTTTCCTGGTTGTAAGAAGGAGCAAGACCCGGCATAGGAGACATAGTCTCTTGTGACATTTAAGTGTAAGTACCATAACAGCACAGACAGACTATGGAGAAAAAAGGAATACGGTCTTCAAGAAAGAGAATGAAAAGCCAGACTGAACTGGAAGAGAATTCAATTATTTATTAAATAATGTAAATAAGATTGGAAGAAAGAAATCAAAGAGAAGAGTTTGGGGAAAACAATAAAACATGATACAACTTATGACTACTGCAGAGAGAGAGAGAGAGAGAGAGAAGAGAGAGAAAGAGAGAGAGAGATCTGAGGACACAAGCCAAAAAGGCTGTGAGACTGGGGAATTTAAAGCAGTAAAGATTTAGATGAAATTGCATCTGACATTAAACATGTGGAATTTGACATGGGGTTGCTGTAAGGGGTCCAGTCCAGTGTTTTGAACCTAAGGTTTAGGGAACAGAGATTGAGGCTTGAACACTTAATTTGGGAGCCACTGACCAAAGCAGATGAGTAAGTGATACAAAAGGTTTTCTTTCTCTTAAAACAGGGAGCATAAGGCAATTAGAGCAAAGGCTTCCAGCTTGCCTTACAGTAGCAGAATGCAAGTGTCAAGGTATAATTAGTTCTTTGACTCAGCTTTCCTGTTTATTCATATGTACTTTTTCCTGCCTCTTAAACATCTCATTTTCATTTTAATTTTTTAAAAAGCATACATGGAATGGACAACTACAACTACTTTGTACATTTAGATAGCAAAGACTCTAGGGAAACTTTACACAAACACTTTCTTTTTAATGGTGGCAAAGTTTCACATTTATTAAAGAGAGGAAGAAAACAGAAGGAAGGGGGAAGAATGGGCTCTGAAGAGCCAGCTTAGGGCCAATAAAAAAAGGTGGAAAAAATAAAAATACACCATACAGTGTAGAGTGGGCTACCGTGAAGAGATACAATAGCCTACACAAACTCTTAAAAGTGGCATTTTAGGGGAAAAGATGAAGTCATATTCCTCTCACTGGATTGGAGAAAGTCCAATTTTAGATGCTTCCCTCTGAGAGGGTTGGACCTTACAAAACTGTAACTGGCTGACACAATGAGCATTGTCTCCCCAGCCTCATTTTCAAGCATATTATACAGTAAGGATGCCTTCGCTGCAAGGAAACATCAACTTCTGCCCCCAAATTGTGTCATTATTTTTAATTTTAATCTTTTATTGCACAGCTATACAGAAACATCTGTAAGTTAGATCTAATCTACATACACTAAGACCAAGCTTTCATGAGAGGAAAACTGAATCTAAATCTTTTTATAACAGTAGGGTCTATTAGATAGAAGTTTTATCATCTATAACCCTTGGGGAACAAACATTTATTTACTAATTTTTTTGTAGAGAAAGAGCCTAAGTTCTTTTTCTTGTGACTGTTTAAATAAATTATATTAAATTACTGAGAGAAAAAGCATGTGAAGTTGATCATATTTCTTTAACACATTTGTTCTTAGGAACAGACAAATGAAAGCTTTATAACAAACCTCACACTGAATTGAACAACAAACCCTGTCCAAAATCATATCTAAGTTCAGAGCATACCAAATATTCAATATTGAGGTCAATAGGGAAATTCAAGTAGATATTTTGTTCCCAGAATAAGATCTGTGTTTTTAACACATCTCTATGATATAAATGCTAATTTCAGAAAGTCTTCTTTGAAGACATGGTTAATGGCCACCAGTTTGATTTATTACGTGTTCTACAATTTTAAAAAATCTTTCATGGGACATAAAGAATTCAGTCAAAATGGCCGGGGGTTTAGCTCAGTGGTTCCAGCGCCTGCCTCACAAGTCCAAGGTCCCAAGTTCAATCCCCGGTACCAAAAAAAAAAAAGAAGAACTTAGTCATAAAAGAACAAACTTTGATTCTTTAAGAAACACAGTACTTATAAACCCTTATTTTTAGGGTTTCTCTGCATTCTAAGTTTAGCCTAAAATCAAGCCATCATTGTCTCACCTACTAAGAAACAACACCTAGACTTCCCTGGTTCCCAGCAGTCACATTTCTAGACCACCTGCTTCCTAGATTGAAATCTGACAATAATTTCTCAACTCTGTTCCGTATCTTATACCTTACACAAACTATTGCCAGGGACTGATGACTTAAATTTGCCAACACTTCTGACACTTGTCTCTCCTTTCCATTCTCTTTTCTCCTTCTTGTCTACCTCCTCCCTTTTATTCAATAAACCATTACCTTTGCCCCACCTCTATCCAATCTCCATATCAACACCATATCGGTCTTTCCATTGTGTTATAGCATCTTCAGGACCTCCTCCTATCATCTCAATAAAATCTGGGGCTCAGCACTCTTCAGAATTTTGAACTATCCTCTCTCAAAATCCCTTGCTAAATTTTGAACTATCTTTGCCCCACTAATATCAGCTAGGCAGAGTTGAGATTGCATCATTCTCTCTCTGTATTCTCACCTTTAGTCAAATTGTAGTCATCATCATTTCTCTAATTTCAATTTTTAAACTGCTCCATCATTATTTACAGTATATATTTCTTGCATCAAAAATTCCTTTCCTCATCTAATGTTGAATTCAAAATCCTATTCAATTTGGGGGGCTGAACTCAAATTACACTTTGGTAATATATACCTGTTTCCTCCAGTCTTGAGTAAATATGACATTTGAATCCTCATAAAATATAAGCCTCTTTTCTGTCAAGTAGTTTTCCCAGTTCCTTGTGTATACATAATTGCTAGTTCATATTAAATAAATAATCATTTAAGCACTAGGACAGAGTGAAAATATCATGGGTACAGCATTCCTACTTGGCCCTTGTTCCCTTCACCTGGAAATAAGGAAAAAAATGAATCCCGGGGAAAGGAATTTTTCTTCTGCTGATCTCTTCCTTGAATGCTGAAATGAAGCCATCTACCAGTCAAGGAGACCGCAGTGCAATGGTATCTTTTTCCATTCTGATAATTTGATAGAGTAATTCAATAGCATTTTTGATATATATTGAATTTATCTATAAAGAGAAGCAGAAAGATAGAGACAGAAGTACAAAAACAGTCTAGGGTATCAATGTGCAGCAATAAAAGCCTGGTTGTGAGTCTTCTACATTTAAAATAGTGCAAATCTGTAGAAAATTCAACTTGAGGCTATCCTGGCTTTCTGCCTGATTGTGTTTCTGGCTGCCTTGTCATTCTCTGCACTGCTTCATATACAAATATGACCATACTCGTGCAGCCTCCACAGGCACAGTTTCCACTGTGGACATCTCTACTCTCTCTCCGGACTCATCTACTATTTTGCCTTGTGGGCATCACAATGAAAGGCTTGCATTTACTTTGGTACAGAACACCGTATGACTCCTGATGTTCTGCCCTAGTGAGTCTGATAATCCTCATCTGCATTTCCCACTGGTTTGCAGATGTCTTATTCCATCCAGTCTCTGAGCCACCAAGGATGCTTAGAATTACAGTCTTTCTCGACCACACTTCTTTCTCCTCAGTGACATTGCCCTGGTCAGTACCAGAAAAGACAGCTTTGCCTTTAGCATTGCAGCTATAACTAGCATTGGTATAATGCCTTAAATTTTACCGACCACTTGTACATGTAGCCATTTTTGAATTTTGCCTCCTGACCTACAAGGAGTGTAAAGATTATCAGACAGATGCTACAGAGGAAGAAACTGTAATTCCAAACAGTAACAGCAGGAAAAAGCAGAATTTGAATGAAAGACTAGGTCTTCCGAAACTATGACCATTTTTATTTAACCAACACCAGCTTAAACACTGCATACTCCAAATAGCGAGCAGATACTTTGTACAGCTCCAATACTACAAAATATATGACACTGTGGAGAGTTGTGACCAGTGGAGAAAAACAGCAGAAATAACAGGAGTCTTAGCAAGCTAAAAGACTGACAGAACAATGAGAGACTCATCTGAGTGAGATTACTCAATCTCATTAAAAAGTTTACTTGCATCCATAAGAGTAAATATTAGATGTCAAAATTCTGATGAGTGGGTAGAATTCATATGACAACACATTTGATCTGTAGATGTGGCAGCTCTTTTTCCAATGTCTCCCCAAAGAGTTAGATTGGAAACCTGGATGCGATCCTGACCCAACCTAACACTACTACCTCTTTGGGAGAGGTGTAGGGAGCACTAATAAGGCTTGAGCTCAGTCAAACCTTAGGATTTTCCTACAGGGAGCCTTTGAGAATTAATATTTTCATTATTCTATGGACAGAATAGAGAATGCTTTCTGTTTTGAAGTTCTGTTTCTAGCTGGAATTTTAAAATAAAATTGCCCAAAGAAGGAGGATTTTTTTTAAAAAGTATCATTCTAAAATATACAACAGGAAGACAGATTTTGTTCGTGTGTTTAGCCAACAGACTGTGAGGAAAACCTGGTGGGCATGCTAAATGGGAAATAATACAATGAAATTGCTATGGAGGTGCATGTGGTAATCCATCTTCTTTTAAATCCACTCTATGCCAGTGATGGTGGCAGATGGGGTGTGAGTTCAGGCATATAAATTCATACCAAGCTAACTTCATCTCGTGGCTTTAAATTTTCAAATTATCTTTAAGTGAAAAACCTGGTACAAATATTTTCAAGTTTGTCCTATTTTGTCCCCATATCAGTGCCAGCCTAGATACCTGTGCCATCCTTTACAGCACACAGTTCTGTCATTTTCCTCTCATTGTGTGATACTCTCTGGAACTGCATATGGCTCAGTAGACTTTCTCAACATCACACACACTGGTATAACTTACACTAGCAGAATACCTCACTGCAGAAGGTGCTTTGACACCTTGCCTTACCCTGATCCTCATAGCAATCTTTCACTACAGTCAAGGAGACAGTTACTGTTATCCTGACCTCACAGGTGAGCAGAGCATCCTATAGGCAAGTTACCTGCCCAAGCCAATACAACCATTACAAGGAGGATAATGCTGGTACCTCAATCCCAGGCTTCTCAGGCTCTGTCTTGCCCATTGCACCATATTCTTTCCTCCTTTTCTGAAAAAATACCCTCAGTGACAGGACTAGAATAGACTAGTTCAAACATGATTGCTTTGGAAGTTAATAGAGACTTTTAAATGGAAGATCAAATAACAAGACCTATGCACAACCGGTTGTTTTTCTGAGATTTTGTGTTTATCTATACAACAGTTTGGCTTTCTTTCTTTTCTGAAATAAATTTTCTTATTTCAAAGAAATTTTACTTCAAAATAAGTGAAAATTTAGTTCAGGTGTGGCAGACCTAGTGGTATACAGAGTAAGTATAAAAGAACATCTCCCTCTAATATTGGCCTGCTTCATACAAATCAAGAATTGGGACCTGCTTTCAATTTAGACATATTGGATTAAAGAGGACAAAGCTACCTGTGGCTTTCTGGATAGTAGTTTGAAAGGACAATGTGCGTAAAGTACACACACACACACACACACATTCACACATAAACATACACAAAAACAAAAATGAAAACAAAACACAAGAAAACTTTACAACGAGCTTGCCAAAGAGCTTCACATATATTACAGGGTTAATAGTGTCAAGCAGAAAGTTACACACAACTTGACATGGAGACAGGTGGCCGGGGGCTACATGAAAAACAAGGGAGACATGAAAAGCAAAAATCTTATTTTCCCCCCTTTGTTTTCTTTATCATTAATTATAAATACAATCTGAACAAAGTTATGGCTTTAAGCTATGTCCCAAGAGAATGTAAGTTCATCTGCACATCCTGGTAAGTTCCAGGCCCTGTACAAAGTTCAGATCAAGGGGCTGGAAAAAACCTCAAGGCCTCAAAGCAAACCAAACAAACACATTCCTCTTAAAGAATAGGCAGCAAACTTCTTCCCTTTGAGAGTGGTCAAAACAGGCCCATTTTCCTTGTAAAACATAATAACATTGGTGGAAGGAAATGATATTCCTGGAAGACCCATTTAATCATATGAATGTAGGCTGAGACCTAATTCAGAGGCATCTGCCATCTTGGAAATTGCCCGCCTTCATACTTGAAGCTATCCTTCTGCATTTATATCTCTGCAGATTGATCATGTTGCAACAAACTGTCTATACAACTTCCTACGTGTCTCTTCTGAATTTTTTCCTCAAATACACAAAGAACTGAGGAGGATCACAGGTTCCTTCTGGTGTAAGGACCCAGTTTCCCAATAATAAGAGTCAAATAAAGCTCTAATTTTTTGCTTAAGTGTCTGGAATTTTTTATATTTTTCTTCTGAAAAGGAATTCTTTCTGGGCCTGAAAGTGAGATATTCCTAATAAGTTCATCAGATGCTCTGGAATAATGGAATACTTTAAGGTGTGACTTCAAATATTTTATTTCTTCACTATGCAGACACTTAAGAGCAAAGATCCCTCCTCAAGGGCAGAAAGGTGAGAACTTGCTGGAAAGGATAAGGAAGACATGCAAGTCCATAAATAGCCTGTTGTACCAACTAATGACTGAGTGATAGACCAACCAACATTCACTCTACCAAGAACTGTGTATCTGCCTGGGCCTGTTCCAAGCACCCATAAATACAAAGGTGCCAATGTTCTATAGAACACCTAGAAAGCAATTCAGCAATTAAAATTACTGGCTGTATTGTTTGAGGAGGATTTCATGGGCTACAGCGATATACTCTAGCATCTATCTATCTATCTATCTATCTATCTATCTATCTATCCACCCATTCTGTGCACAACAGAGGAAAGGGAAAAACATGCAAAATGTGAAAGTAGAAATAGGCATTTATTTTTCAAAGATCAAAAGTGAAATTTTAAGCACCATACCATGCATTAATGATGTAAAAGTTCAGAAACCAAGCTCTGTATGGAAGGCAAAGCATTTCATTTCATTACATGACATTTTATCCCCAAAGATTAAAACAAGCATCACATGTCAATCTACATATTCATAAAAAATCTTTTTAATATGGACAAATACATATAGTTGTATTTAAATAATATCATAGACCTATAAAGAGCTCCAATCCTGTTTCTACCACTATAAAATCATTGCTATTTAAGAGTATACAGGTCACTCATCCTTTCTGAATCTCTATTTTCCCATATAAATGGGATGTTAATAGCTCAAGCATTTAATTGTTCTAAGGAGTAAGACATCATATCATGAAGTAGAATAACACAATTGAAGTTCTGACCAAAGTGCCAACACAATAAATAACCGACAGTGTGAATATGAGACAGATATCCAGATGTAACATTGCAAAGCAAAAGGTAAACATTGGTCTAACGGTCCTTGTACTTCTCAGTTACATCACAAACATTCTAACCAGAGTAATAATAAAAGGAGAAGGGGGAAATGTATCAAAGAACACTTTTTTGCTTTAGTCTGACTATCCAGTGAGTTGGACTACTAGCCCCAAACCCAGATGGGACTTGAGGTGCCAGCAAGAAAAACAGCTCGTAGGTGGTTTCCTGGAGAACTTGCTTTCTATTCCCTGCAGCTTTCCTGCAGTTGGAGGATGCAGACTGGTCTTTGGTATTTTGAGAAAATTTTCACTTTGGGGCAACTGAACAGAAATAGGAACACTTTCAGGGCTGAGAGGGCAAATGATGGGTGGAATTTCCCTTACGTTGATTATTTAAATTAATATTATGTTTTATAATGTAAGGTGATTATAGAATGGTCTTAAAAGTAGGCAAAAATATTTCCTCTAATCCAGTATGTGGAACAAATATCTCAACATACTGCGTTTTTTAAATGAGGTATCACTATGTTCCCCACACTGATCTAGAACTTCTGAACTCAAGTGATTCTCCTGTTTCAGGCTCCCAAGTAATGTAATTGTAAAGTAATGGCTTGAGATAAAAAATAATTTTGTGTCTTGACTATGTTAAACCATCATGACTCTTTAATGTAACACTTCCATATTTAAGCCCTTCTTGTGGTGCCTGCCATACAAGTGCTTAGTGATGAAGGTAGTTTATATTATCTTCGAAGAGAGAACAAAGACAGATCCAAGCCAAGAAACAGTTTCTCTCATGGAGACACAGTTATGCATAGCACCCTGTTGCTATGTATGATTCATACTTATGTCCCAGCAAAAATACAAATAATTGTGTCACAGGCCATCAAGCTTCTCAAAAATAGATGGAACCGTGCATGTTAAATTTATAGATGCAAAAGTCTGTTGTGTTATAGAATTGGCATACTAGTACCAAACCTTCCAGTGTTTGAAGTCTTTTTACAGTTCTAGGTCTCAGAGAGAGACCTAAGGTATTGTGCTGTGGGGGAAAGTGGAGGCAGTGAATGGGTAGTGAGGGTGGAACAGGAGCAGTGTTAAGCTATGGCTCTCAGTGACCTCCAAATTCTCATGTGTCCAGAGGCAGCTTCTGGAAGGTGACTGGATCCTGGGAACACTGTGCTCATTAGTGGATTGATCCACTCACGGGTGCCTGGCTGAGTGCTGTTGGGAGGTGGGATCTGATCAGGACACGTGAGTCACTGCAGACATGACCAGGAAGGATGTACCTCCCTCCCAGTTCCTCCCCTTTATCCTTGCTTCCTGGCCACCATGACATTAACCGTTTTCCTCCACCATGACCTTTTATCATGCTTTCCGGACTCGCAGCCAGCTGACCTTTGACTGAAACTTCTGAAACTGTGAGCCAAGATAAACCTCTCCTTCTCTAAGCTGTGGGTGTCAGGTATTGTGTCTCCGAAATGAAGAAAGTGACTAAGACAAAGGGGGAACCACTTACAGATGGGAAACCTGAGAATGCCAGATGAACTCTGCTGTGCATACAGGGCAGGAATGGGAAGCTGACTTTCATATCCAGGTGAGCCCTAAGATTCCCTCACCTTCTTATAAACCCTTTTGTATCCAATACATTGGTAACTGCATATTGTGGTAGAAATGAAATGAAGTATCACATGTAAATATTTATGACAAGCATGGGACATGACAAGCCCTTGGAAATGATTAAAATGATAATTATTACTGTTCGACATGACTACCAATGCTGTTCTAGTATGATGCTTCACCTCCCAAGCCTTACCTTAGCTTCGTCACCTGTGACATAAGGACATGCAAACACAAGGACAGCAACCTCACATGAGAAGTAAGAGAAAATACACGCAAACCTCTTACAAAATGCTTAGTAAAGGGTAGATGACAGTAAGGAAGAGAGTGGCATGTCTTGACTAAGGGCATATATGCAAGAATGAGTGGAACTACTATTGCCCCATGTCTATCTGACTCCAGAGCCTGAGTCTTCAATTACAATGCTATATTGCTTCTCACATTATTTTTAATAAGGACCACCATAATTAATTGCACAGGCTGAGAAGTGACTTGTGAAAACAGACACCCACAAAAATCACATTAATGTGCTGCAAACAGGAAAGCCTGATTGACCTAGTATGACTCTCACATAACTCTGAAAGCAGTGTTTAGTGTGTGACAACAATGGGCCAATAGCATCACTGTGCCGTAACAACTGTGCTTGTGTTTGTGAACTTTGTCATGCAAATATTTTGGTGCCACATAGTATGCAATGTTTCACCACTTTGATGACCTTAGATCTTGTCCTTGTGCTCTGTTCTAGAGTGAGGCATATACTACCCCTTGCTTTCTGCAAGAGAAGGTCAAAAGTGACATTTTTGGAGCCTTCCATGGCTCCCTTATACCCTGAGTAGCCTACTCAAGCAATTATTCAAACATATCTACCAGAATTCATCAGTGTACAATGTAACCTCGTCTCCTATCCCCTCATTAGGGTCACAGGGAGGACATCTGTCACAATCCAATTACTTTCCCAAGATTTTGGTGCTAGGATCCTATACTTCAGTGAGTCTCTTCAGTTTTTAAATTGGTCAGATCTGGGGAGACCACATTTACTAAAGCTTTGAAAGCAGAAAAAGGCAATGTACAGAAAGAGAGGACAATGGGGGAAGGCTGGGTGGGCAGCAGCTCAGTTTCTCTAGAGACCAAGAGAGGCAGCAATACTGACTTACTAACCACGGCTTTCTTGAATATGGCTCTTCCTTTTCCTGTACCTCAGGTTCACTAAAAAACATAATCTGCTACTACTTCCCTCCCTCCCTTTTCCACTTAAGTTAGTCTAACCAAGTTTATGCTTCTGGTATCCCAATGATCTTTGTCTAGTTTTACCTTGATTGAAAGAGGGAGGTCTGAAAGCCATGAAAGTGCAAGATAGAAATCTCTTGAGTGAAAGAGACGCTGCCTAACTTGCTTTCCTAGATGATACAGGAAGCTTGACCATGAAGCCTAAGCCCTAAGAAGATCACTTTGAGTAGTGACTGGCATCAAAGACCTATCTCTGGATGAGAATGAGGACATGGGAGTACTCACTCTACCCGTTACAACTCTGGTCTGAACACCTGCAGGAACTTGTTAATCATCACGCAAATGCCACAACTCTTAAGAGCTCGAGTCCTCTAATCACCACCCCACTGGGACATGATAAACTGGATTTGTGCCCTGAAAGGTGTTGAGATGCTGGGTTCAGCTTTTCAGGAGTCACCTTGCTGTGGGAAGACTTAAACAATGCTATTTCTCTTTGCAGTTGTTCCAAGTATGCAAACCAAGGCTCATGCTTCGGCACCAGCACCAGGGTACTGAGCATCTGCCAATGGGAAAAGTTGAAGTCTTAAGGGTGGACCATGAGCAAAGAACTGGTAAGTGTCCACACACTCACATCTCGATCTTATCCCTACACCTACCACAGCACAGCCTTGCCCAGTGAGTTCATATATGGCTTTACATTTCTTTGTAGTGTGTTTCTTGAAGCTGTCACAAGCAGTCAATTGAGGTTGATATGAACAATAAAACTTGTTTTTCCTGGCTTTCTGTAAAAATATTCAGCTAGGAAATGTAAGACTGGATGTGGAATACTAACTAGATCCGTGGGTACGGGGATCAATTGCCCCCAACACATTTCTCTCATAAGCAAAGTATTGGTCAGACTGGACTTTCTCCAAGATCTTCTCTTGTCCCAAGTTTCTATAATTCCTATGGTGGGAGAGAAATCTCAAATAGAGTTAGAGAGAATTAGATTTTTTAAAACTATACATAAAAGAAATACCCAATGTGGGAAAACTTCCAACACAAGTAAAATGGGTAAAGGAAAAACAAAAGAATTGTTATTAGGGAATAAAGAATTTAAAATCTACTATAACAGTGAATGCTGCTCCAAGGGTCATAGGGAAGCAGAAGCAAGAACACCCAAGGCAAATGTCAGACAGCAGGGCCCACATAACTGTGCAGAGAACAATGTCTTACTGGGGTGGAGCAGGTGAGAGTGGGATTAAAACAAACTGACAAAGGCTTTGTAGTAAAGGGATTTGATTGAGACTGATTTCTGCAAAGCCTGGGAATTCAATGGAGATATCAAAAGAGAAACAATGGTTTCATGTCTCTTAATTATCTTTTAAGTAATTGCTCTATAATTCTTGTGTGGGAAAAGGAGTAACAAAAATGTCAAGTCTTACTTTAACAAACTCAGAGCCTTATTGTCTTTGTTCTGTGCTACGGTGATTGCTTCCAAAATGGTCCTTTTTCCCTGAGCCTCAGCCCATCCTCTCCATGGAAGTCAAACAGTAATTCCAAAGTGCACTGCAAATTCTACTCTCCTGCTTAAAACCCTTTCGTCCCCACCTCCGCTTTCTGGCATGACATTCAGGGACCTTCTGAATGACCAAACTATGCTCACTTTGCACTGTGAAAATCCAGCTACTTAGGGTAGAACTGAGCCAGGTTCACAACAGTGGGGTAAAACCTGTGAAGTTGTCTTCTAGAACAGATGGGGGAACAGGTCCATTACCCATATAAAATCCTATCTTTTGAGGAATTAGAAAGGGAGATGAAGGGTAGAGTACAGAGAAGTGGAAGCACACAAGGGCAAAAGCAATAGGCGGAAACCACAAGTAGAAGCCAAAAGCTCAGGAAGTTCCCCTAGTGGTAGTGGCAAAAAAACTGGTGGGGCAGAGAGAAGGCCTCCAGGCTATGGTGACAGTGGGAAAGCTCTAGGGAGCCAGGGTATGAGGATCCAAGGGCCCACGCACCTGAGAGTGTCCCCTGTACCATCCCACTATTATGATCAAAACAGAGCTCTCATCCTTGGCTCGGGCCTCACTGTTCAGCAGCTAAGAGTCTCTAGTCTGTCTCGCTAACTTCCTAATGGATCCTTAAAATAATTTCCCACAAATTGAAGCAATGTTAGTAAATCTCCCTCTGTTACAAACAAGAACTCTAATGAAGAGAGCTTACCCAATGGGACAACAGGCCCCTCCTTCCATTTTCAACATCATAATTTTCTCTGAGGCTAAGCTCGAGGTCAAACCCTTCCCTATACATTTCCTGTTGAAATGAATTATCTAGGCAAGGCAAGTGGGCCACCAGATGCCATATGGGCTGGCTATGCAAACTTTGGGCATGTTTAAACACAACAGTACTCTTGGATAGAATCAGGTTTGCAGAAATATCTTGGCAAACATTTTTCAAACAGCAATATGAAAGGGAAGAAAATAGAAGAACATCCCTCCTTTTCAGGGTTGGAGAAGGTAGGCAACCAGGTAATAGACTTGTCTGGGGTCAAGAAGAAAAGAATGAGAACATTGCCTCCACATCCTAGACTGTGTTTGAATGGAAGGCCCTAGTTGTTAGTTTCTGATTAGGATACCCTTTAGTGGCTTGGTAGCTGGACGTGCAATAACACGCATTTCTCTTCAGGGTGAGATTTAGGATGATAGGAGGGTTAAGGAAGAGACAGATGGTGACAAGAGTCAAGTCAAGATCATAAAATTGCACAAGAGCTCAAGGCCATAGGGGCAAAAAACTTAGGGTTTGAGACAGAGAATAATGGAGGAAGCGCAAAGTAATACCTAGGATGACCCAGGTGTTGGTCATGACCCCTTTATGTAGTTTTGCCATGTGGCCACTTGAGGGCGCTGTATCCTATGCACTCAGGAATGTATTTTTATCCCCAGCATGTAAACTGGTAAACTCTGTTTAACAAGGATAAACATATGAGTGGTACCCATGGGAGGCGGAGACCCAAAATGACCCTTCTTTTCTATTTTATTCCCGTGTAACTGCAAGGTTTACATACAATAACCTCATTTAAAATCTATTTGGTTTTTAGTAGGGTCTCAGTAAATATTCGTTCCTTCACATATACACAGACACCCAAATATATAAATTTGCCAAATACAGGAACAAGAGAGGGACATAAGGAGAAATTACACCCACCCTTCATCTCACTAAAGGGGTTAGAACTTGGAAGTTCCGACGTGAACAGAGAGCTGCGGTAGGAAATGGCTTCAGAGAGCAAATGTATGCTGCTTCTTTCTGTGTGTCGCAGCTTGCACATAATAGCCAGAGGGAATAGAACACAAACAGCTGGGAAATAAAGATGAAAGCAAAACGGCATCAGCAGGGAGAGACATACAACCCCCCGAGAACCTGGCCGTGTCGGGAAAGATAATTTGAACAAGGTCACCTGCCTGCAATTCCTCTTGGAGAAACAACAGTAGACTCCTATGCATTTATGACCATCTCTATGGGGGTTAAGGTGGGGCATAAAGTACAGGGGCCCAGCTTTCAGATTTCTAACTAAAATGCTGTTTATAAAATGAAGCAGAGCCACAGACAAAAATATGCATTATTGCAAAGGCTAAATGTGGAATTTCAGATGTCTGAAAACAAAGAAATTCTGCTTCCCTGAACAAATGGAGCAGGCTGAGGTCATCTCCACCCACCGCCACCATACAGCACGGTCTGTGGCCTTATGCTGCCCTCTAGTGTCCTTTCAAGGTATAGTAATTCAAGGGGGAAAAAAAGCGAAATATCCTGAATCAGTCAATAAATGTGACTTCAGTCAAGAATGGACACAACAAAACTACAGTTATAAAATGAAAGCAAAACAAAGATTTATAAAACAATTTTTAAAATGAGTTAAAGTTGTCCCAACACAGGTCTTGCACTATTTCAGGACTCTGTAACACAGTGCTCTCTGAAAATTCATTGCTTGAACATCCCTGTCAAATAGAAACTGCCTCAGTTGACTTGGGCTGGGATCCACAAATGTGTTTTATGAACGTGATCCTTCAGTTCTGACAGTTCAGTCCATTGGCCTCACCGTGAAAAGAACCAAAGATGACAGCAATGGCTTTGAGCAGGGTGCAGAATCGATCTGATTAATTTTAATCAATTCTTTAGGGGTACAGGTCATAAAAAAAAATAAACAGAATAAAACCATCGACTCAAATGAGACAACTTTCACTCTCCCTGAATCTAGAGCGGCTCAATTAATCCTACGTCACTGTGAAGGTCTGGGTGGGAAGGAGAGAGAAAACCAAGCTGCTCTTCCTCATTCTTCGGATACCCCTCAAACCTTACTACTTCAAGAGTCTCCCTGGTGCTTCCTTCTTGGTTTCAATGCCAGACAGGGCTCCAAATCTCCCCTCCTTCTCTGTCCTGTATGCGATGCCTCAGCATCGGTCTGCTCAGTAAGACAGTGGCTTCTCATTGCGGACACTATCATCCTCCTCCCAGCTCTGCTCTCCGCTCTTGACACGATTCAGGGCTCAGAAAATACCATTTGGTTAGTGCCTGCAGCCAGGCACGCCAAAGCGGGTTCTGACGGAAGACGCACAGCACCTTCATCGCACTCTTGAGCCCCCTAGTGGCCGAGGTCACATATGACAAGAGGACTTTGGGACTATTGTTGCCCTTGGGCCCACACACCCAGGTTACAAGGGGAAAGCTGGGCATAATTTTAGGAACTTGTTCTCACTTTGTGACTCAGTCTAGTAAGTCTGAAAATACCCGTGAATTTCACAAGATTGAAAGTAATAATCATTAGTAAAGAATCTAATTATTCAGGTGAGAAATTTTATCACATCAAGACTAAAGTACATTTTTTTCACTTTTAAAATTTTAAACATGAATGCATTCTAAGGTTGCATTTTGAGCTGGTGTTAGAAATACATATGCTTTCACCACGTTAAATTTAATTGTGCTTTTTCAAAAAGTAAGGGTATTTAGAATTTAGCATTTAACATCTTTACATTATATATCATTTGTGTAATTCACAATTTTAGGTATTTTATCACAGGAAAAGCCCTATTTTCAGCAGGATGAAACATTCTACATTTGAAGAAAAGTCAGCTGTGTAGGCTTCTAAGGTTTGGAAAGGTGCCCTGTACCTGCCCACCCCATTTTATCCCAGCTTCCTATTACACTCATGTGTTTTTATGAATGATAAGCAAATGCTGGCTTCTCAGAGACAGCACCATAAATATCCGAAAAGAAATGACCCAACCTGCTGTCCACTGCTACTTCTCCGTGGCCTCAATATGTAGGGCTATGAGTGTCACATACTTCAACCATTACTGGACCGCATCTTTTGTCCCGGTTTTAGCCTCTGATGAGAAGCCCTCAGTCTCTGGGGAAGTTCCCTTGCACTCTCTGAGACTCTCCCACACCAACAAGGCATTGCCTTGCTTGCTTTCACTGTGGTGACTGCCTCGGCCAGCACACTGAATGTCACCATCCAGCCCTTTCCTTTGACAATCACCTGTGCTGGCCATGCAAACCACTGGACCCTCCACACCGGTGCAAACCCACTCTGCTCACTCCCGGCAAGGAGTAGAAAGAGAATGAGGTCTCCCTGCTGCACAGAATTGCCTTCGAACTCCATGTGCTTTTTTTTTAACTCAGCTGTTAGATTAAGAGGCACACCAAGCTCTTTGAAGCTAGTAAGAGGCCGCTCTAAAAGAAGGAAGAAGGGCATTACCACACATTTTGTGTGTGGGACAAATAAAGTCCCAGAACTGTAAATATATTCTGTAGTTACAGAGAGTGAAACACTTTTATTTTCTCTTTTACCTTATTTAGAAAGATGGTTTTTTGCTATAGGAAAAGTCTGGATTTTTCTCTTGCCAGCTCCCTAACTCTCCCATGGATTGACCTTTTGAATCAAAGGGAGAGATCACATCAATATCAATAAGCCTCCTGTTCAAGCCAACCCCCCACCCCCGCAATGATATGCACAGGACTTTTCCAGCTTCAGGTAGAGGGGAGTGACAGCCCCAGAGGCTCTGTCAGACCAGCTTCTCTCTGTCCCAGCAGCTATTTTGTCCCTGAATAAATCATTCAAACCTCAGACTTCCTTCATTTAGAATAACATGACAATAAAATTTTCCCCAGTCCTTGTTGTGTTAAATGAGATGGGATATGCGAACACTCTTCTTAGTAAATCACAAAGGCCCATTCAAATAGAAACCTCTCTCATTTTCCCTGCTGCTGACATGTCCTCTAAGCATTTTGCCTTGGTCACTTGAGAAATCAAATATCAATGAGGAAGGGAAACATCTGTGAAGACTTTCTTAGCAGCTGACAAAAGAAGCATTCCTGCGGGGTACACCAGGCTCAGGCTCCAGTTGATCAGAGGGTAGGAAAGCATGTACAAAAAGTCAGCAGTGGACTAGGGACTTAGTTCAGTGGTTCTGCCGCCTGCCTCGCAAGCACAAGGTCCTGAATTCAATCCCCGATACCAAAAAAAAAAAAGAAAATAGAAAAAGTCATCAAGGAAGAAAAGCAATAAACTATAAAATAAGTTCCTTATGCACCTGGTTACCTTGACACAAAAGCAATTGAAAACTGCTGGGATGGATAGCACTTGTAAATGTCTACTTTTCTCTATCATATGAAGACTATATTTTTCTCACTCTTTAAATATTAATCATGCATGCGTTCAAGGTGTTGCATTTTCTGAGCTGCTATTAAAAATACATATGTTCTTGCCACATTAAAGGAAGAGCAGAGGCCTGTGTGTTATATTATTAATCATGTGCTGGAAATGAGTTTCTGGTCAGCCTTTGTGGAAAGCCCACACTGCCCCAAGGCAAAGGATTTTCCAACGGGGCGGAAACTGTGTGGTGTGAGGCTGGTGCCTCCATCTTAGCAAGTACTTACTCTTGAGGTCTAAGTTCCTGGCTCCAGCAGTGATTTGTGTTGTGATTTTTGTGTCGATTTTTACAGTGTGGAGATTGCTGGTATCCCTTGATATCATCACATTGTGCCACTGATTGTCGTTGAGTGGTTTGTTTGAGCTCCCTTTGATGAGGTTAGCACCATTTCCCAAATCAAACACATAATGTAAGTACCTGAGGAAAAAAGAAAAAGGAGGAAAGTGTCACGGCTTTTAGAATTTGTGATGGAGCTAAATCAGATATTACCGGCAGAGACTTTCCCCCACTCTCGTGGCTCTTTCCTTGCTAGACGTCCTGAGAGTGAGTTACATAGAAGCTGGTCTAGTGGGATGGTAAGGAACCACCACTTCAGCAGAAGGTGCGACCTTTCACTATGCCTTCCCCATTTCCACCATTTGCTCTCCTCTGTCCTAACCACTCTGAAATAGTAATTCTCAGCTTCTAGCATGTGTTTTCCTTTCCATTTTGAAGCCTTGTTGCTGTATGGGAAAGACGCCCTCGTGCTTAAAGACCACATTCAGATATCTACCCCCTCTCCATACATCTTCTTAATTTCCTTAATTTTCTCCTAAGCATTTGTATATGATCATTTTAGGAAACTTTTCATAATGTTTTTCTTTTCTATGTTGTTTCACCTGTAGACACTAGGATTGTATGTTAGGGAGTGAGCAGACACACTTGTGTGTGTCTCATAGTTGGTGGGAATCAGATACACACAGGAATGGCAAGGAAATATACCTCTATATAGCCTGGTACATTATCTAACTCACTGTAAACTGAGTGAATGAATAAAAGCTCAAATCAAATTTTTATCCTTTTAAAAGAATTTCAAAAAAAATATTCTTTCTAAATTATTCAAGGAATTCTGACATAGAATTAAGCCTGAAGTAAAATTGTAGGACATTTAATTTTAAATTATTTGGATTACCTATTTATTTTAGTACACATCTGTACTAAACTTGTAGAAATTCTTCTGTAGAATTACATTGTGCATAGTCAAGAACTACACATTTGAAATGTGACATTTAGGGAATGCCAAACGTAAATTAGAACTTGACGTGATTTGTACCACATAGGTCAAAATGCAGACATAAATGAGTATACTGAAACAACATATAATTAAGAATCATAATAAGTGATACAAATAAATCTGCTATTTGTCCTCCTCCTGGCTACCACCTTTTATACCAATACATCCTGTTCAATGTGTATTTTTGGAAACGGAAGACCATTTACCCAAAGTCTTACTTATTTGCCACTGCAGTAACATATACTTACCCTTTAACTAATTCAACCACAATAAAGTCATTTCCATCCCCACTATTATAGAGAATTAGTCCATCTAAAGATGTGGTCTTGAACTGGAAAAAAAGATGCATAGAAGTGTAGGCTTGCAATGTAGCTAAGGCAACATAGCTTGATTTGGTCTTGAAGGTGACAGGGTCTGCAATGATGTTCCTGAAGCCAAATCTGGCATTGAGCTCACAGTAATCTATATCACCGTTTTTACACAAGTCAATGTATGCCATTCCATTAAATGTCAAGCTCTGCAGGTGCCCAATGAAGTTGGAGGGCACAGAGGACAGATATCGGCGTTCTGTGATGATGCCAGTCTCTATGTTGTGGAACTCCAGCCTCGTGTGGTCACCTGCCATTTGGCCTAAAAGAAGAGATTTTATATGTTATAACCTCTGGCACCCAAAAGACACCTTCAGCTTTAGACTTCTATGGCAATCATATATTTTAAAACACAAGAAAACAAAAGCTTCCTTGATAGTCAGTTGTATACAGTGAAAAATCCCTAAGAGATATGAAAGCGTAAGCTTGGTTTTCACCATAGCATTTTCGCAGGTCTGTAGTAATCCCTATTCGAGCGTTAGTCTTAACAAAAATCCTCCTCATTAACATAAATTACAAAATGTTTATTACATGGAAGAATGAAAGGAAAGAAGGGAGTGAGGTAGGAAGGAAGTGAAAGTGAGAAAGGGAAAAGGCAAAGATAAGAGAAAGGGGGAGGGATTAAGGGCAGTGGTGGTCCTGTATCACCCCATTAGGAACTGATATATCTCAGCCGCAAGGTTGGGGGATGCTTTTCTTTAAACAGTGAACTGCTGTTGACTATTCTTCCAATAATAAACCATTTAAATGTATTTGGAGTTGAATGTGTTCTTTCATCCTCCCTAGTCTTTCATCCTCTCTAGTCTTCTGTAGTATTGCTACGCTAACACTACAGAAATACTTCAGACCCCTGGACCTATCGGTCAATGGTCCTTGCACTTTGGCATGGCATAACCAAACTGACTACCATGTACTAACTCAAAGCACAAGCAATTTTGAAAATACCAGTAAGATTAGTCTACCTTACCGCCAGGTACAATCTTCTTTAAATATCCTGGCGGGAAGCTTGGTTGCAGACATAGTAGCTCACTACTCAACTCAGCCTCTATGCCTCTCCATCCCACCATGTTCCCCCTCAAACTCATTAAAAGTCAACCTGGTCCCTTCAAAGTGAGGATTCTATCTTCCTATAAGGTTGAAAGTAAACAAATAAAAGCATGAACTTACATCCTATACGGGAAAGCATGATACAAATAAAAAGTACTCTTGGCTAGTGGTTCATTCCCAGCATCTTGTTCTTGTCTAATTAAACTGTCATTACTTTGTGCTTCAACTCATAAAGTTCATTTAAATTACAATGAAGTTCTGCTACCCAAGTTCTTGGCTGGTTTCCCTACTCAATTTGGCATAATTGGAAAATTTATCAAGCTTACCCTACCCCATCATCCATGACATTAATGAAAATATTAAGTAGGGCCAATCCTAGAATCAGGCCTTGAGAAAAGGCACTGACCCTTCTTCCCATGTGTATTGAAGACCGAACACCCATCTACATGTGCCTTCTTAGAATAGACTGATGGGCTTTCCTTTCCTTAATGAAAATGAGTAAGATATTGTATAGCATCTTCAAGAATTGCCTAAAAGCAAAATATAAAATGTGTGCTTATTGTGGTACAAGAAAAACGTTTTATATACATAACTGATTGACTTTGATGATTATAAATTCATGGGTATAAAAGATAATCCCACCTACTGTACTTAACACTGCAATATTTTCAAATCCTCTTTACTAGTCCTTAATCTTTCATGAGAGTACTCCAAATATCCTCGCCATGCTCTCTTGACAGCCGATGGTTGGCTCTGATTTCTTTTCCACACATTTTTTTAAACAGAAATTGCCACTCTACTTGTCTCTTCTCTTTCCCTACTACCATCATGCCTTCTGATTGTCTATCTGATGCAAAATACTATTACATTCTTAGCAGTTCTGGCTTATTGTACGACATTATTTCTCTCTCCTTCCTTCTTCTTCAGTGACCACAATATTATTCTGTGGGGTCTATCTCTTTGATAACAAATCAGTCTTTACTAATTTCCAAGTATAAAACTCTAGAGACATTAGCAACACTGAATCAATAAGCTATATAGAATGAAGCATGAAAAAAATCACTTGTTTTTGAAATCACTATGTGTTACTTTTTATTTTGGGGGTATATCAAAATCTGTATATTAATTCAGTGAATCCGACTCCATTCCTGAAACTGCCATGCTTCTTCTTAAAGGTTCTACTGTGAACAGACAATAGCATATCCAGAAAAAAACATTTCTAACGTTTAACATTAAATACTATTCCAAACTGTCAAGTTCTTGGCAGCTCTGAAATAGGGAAGAACATTTCCTTTAGTAAGACTGAGAAGTTCAGTACCAAAAATAATACTTAGTATCTGTTTTTCTTTCTCAAAGGAATGGAGTATTTATGCAGAGCCTAAATAATAAAAAGGTAGCAAAACAGTGTTAAAACAACCATGCCTGAGATATGAGGGAATAAAACCTTATGATCCACATTCAGAAGTTTATTTTTGGGGCTGGGGATTTAGCTCAGTGGTTTCACCACTTGCTGCACAAGCGCAAGGACCCAAGTTTGATCCCTGGTACCAAACAAACAAGAAGTTTATTTTTACTCTAAGAAGCATATATAAATCACACAGTTATGGCAGATATGCTTTCTCACGGGGGAGAATTAGCACCTGAAGACAATTACCCACTAAAGAAATAGCGGCTGTTTCCTTTAAAATCCTTTCTGTTTGTAACTTTAACGTGTATTTCATCTTCCTCATATGCATGTTCAGTAAATAAGAACAAATAAAATTTAAAGGAGAAAAATGTTATGATTATTTTATGGAGGAATATTTTTATGGTTCTAAAATATGTGTATGTATGTTTACGCACATATACAATTTGCATATATGTGTGGATGTTTATAGGTATATACAGGTACAGGTGTCTACACTTGTATATATTTCCTAGCTCTGCCTGCTAAAGGTGTCAGAAAGCAGACACTCACATATGACCATCTAGTTCTTTGCTTATATTATTTCTCACCAAATGGAAAAAGAAGAGATCAGTTGCTTGCTCTGAGTTGGGTTAAATTTCTGGCGTGGAACAAAATAACCTCTGGGCCTTAAGTCCACTTGTTCCTGCACTGAGAGCTATTGTGTGCTCAGTGTAAATACCATGTGCTGTGGTACGCGATCAAGAAACAGTGTTGAGAGCAGCAGACATGGGCCCTGCTTTCACAAAACTTGCACTCTATTAGGGGAAGGCAGACCAAAAGGGGCAGCGTGTAATTAAAAAACTCAGAAAGATGTGAATTTGATGAATGGGGTGTTCTGTTGGTGCACGTGGAATGAGAGCCGTCAGCTGAGAGCGTAGTTATGCTGGATTTGATGGATTGAACAAAAGCTATAATAAAACCTGTGGAAAGGAATCAGCAGGTGGATTCCAGGACAGGGAGAAAAATGAAGCAAGTTTTTGGGAGAAGCACACGCTGGAGCCATGATAAAGTGAGATCAATGGCTCACACAAGGTCCAAAGGACACCAAAGGCCAGATCTCTCACCAGGCATCCTAGTTACACTAGGAACTATTAGAGGGTTTTAAGTAGGCATAAGGCATGAACTGTGTGTGTGTGTGTGTGTGTGTGTGTGTTTTAACTACAGTAGCTGGAGCAGAAAATGGACAAAATAAGATAAATTTTCAGGTATAATCTGCAGGATTTAATGATGATGTGCAAAATGATGGAGAAGAGTAGGCTTGAGTAAATGGATATAAGGTGAACACTTTCCCACGAGGAAACAGGCAAACACACACACATACACGCCAAAATTTCAGATTTCTAGACAAAGTAATAAGTTGAAACCCAAAGACTCCACATGCATTTTCTTATCCTGCACATTGTATGACCCTTTCAGATGCGAAAGGAAGTCTCTCTCCTTTGGCCTCTCTGATGAAGACCTGGGTGAGGTGGGGACATCCTCAGGAACAGCCTGAGTATGCTCAACTCTGTGTTCAACAAATAATAGGATGACTATGGTCTAAGATGTGGAAAAGTGTAAGACCTCCCATGAAGGGCTTCTAGTACTTTTCTTTTTAAAATTCTTCCTGTGTTATTTGATAAAAACTCTTACTGTTTTCCTGATTCATGAGTGGCTGCAAATGGGCCACTATGTTGTTTGAACAAAATCCCATTCCAAATTTAAGCCTCAATTATGAGTTCTCATTATTCCTTTTAGAAATCCATTTCATATTAGACAAATCAAGACTATTTATTATTATGAACTGTTAACTTCATGAGATCTTTGACAAAAATGAAGAATGGAAAGAAGAAAAGTGCATAAATAACTAATCAAGCTAGTTACATACTCATCACTTGAGTATATGTGTTAATCTTAGATGGAGAGGAATAGGAAGAATCACAAAGTAATCCTGAATTCTCTTTAGTTGGTTTATCAATTTAATTGGTATAGGCAAAGCAATTATGAAACTATTCTAGATGCATTATAAGATTGAGCAAATGAATAAATGATATTACTAGGAGCCAAATTTTCATCTTGGGGAATACATATGGATATATATAATGTGGGAAATCAAGAAACAGTGTTGTAAATAAGGAGGTCCCAATGTAAAATCGTGTTTTGGAAAGTACGTATATCTGCATGTTGATGTACACAAGTAATTTATGAGTGTGCATATATTCATGTGGATACATAAGTGCAGGTGTGTATACTTGAATATATTTCCTATTTTCCTGCTGAAAGGATCAAGAAGCTAAGGTGCTCTACTAATGATGAGCATGCTATTTGTATTATTCCTAATTTAAATGGAAAATAAATGGCTAAGTCTTTGTGCTGGAGGAGGGAAAATATTTATGACATATAAACAACATTGGCTCAACTGATAAACTGGAATATGAAAGATGGAATATATAGAAATATTATATCAATGCAAAATGTACTGAAGTTGGTACATATTGAAGCATGTAGGAATATATAGTCACTATCTATGTCATTTCCCCTTGACTGGTAAAGGAAAGAAATGGGGTGGTCATGAGAAACTACAAATGTACAAGCAAATGGGATAAAATTTTGAGCTTTTCATAAATTTAAAATTATTTCTAAATAAAAAATTTAAAAAGCGTTTTATACCATTCTTTTTTCTCATCCCAACTATAGTTTAGTATTTACTACTTTACATCCCAAACCATGTAATACACTGTTACAGGATTAATTTCCTCAAAAATAATTCTCTGTTTACCCTTCAGCTTAAATTTAGTGACTTAAATTATCTGAAAGACCAAGAAATATAAATTCCTCAGTTTTGATTGCTGACTCCTTGACTTCAAAAGATCATTTTCAACTTTAACAAACATCCTGTGGTCACATGAAGTCAAAAACACTTCCTGAACATAAGTCTCTCTAGTCCTATCAGTGTCATTCCTCATTCTTTCTTTTGCCCAAAACTCTCCCACATACTCCCTCACCTCCACCCCTGTACTGGGAATTGAACCCAGGTAGCTCTGAGTTACATTCCCAGCCCTCTTTATATTTTGAGACAGAGTTTCCCTAAATTGCTCCAGCTGGTTTTGAACTTGAGCTCCTCCTGCCCCTGCCTTCTGAGTAGCTGAGATCCTAAGTAGGCCTTCCTCCATACTTTTATCTCTAAATCATTCTTTCTTTAAAGCCTAGTTCCAGTATTATTCATTGGTTTAAACCAGCACTGAAACCAAGTTCCTCAATCTATCTTCTGAACTCTAAGAGTATGATTTCCTTCTGTAATCAATCAATACATCACATAACTACCTTATATTAGCAAGTATCATCTGAATTTTATAAGTATTTCTTACCCTAATAACATGATGTTATAGCTTGGAAAGAATTTAGCATACAGCAAAACACTTCTTAGGATGATAATGAATACAAAAGAATAGACAAAGAGTCAACAAAAGAACCAAAAAAACCAAAAAACTAAAACCAAACCTAGGCTCTCTTCTCAGTTCTGTAAACAACAGAATTTCAATGAAATGCACTTCATCAATCCTCTTTGAGTACATTTCCTCAATTTTAAAACTGAAATATATATGCTGCCCTATCTACTTCACAGGGCTGTGTGCTTTTGACAGGAACTCAGAGAGTAGAGAACATTCTGCGGCGGTTTTGTATGTTTTTGACCCTAGCAGTTCTTTGGTTGATACCTCTTGATCTTTATTTTAGACCTTGTTTATTTTCATCCCTTTGGATAAAATTTTAATGTTTATAAAATGAATATTAACCTAAAAAGCAATCTATTTTTCTTCCAAGAACTGTCCTGACCAAAACTATCTAAACGTCAGTGGACACTGTCTTGCCTAAGCCCTGTAAAAACTCTGCTTCTTCCCTTCAGTTTAGATGACTCTAGCAGTCTTTTGACACTTGGCAGTCTTGGACAAAGGCGTATGGTAACAACAGTCTACTTGATTTTCTTCCTCAGAGAATAAAATTGCATAACATAGCTGTGGCTTCTAAATGCAGATCTGCACATGAGCTGTTTTGAAGACCCCTGCAGACTTATGAAGCAAAACAAATTACTGGGCTCCTCCTGAGGCTTCCCATGGTGTGAGGCTCTGAACTCTTCCTTTAAAGCTCTTCAGGCGGTTGTGAAACAAAGTAAATTTACACAATAAAGTTCCACAACATGTAGAAAAAACATTTGGAAAGCCATAGTGAGCTGATGAAATGTAGGCTAGTAAAAGGTCTCTGAGTTGGTAGTTCCTTTATTTGAACTCTCAAATGACAGTTTCAAAAGTTATAATCCCATACAAGCTATTTCCACATTGATAGACTTGACCATTCTCTGAGCATGGGGACCTCTTGGGATTGGATGCAGAGCAGACATGTTTCCAAGGCACAAGGACCATCTTGTGCTTTGCAGAGAGATAATTAACACAGAAATGTTCTCTACCAAAGAAAAAGGACCTAATATCTCAGTGGGTCATGTGCTTGGATTTATTTCAGAGAAGATAAAGGTGTGCTGATTTCTCTTTCATTTGTCTTCTCTATGTCCCTAGGGTGGATCTTTATAAAGCTCACCTCAGCTAGGACTCTATGAATTAAGAATTGAACTTGACATCTTTAATATTGGATTTCAATCAACTGAGCTAAATGACCTAAAATGATCTATTATATGATCATATTATTGAAGTTCATACAATGGAATATAAAAGTAGTTCACCTGACAGAATGTCAGTTTATCTATCAATTTACATAGAAAGTAAAAAGTAGAACTTTCTTCTTTTCATCATCAAAATACATAAGAAAGAAAGAATCTGAACACAAATTGGTATTCACAGGGTAGCTTCAATATTTTATGAGGCACTAAGATATTTATCAAGGCACTAAATTAAAATCTACTATAATTTCTTCTTGAATTTTTAAAGGACAAAGAATACGGCATTAAAAAATGCAGTTCATTTGGAGAGAAACAGTTTTCAGATTCCTTATTAAATGAAGTTGTTACTAAAAACTGGAATTAAAAATGGACTGTGCATATAAGCTTCATATTCTGTGCCAACATCTGCCACCTGCAAGAAATGAGAATGTCCACAGCTTTATGGTAAGAACAGGACATATACCTGTCATGGCCTGTTGATCATCCACCGTTAACTTTAAGCTTTTTCCTCGACGAACCACACGCACAGTGTGCCATTCATTATCATTGAGGTTATAGCCAGCAAAAAGGGTCTCAGGACCTTTGCCTGTAGAATATGCCAAACAGTCATTATGGACACTCAGAATCAGTCAAGCAAACGAACCTCATAGAAAGTGAGAGAAAGAGACAAAGAAGGAGGGAAAGCAAGAGAGAGGGAGGAGAGAGAAAAAAGAGGAAGAAGTGAGAGAAGAGAAGAGAGACGAAAGAGACTGGCTGGACCAATTTTCAAGCCCATTAGAGTCATAGCAAGCAAGGAAAATAACTAGTTAACAAACATTCAGGTGTGACAATTTAAGAATCTTTAAACATTATGCATCAATTTAAAACAAGTGAATGAACCTGTTGTCATAAATAGGCACAGTCAATATAGCATTGGGAAGCCTCCCAACTTACACATACACTTTCTTTAAAGGAATTACCCAATTTTTGCAATGACCTCTTTCTTGCTAGTGAAGAGCTTAGCGGTCACATAATCTCTGAGATAAGTGACCCTCGGTCCTTAGTGAGCCATTTTCAGTGAAAGGACAAGTGGCGGGTTGGACTCTACAGTGGCTCTGGGTGCCATGCTGAGAGATCGCTGCTCTTCCGTTCTTATGTCGTGTAACTCCAGCATTCACCAAGATCTTAGGTTCACCGGCCTCCCATATGTGCGCATTATTCTGTGTAAAACCCCTTCTTCAACCATGGACCAATATGCTACAAATCTCAGTGTGTGGTGGAAGACCTTCTGCACAGGGGGTGAAAGTTCTGACCTGGAGAAAGCAGACTGAAACAAAGAAGGCCCAGCTGGGAAGGGCCTAGTGTGCTGTCAGGTGGGAAAAGCAGTATTAGAAGGCAGGGATTACCAGCTAGATGACAAAAAGAAAAACATTTTTAAAGGCAGGTAGTATAGACAGCTGAGAAAATAACACCCAGTGCATCTATGTAAATGTACAGAAATAAAGTGTAAATATAAATAGAGTTAGAACAGACCTAGTATTTCAAAAAGGTATTTAGTGGAAATTTCTGAAATGACAAAGTTGGACTATGTTTCTTTTCAACTTAAAAACAAAGGAAGGAGGGCCGAGATTTAGCTCAGTGGTTCTGCTGCCTGCCTGGAAAGAGCAAGGTCCTAAGTTTGATCCCTGGTACCCCCCCCCCAAAAAAAAGAAGAAAAGGAGGGAAAAATACTTTTGATGTACCTGAAATTTTTATTAAAATAACTATTTCTATTAAGCCAATATGATTCATTTAGAAAAATATATTAAAATATGAGGTGTGATAAAAAATACAGTGAATGGTAAACTTTTTTTAAAAAATTAGAGGAAAAAAATATTACCACTAATCACCCTCAAAATTCACCCTTTGTTTCAAACACACTTATCCAGTCTTCTTGCTACTTTCTGAAGCAGTTCTGGAAATGAATGTTGTTGTTTATGGATGTAGTTGTGCTGTTGGGGCTGCCTGGATAGGTTGAATCATTTCGAAACGTTTACTTTTCATGGTCATTTTTGACTCTGAGGAAGACCTAGAAGTTGCACAGTGCCAGATCTGCTGAATAAGGAGGATGAGGACTCACCATAATGTGTTTACCAGCTTCCATTTTCACTGAACGGCATTTCACAACAGAATTCACCATATTTTTTTATCATATCTCATAAAGACACTTACAAAGCAGGACTTTCAGCAGTGATTCAGAAAGTGACAAGAATGATGGAATAAGTATGTTCAGAATAAGGGAGAGTCATTTGAGGGGGACTGATGACAATGTCTCTTCCTCTATAATTTTTTTTCCTCTATAATTTTTTAAATTTAACTGTATATTTTGATCACCCCTTCTGTATATTATTTGTATATTATATTATAAGTGTCTCTCATGCCTTTTTTAAAGTAAACTTGCTTGTACATAAATTAACAAAGAAAACAAATTAACCAAACACTTGACATCATTAAATTTCATGACTTTTGGGCCTGGGATTTAGCTCAGTGGTTTCACTGCCTGACTCACAGGCACAAGGTCCCGAGTTCAATCCCTGGTACCAAAAAAAAAAAAATGTCATGACTTTCTACTGATTGAGGATCAGGAACAGGGTTTGAAATTTCTTTAAAGAAATTCTAGTGGCAAGACTGATGTCTAAGGGTCATGGAAGACCATGTGAGACTACAAAGATACAATCCAGTGAGTAGGAGGAAGAAAAGAACGGACAAAAAAAAAAAATAAAGCCAGGGAAGCAAGCAGAAGAAATATGGGGCATCCATTCACAAAAGATCACTGTTTGCTTTATGAATTCTGGGTTATCCACACAGCCCTGGATTTTTCTCCTGTGGTGTTAATAAACCTTGTCTTCTTTGGCTAGCAAGCCCCTGGAGTTTAAAATTAGCCAGTGATATAAACTAATGTTTGCAATGTGAATTCACAATACCAACCACCATTAAGCTTACAACTCATCTTTTGCTTCTTTAGAATCGTTATATTGCAGATCCAGATACATGAATAAAACTCTTCTGGACAGAACAATTTTGAAAGGTTGAATACTAAATAACAAGAAGAAGCCTGTTAGTTCAGCAACTGCAGAAATGCTGTGAGACCAAATGTTGAAAGCAAGTTCCAAGATCAAAGGAACTCTTTCTAGTTTCAATAGTGGAGAAAGAGGCGCTTAATAACTCTACAGCTACTGAGCATCCTACTGGCAGCTAGGGTCATCCTTAGTTTTGATCTTTGAAAAGAGAATATATCATTTTAAAGTTATTTTTATAGGAGAGATATTTTCTTCTTATAAATGTGTGTTTTTGAAGCTGATTTTCTCCTGATCTTTTAATTCTCAATATGTTTTGTCAAGTAATAAAAGCATAAGGATGATATCATCATTATACCTCATACTGGGCTTGATCTTGCATTACAGTCATAATGCTTAATCTATGAAACAACTATTTCCATAACAACAGGCACAAAATCCAATTAAAAATAACCCTTTGGTTCATAAAAATCTCTGTAGGCCAACTTTAAGCTTCTTTCTTGCATTATTAAAAATCAGAACAGATTGATTTTGGAAGACAAGCATTTTAATAATGCACTTAATAGTCTCAGTTCAAAGCAATGTTACTCATGGCAACATAAAGTATAATAGAAAGCACACTGGACTTGGAGTTAAGATTACGGTTGCTAGTCCTAGATTCCCTACTAAAAGAAGTTGAGGGCCAGTGAGTGCTTATTATGTACCAGGCATTTTCATCTTTATATTATTATCAATTTGTAGATGTGGAATTGAAGGCTTAAGAAGCTAAAAAGTACTTCTCTCAAGGTCACACAGCTAAAGAGTGGTGGAACAGAGTGTCCTCCTAGGTCGGACCTCCTCAAAGCCTGCGTTCCTTCCCCCGCATTAGCCACCCTGCTAGTCATGAGACCCTTCTGCTATCTCTCAACTTCTCAGTTTCACATCTAACTGAGGGAGTATGGAAGACGTTCTTTGCAATGACTTTCGTCATTGTTTGCAATGACTTTCAATGTGCACTACAGAATCATCACACTGTTAGGAAAACCTCCATACCTCTGCATAAGTTCTGGTGAAAAAAAAAATCTTCAAACAACACACTCTTTATCTCAGGATGCTGAAATGGGTGTTACTAAAGACACAATATGGGTGAGGGGCCATCAGTTTAGGACTAGTCTCTATCTATACATAGCAATTTGTTAAAATTCAGCTTCTATTCATGTCAATATCTCCATCCATAAAATGAGGACATAATCTTGCTTATCCATACAGTTCCTTAAGAATCGCACATTTTCATAGAATTTTATGACATATGGAATTGCTAAAGTACGATGACCTCCTGTTGACATTTTGAGTTGGTAGCCATTTGCCCTACTGTCAAAATGTTAATAGAAAACTATAGTCATTGAAACTGTTAATAACCTGAATTCCTTTCGGCATATCAAAACATATCTCAATGATGCTAACACCTTTCTCCCAAAGAGAATACATGTATGAACTGAGTATCTGTGGTCTCTCAAATTCATATGTTGAATTACTAAGGCCTAATATTGTGGTCTTAAGAGATAGGGCCTCTGAGAAGTAATTAGGTTCAGATGAATTCATGAAGGTAGAGAAAGAAGAAGAGTCACAAAACATCCTCTGCTGTGTAAAGACACATACTCAATGCAGCCATCCACAAGCCAGGGGGAGGCCGTGACCAAGAAGCACATCTGTCCACACCTTGGTCTTGGATTGCACAGCTTCCAGAACTCGGAGAAAAAGTCTGTTGCTGACACAGCCTGGTCTATGCTCTTTTGTTATAATAGCCTCAGTAGGCTGAGACAGTGTGCAATGTTTTACAGACTTTTAAGAAAGCTCAAAGCATTGTTTCTTAAAATCATCATTCCTCATTTTGTGGGGAGTTGTTATTATATGCAATTTTATACTTAATTCTTACTATAACCGATTTAAGCCAGTAAGTATTATTTTACTTTTTTATTTAAGAAAGAAAATATAGAAATGTCAAGTGAATGATTTTAAAACTCAGAGGCAGAAGGGAATGCAGTTAAGATTGGGATTTTTGAGATCTTCCATTTCCATTAAAATGTCCTAAGGAAAGATAAACTTGAGTCATTTGTATGAAAATGAACTCACCTTAAAACCGTAATGTTAAGTGAAATAAATCAGACACATAAGCTTAAATACTGCATGATTTTCCTTATATGAGAAACCCAAAATATCAATAAAGAGCAAAATAAAAGACAAGTGATAGCACATAAGGAGATAGATATTTTGCAATTGGGAAGAGGGCCAAGAGATGGAGGGGGTGGATGGAAAAGGAAGAGGACAAAACCCAATTAAAATGTGTTATGTACATATACCAACTCCCCATGAGGAATGTGATCATGATATTCGCCAAACATGCACTACTAAAAATTGAAAAAAAAGTCCTTCCCACTGAACATGATAACCAGGTAGTAAAAAAGGTGCAACGAGACTGAATACCCAGAACTAATGATTCACCAGGCTGGGTCAGAATTCAGCTCTACAGGCAGAGGTTATTTCAAAGAATCTGAAGGGACAAGAGAGGTATAGAAATCCACTGAGCCATCTACAAAGAAAGAATATGAAGTCCAAAGAGATCAGACAAGATTTCCATGGTCATAACTATCTCATACAATAGAAGATTCCTAATCTCCAGATTACCAGTCAAGTGAATTTAAGACAAATTTCTGCCTAACATAATACGACCTGCTCAAAGAACAGCAAAATCTGATTCTATGATGTGCTCATCCTATTTGTTCTGTATCAAATGAGAAAACTAAGCAAGAACAAATACAGTTTAGTAAGAGTATCAATTCTTTACAACAGAGCTTAATTTACACTAGGGAATAACTGTTTCTGGTCTGTGATATTATGTATCTGGGTTTCCTCATAACTGTGCAGCTAGGTCTATTGATAATAGATAGAAATAGAAATAAAATTTGTTTTTCTTAATTCAATTCAAATTGACTGTCTTCTTCACAACATACCACCCCTGCATTCCAAGTATCAGGCAGACAAAGGACGGGTGCATGCATTCATGTGTGCCTGTGTATGGGGGGGGGGCGCATCTCTAATTGCTTTCTATCTTCATTTCACATCAACTTGAATCATAGGTCATTTTAAACAATGACCTCAAAAGAAATAGCCTGGTATAGTTTGTAGTTTTTCACTATAGAAAGAAGTTGTAGAAAAAACAATATTGTCCTTAACCTGCCTTTAACCAATTCTGTCACCTTGAGCAAGTAGTTTTTCTTCCCTGTTCCTATTTTATGTGTAACATGAGGATGATGGGTAAGCAGTTTTAAGAAATACTTTCCTGTGGCCAACTTTCACATTGTTATTCTTGGAAGGATCAGACATCTGTAAGCTATTTTCCCATGTTGCAGCTAAATGAAAGAGTGTACTGTGAGAGTGAAGTTCTCCAAATGTATGGTATTTCAATTATTATTATTATTATTATTATTTCATCATTTGTTTCTTTCAGAGGCCAGCATAAAAAGGCTCCTCTGAATTTCAAATCAGATTAATCCAGATGGACACAATGATACATGCTAAAAAATGTGTTGCTTGCTTTCTATACCCAAATTTTAACTCTTATCTTTTTGTCATCCTAACATCCTTCAAAAATACAGCATCAAAAAAAAAAAAAAACAGCATCAAAGAAGGAATGAGTAGTCGGAAGCAAGTATTCTCCCATTTTGGGGACAAGTTTTCTAGGACACTAAAATCACAGATCAAAAGCTTCTGTGGTGAAGTAGTGCAGTGATCTTTGGGCAGCGTCTCCTGTTAGTTATCATTTTCTCTCATGCAAGGAGGAGGCACCAAAGGTCAGTGTGGAAGGCTGGCCCAGCAGCTCTTCTCTACACTCCTTGCTCAGGACAAGTAAGTTTGGGCAATGTGAAAATTCAGGTGCTGAACTGGGGGAGGTGGTTTTATCATTATTTTTACATCACTAGAATGATTTTTCCATATGGAATCTTGCACAGTGAATATCAAAATAAACACGAAGATGCCTCCCTCGCTTGTTAAAGGAGGCCATCTTGCACCTGCAGGCTACCACTACCAGGAACCACGGACTCTGTTGAGAAGTCACTGAACTGGGTGCTCATTCTTCTCCTCAGAAGGATGACCTTCTTTATCAGAAGACTCCAGCAAAGACTTTTAAAAGTAATTTGTAAACAACACTTTACTTTTAAAATCCCATGTAATTCATGAAACTGACTTTGTAGCTGACGATTTAAATACTATTTTCCAGAGGTTAACTCATCAGTGCATCACGGTACACAGGTACCCAAAGCTAGCACTCTTTGTAGGTACTATGATGACCTCTAGATACACTCCCTTTCCTCCCTTAATGACAAGCTCCAGATTGGTAGACCGCTCCTGGAGACTCCCTAGGCCTTTTCCTCGAGTGCCCTCTAAGTTGGCAAGTAGAATGCTTTCCCTTATTTTCTATTAGGGAGCTCAGACTTAGGATTTGTGCTATATTCCTGAAATTTGAGTTTCTTTTCTTTCTTTAAAATTTGTGTATTGGCTTTCCTCCTTAATTAATTATTTGTAAATTATTTTTAATCAATTTAAATTCTATGTGATAGTTTGAGGACAAATTATGAAGTAAAACTAATAAAAAAATACCTTTCAAAAGATGTGTGAATAATTAATTCAACTCTTCCCTCCAGATCACTCCATGCAAGGTTAGTTGATCTAGCTCAGTCTTCCTATTTACCTGAAGATTTGGTTTATCTGGGGCCTGCTTAGCATACATCATCCAAGTAACTGTCTTGCCCAATCACAGAGCTTTCTTTGATATCTGCACCTTTCCTGATTGCACCCTATTTCTAAATATACAACAATCCTCTTCTAACACATTTTAAACAGATCTCCTGCTTCAGGTAGCTGAATCAGTAAAACCTCTGAACCACCTCACTGATGTGCAGTGTTGGAAGCAGTGCTGAAGCAGGTGTGTTTTTATGTATGCCTTCTTACATTTGGCCCAAATGTAAATACTCACATATTTCAAGGGTCAAAAACAGGGATAAGAGAAGAACCTTTAACTTGGGTGAAATTTAAAACAAATGCAGATTCAAAAGCAGATTTTGCACTTTTTGGTTATGTAGGCTTCAGAAAGTTAGTTAGCTTTTTGAAGTTACCCTCCCATTATCTGTAAACATGGGCTCAGACCTCTCTACTTCATGGGTTTGCTGGAAGAGCTAAAGGAAATCTGATGTATGTGTATAGTTTCAGTCAATATTCTATAGATACTTTTATGAGAAAATTAAGTAAAACTGGTATATGGGTTCTGCACACCACAAGGCCAAAGATGTTTGACAGTTGGAGATGATATATACTATGTATAAAAGTGTGTACTCAAAGAAATATACACAAATTTTGAGCAGAGATACTGCATAGGGTAATCTTTTGAAACAAGGCCATCCACAGTCCAATTTTTTGGAGCATTTTAACTTGAGACTTCACAGTATTTGCTTTTCGTTATTTAGTTCCAAAAATATTCAACATAAATACCTTGCAAATGAACCTGGAATTGGTCAATAAAAATTTGTTTAATACTGTTGAGGTAAAACAAGATGCACATGAAGTTAATTTTAGATTCTTCTTGATAGAAAACCCTCTGTGTAAATATTCTGTGAAATATTTACACTGTTCTTTGAATATGGTGGTGTGGGGGAGTGGTGTAAAGTAATTGAGAAAAATAAAATAAAGATAGGAAAACTTTGAAGTAATGCCAGCAAAGACCTCCAGAAGGTAGCTGGATAGAAACAGGAAAAATAAACCTATGCCAGTTATATTTGAATTGTTAAGACTTTTAGACATGTGCCACAAGACACTCATAGCGTTTAGGCAGCCATCTCCCTCTTGTGGTACATTTTAAAGACACTAACTGCATAAATGGACCATCTCTATCAGATTCTCAGTCCCTTAATCATCAAATGTAAGTAATTTCTCTTTTATGGCACTAGTTAGCTATTTCAATAGTTAATCATCTTGGTCCATTGAACAATTTATTGAGCATGAGGATTCTAATAGGTGTTTCTGCGAAGTCATCACCTAATCAACTACATCGATTGACAAGAAGGTAGAAATCCATACAATTTGCATTCTAGGGCTGATCCATTTTATTTCATTCTTCTCTCTCCATTTTATTAATAATAGCTTATGTTACATCATCTGGAACAAAGATTGACATCACAATAAAAATGGATTTTAAAGTTTCTATAGTTCTGATATACATTCTGAAAAAAATACCGGAATCATCTTATACATATAAATTAATTCTATATTTATACATGGATATTCAATTTTTTAGATGATTAAACTGCATTCAAAACCCAGTAATTGAATTAGACAGAAAAAATGCAGCACCATAACATGTAAGAATTATGACATTTTAAAACTGAATATTCCATATTATGTCTGAAGTTTATCCCACTTAATTAAAATTACTTCTTTTAGGTTGCATGGTACTCCTATCCTACTTATTTAGTTTAAAATTATTTTCTGCCAAACACTGACCTCAGAGTTGGAGGAAACACATCCTAGTACATGAGGCATCAAGACACTTTTTCGGTAAAGGACCAAACATTGGCTGGGAAGCCATGTTATCACCACTGCTGTTACTTAATTCTGGTCTTTAATGTGAAAGGAACCAAAAATATACATCTACAGATGGATGTGCTGTGTCTTAATCTAACTCTATTAAATAGCAGACTTGCCTGTGGACAGCTGTCAGGCCTGTGTAAGACACAAACAAATAAGCAAACAATGGAAAATCTCCTTTCCCATAAACTTTTACACTGAGTGTTAAAGAAATAATAGAAAATAGTTCAGAATCAGGAAACCTATTTGAATCATTGTTGTCATTAATTCTAGCATTACCTAATTGGTGCTAACTAGCCTTAACTTTTATTGCTTTTTCTCTTTTCCTCTAAAAGGAAGATAATCACAGTAAGAACTAAAAGCAATTTAAAAAGGTTTTAAGTGACATAAATCAGTTAGGCAGGTCCATTCACTTCTAAAATCTAGAATATATTAGTTTCTTTTCCTTTTATGCAAATTTAGAAGATTTAATTAAAAAGCCTGGCATCTGTGTGTTTGCCTATGTGATTGTGTGTATAAAATCAGGTTTCTATCTATATCAACTGTTCCAGGTACTACCACGTTTTATTTAGCAGTTGGCTAAGCCTGTTGTGGGAGGCAGGGCTCTGTAGGAAGCTGGACACAGGCCTTGTCAGTGTGACAAGCTAGGCTAAGAAAGAAGCCCTCTGACCCAGAGCAAGAGCAACCACTGCTGGATGCCTGAGACACATCCTTGGTGGTAGCAGCTCCTATCCGTACATGACAGGACAAGTCTCCCAGGTTGTAATGATGACATTCTGAGCCATTTGACTTCATTCTCCTTTCTGGTTTTTAAATAAATAATTACTTTAAAATAACCAGAACTCTGCTTTATCTTTCTCAAGATTATCTCTGGGAATGAAATCTTGTTTTTAATTTCTCCTATGAATCAGCTGCAAAGACTTAACTGCAAATTGGAATTAGCCTTGTAAATTGCACTTCCAGATTCTTCTTTCAGTAACCCCTTACATGATGATGAGCTACACAATTTGCAGGCTCAGGGTAAACTGAAAACCTGGGGCCTTGGTTCAAAACTAAGAACCTCAAGATTGTGACAGCAGAGCATTAAGCATAGCACAGGTACTGGGTAACAGCATGAGTTGCATACTCTTGAAGCCAGTTCTGATTAGGAGTATACATTTGTGTTTATTTCTTAAATTTTTTTCAGTAAGCTCTACATTCAGGAAAGCACAGTCAGAACTCTTCATTTATCCACGTAAGAGGCAGAGTAGAGTCCCTTTCCCCATACTGTCTGGGGGACCAGGGAAGCTGTCCCCAGTCTGTCTTGCTGGCCAGGCCTGCTGCCAGCCATGAACACGGACTGGTGACAGACCAGCAGGAGCCAGAAGTTGAATGACATACTCAGCCTTGTAACTCCTTCCTTTTCTCCTCTATTTCTCCTCAAGCTCTCCTAAGTTAAGCCAAGGATGTATCCTTGAAAACTACTTAGGATGTCTGTATAAGGAGTTATTTGCCTTTTCTTTACAAAGAAATATTTATATAGATCCTAATGGCAAACACATTTCTTTACCCTAAAAATATTAGAACTACTCCTCCCCAACTCAAATGTACTTTGAGCAAATAACATACAGCAAACATTAAACTTGGACGTCTTTTTCAAAAAGGAACACTAGTAACAGAAAAAAAAGTTATTTATGAACTTTTAAAAACCTATAGGAAAAAACAGTCACATGCTAATCACATTGTATTCATTTTGATTGGGTTGTTTTTTAAATCCATCCTTACAAAAAACTTTCTAAAATGTGCATATTTTCATCTGTTGCAGGAGTTCTTGTGGGTTTGTATCCCAGTTCCAGTTACTAACTGTGTGACCTTGAGAGAACTTTTTTCCCATTCTCTGTGCCTCACGCTGTATTCTTGTTACATAAGCTGATAATACCCGAAAGTCACAATATAAATGGGTTTAGTGCATTATAATACCTAAAAACAACATCTGATGTATGGTAAGCTCGAACTATGGTAGTAATCATGATAACTATTCCAGTATTACATTTTCAGTATTATTTCTTCTCCTAAAAGAGTTTTAAAATCTCAGAAAAAAATTACTATATCCTCAAACTTAATGCCTTGAACATAATCATTCACAAAGTATTTATTGAATGGGCTTATTTCTTTAACTCTTGTGAAATGTTTTATTTTGAGGAAATTTCTGTTATTAAAGTATGCTAAGTAAAACTTAATGAAAAGTAATTCCATCAAATTTTAATGCCTTCATATACAAAGAAATATCAATAAATACAGAGAGACTTTGTCCTTGTGTTTTTAATTTAGAAGCACTTAATCTGGTAAATCCTACTTTTGGAGAAACTGGGTGACTCAGCTGTTTGGATAATTATTTGCATAGCCTTTTTGCTCAATTATGTTGAAAATAAACTTATGAATATAGCCCAGGAGAGCAAAATGACCAAGGGCAGCAGTCAGAACCTTCTAAATGCAAATAAATTACTTGGTTTAAGAACTGAGGGAACTCAAGACTTAATGAGTATTTAAATGAGCACAAGAAAACATGGATCTTGTCTGCAGGAGAAGCTGAACTTGGAGAACTTTTAGAAAGGCCCTCCAGGGACTCTTCTGCCATTTTCCTAAATCATAATAACTATATAATATTATTTACATAATACGTTTCAGCACTGTGGGTGTTTCACTTCCTGTTCCACTTCGGGTTAAATATCATGGCTCTAGGAAAATGAATAAATGAACTTTAAATCATCTAAGAAATATTGGGCATCTATATATTTGACATTGATTGTACCCATTTATGACAGACCAGGATAAATACCTCTAATAAATATTTTTTGAGGTGAAAAACATACATGTGAAGAAACATAATTTACCTTCCAAGAATTATAGTTATACTTACAACACAGTAAAAAATAAACACAAATTAAATAAATACATTACTACAAAACGTTTTAAAGTAGCTGTTTTAAAATCTAATCTAGCTCAACCGGCAAATTTAGGAAGAAGCATAATATATTAAAGCTAATGAAAAGTAAAAATTTGGACTGTGATTTTATTTTAAGGAAAATTGTTCATTTCCAAGAAATGCTTACCACATAACAGGATAAAGAGCAGGAATAAAATTAAGTACTAAAGAGTTAATTTGTTTTGAAATCATCGTGAACTGACAATGTTTTCAGCATTGGTGTAATGTGTAAGAAAGGATTATATTGAGTTACAGTAATAAACGTGTCTTATGCAATACCTACACAATCCAACCTGTATAGATGAAAAAAATTAAAAAGCACATAGGTACTAACCTTATGAATATTTACAAATATTTAAATTGACAACCTATAAAGTGATGAATTATAGTCACAAATGCAATGATTATTTAATTAAATGAGTTATTAATTGTCTGAATATTTATTATAATAGCTTTCCAAATTATTTTTATCACAAGGTCAACAGTAATATATATTCTTGATAATTCAGAAAAAGTGGCTTCATTTGGGATTACTTTCCATCTCATAATAAGTTAAATGTCACTAAGTATAAGGCTGAATTCGCAAAACTTGGCTCGCCTTTATTATTTTGGGGATATTCCAGTAAAAGCTTTTTCTAAAAATAAGAAACCTATTAGAAAAACTAAATTTAAGTTCCTATCTTTGATAAGATTTTAGTTTTCCCTTCCTTTCTTTTTACTGGGAATTCATAAAACTTAAAAATAATTCTTAAATATTTATTATAAACTTTACAGACATGTTTTCTTGAAGAAAACTTAAAGAGTATCTTGCCTACATATTTTCTATTTTTCTTCTACAATTACTGCTCAAATGAAGACCACAGACAAACAGTACATGATAAGGCACTCACCTGTCACCTAAAAATTGGAATAATTTTTTTTCAAGAGATGATATAATGATTGAAAAAGACCCTTTTATTTTCACTTTAATACTGTAAGAACAGATAGTGATAATTCACTTTTTAAATCATCGTTGGCTTATTTACTAGGCTTTTAGTCAGTAACAACAGTGCTGATTCCATTTGACCTTTCGTTTTAGTAATTAGAAAAAAAAAATAGAATTACCTATTAGCATGAACCTGTCTTTGGATCCATATCTTAGGACACGAATGGTTCGTCTTACTAGCCAAGAATTATCTTAAAAACGTAGTTGCCCAGATAGAGCACTGACAGGTAGAAATTAAATCTTACACAAAATTAACCTGATGTAACTAAGAAGACAGTGTGTAGAGGTTCCTTGGAGCTTGTCACCCAAATGCGGCTTTCTGTCTGACTTTCTTAAGGTGTCAGGACAGAGCCAATAAGGCGACTTGGCACACAGTACATCTGGAAACATCTCCTCATGCGTGGCTTGTCTAATCTAGCTTATGGTACAGGTTTTGTTCACAGGTGTTAAAAATCAGCTTTCATTGGAAGAATGTGGAACAAATATTTTAAAAGAAACTTATTGTGACTATTTTGAAGATCAAAATTTTTGAGAAACATAGTCTTTAAATACATTTAAAATGCACACATCATATTAAAATATATGGCTTAGTGTAAGTTTAGGTTACCCTAAATAATGTTTGTTTCAACTGTATCTTAACAGAGCAGTTTTAACCACTTTTGCTTCCGTAAAATGCAAAAAGGAAAAAAAATCACTGTAAATATTATAGGAAAGCAATTTTGTTTTGGTGATTTCTTCTCAATTTCATAATTTATAACTTAAAAATAATAGATGCTTGGGCCAGGGATTTAGTTCAGTGGCACCACGCCTGCCTCGCAAGTTCAAGGTTGTGATTTCAATGCCCAGTACCAAAAAAAAAAAAAAAGTTTTGTACCGGGTTCAAACTTGGGACCTTGCACTTGCAAGGCAGGTGGCAGAACTACTGAGCTAAATCCCCGGCCTCCAAAATATTATTTTTGACTGTAAAATTTGTCAGTTGATTTACTGAACTGAATTTTCAGGTAAAACTCAACTTATGAATGCAGAATCTACTAACACATTCCAGGAATCTCATACTATATGTCACTTTCAAAAAACTTTACTCTTCTAATCTAATCTATTGTTACTTTCCTTAGTATTTAAAGTTAAATGTATTTTAACTATGAAAACAAAATTGTATATATTAACGGTGTAACTGTGATGCTTCAATGCACATACATATATCAATGTTCAATAAACAATAAATCATATTTATCTTCTTAAATGAGTCATTTCTTTATAGTGAAAACTTTCACAATGCTTCTATCTTGAATGTACTTTTGTTTATGTTAGTGTAATCATTATTACTTTCAAACCCTATCATTTTGCCTGTTTCAAAGTAGTAGGTGAATACCTCTGCATTTTAAGACAACACTTGCATACTTTTAAAAATTCATTTTTATTTTATTAAACCAAAAACTATTATAATTTATGAAAAATCCATAATATCCATTTTTGGTCATGCCACTGTAAGTACGTTGATTCTAGAATGTTTGAGTTTTAATTTTTACATGCTTAAACAACTCCTTTGCCCCTATCCTTCAGATTCTGTAACTGTACATGTGAATTTACATTGAAAATTTCATGATTTCAATGTTAGTTGATTTTGTTGCATATCTGATAATTAAATGAGTAAATTTCACTAACAACCTACACTCTTTGTATGCAAAATTGAAGAGACATTGTATGTTTCTAAAGCAAGTTTAAATTATTTATAGAAAAAGTCAACTGACTGAAATTTAATTGACAGCAGTAGCATTATGCGTAAAAAACATTTCAAGACTATATTTAAATTGATCTCTGGGAAGTATGGTGGAAAGGTGAAAAATTCTCATAATTGTATGAATGACACAATTATCAAGTAATAATAAATAATCCAATAAACAAATAGGCACAATAAAAATAATAGTAATTTAAATAATTTTAGACTTTCTTACTTTACCTGTAGGGAAATTGTTTTCACAATGCCATCTTGCTCTTTGCTTCCATTTATAACAAGTGAAAGAAAGGGACAAGAGTTCTGAGTACAGTGAACATTTCAATATCTCAATTACGGAAGGTTCCATGCATTCCCCTCAGCTCTGATGTAAAGAATTTTGCCCACTTGATTTATGTTCCATATATTAGCCAGTAATGTGCTGATGACATTGTTATTTGCATGAGTATTTTATGGCTAAAGTGAAAACATTTTTAGTCATATAAATCAGAGAAAATTAGCTTCTTTAGTAGGTCTGTGTCTGCTACAATTCCTTTAAGGAGAGTGTACCACACGCCTTTTTGCTGTAAGGACAGGTGATTAGATCAACAGTGGTCATTTGCCACAAAAACTAAAATCTGATGAGTGACTTAATTTGAAACCTCTACCCAATAGGACAAGGATAAATAATGAAGTCACTAGGTTCTATTTTTCATTTAAGTACACAACTTATATAAAGTCAACAATTGGTAGAAGAAGAACTACAAGTGCAACAAACAAAATAACATGCACAGGCAAGGCAGTGAACAGAAACCCAGAGGAAGAAAGTACCATGAGTAAGGTGAAATCATGGGAAAAGTAGATGTTGCAATCAAAGCAGAAGCAAATTAGTAGAAAGGAGAGGCATAGCAGGGACACCAGAAGACAAGACAAAGGATAATGAAATGGCTGTAAAACACTAAGGGGAATGTTAGGTGACAGGAGATGAGGGTGGTGCATGTAAATGGAGGCGATTAGAGAAACATCCTGGCTATTAGAGAAACACTTTTGTGCTGGACGATTTTCCTGTCCTGGAACTCACGCTAACATCCCCAAGACCTATCTGTGTAGTGACTAAAATTATTTATTTATGTCCTTGAAATAAACAATCATGGAATAAAATAATCTGGATGTGTATGTGTTCATTCGATCTTGAAAGAATTTAACACAATATGAATTATTATAAAATATTATAGAAACAGTATTATTCTCAAGTATTGTTCAATGATCTCTTTTAGGAAATATCCATTTCCTAAAAAGTGAATAGATAAGAATGTTTAGCAATGCTGAGTTCAAGTATATTCTCTTAAGTGCATTATAAATACTCTTGTTATCTCACAAATTACCAATTGGCTTAATAAACTTTTTCTTGTATGTAGCAGTTTAATTCAATGTAAAAGATGTTTGAACAGCATGGCTTCTGGGTCACTGGGAAGTAAATGAGTTTCGTTGTCATGAAACAATACTCTAAAATTTAGAAAAACTAACCTAAAAATATGAACCCTAGTACTTTTCTGAAACATATCCATATGTTAGTTTGTTTGTAATATATTTGCTTATAAACAAATGACAAAACCTTTGTTTAATCTAAATCAAAGACTTCTAAAAAATCATTGGTCACACTTCTTCAAGATCTTCAAAATTTTCATGTTCTGCACCCTGAAACCATGGTATCTTAGTGAAGACTATGTTAAGTCCCTACACTGAGAAGTCAAATGGGACTGCTTACGTTTACCAAGCGTTACATGCACTTAAGCGGAGAAAGCCATCACCTTTTAAATTACGCATCTTCTTCAGAAGAAGCAGATTCGTACTTCTTGTTTAATGATATGATAATATGGGAAATTAGAATCCATGGGCATATTTGTTTTCATATTCTCTAATATGTAATGAATCATAAATTTTAAATTATTAATGATTTTCTCTTTTATCAAATTGGAAATGCTGAAATTGCAGGAAAATTTTTACTCTGTACTTGTCAACACTAGTGAAATGAGTGACTTGGCAGACTCTTTAGATCCCTGCTGCACATTCATGCTATCCTCGGGATGAGAGGCTGTTTGAAATACAAGTACTTGCGTTCTGGTTAGTCTTTTTGAAACTGTGAAGTTAATACTCTATGGAGTTGAATCCTTAGAGGCACAGAAATAAAAAGACTAAACACTTGAAATACAAGAAAAGTATAGTTTTCTTTTAAGCTGATGAAATTCTAATCATACAGTTCATAACGAGAAAGGCTTACTGCAGAAGAAAAAAATCTTATTAATGCCAAGAAGTTTCTGATTCAATTTTTACTTTTGATTATCTTGATATGTGATAGTAGGATAAAATGCCACCTCCTCACAGAAAGAGGTAGGTGGGGAGGAAAGAAAGAAAAGAAAGGAAAGAACACAAAACAATGAACATAGTGATGAATGTTTAGACTGCAGGTCTTTTTAACAACAAAGAAAAATATCTAGCCAACATGCCGTGGTCTTATACATGTGGTACATAAAAGAAAACTTCCCTCTTATAGACACTAAAAAAACCAGTATCAAGCTAAAAGTATTTCTTCTGAAACTTTCTATGTTTTATGGCAATCTCTACCTAGGCCAGTGGTGACAGACCTATGGCACCTGTGCCACAGCGGGAAAGCAGAGCTCTCTGTGGGAACGAGAGCCAAGTCACTCCAGCAGCTGAGCATCGGATACAGTTGTTTTTTCTAAACTAAAACCTCAGTGTTCAGGTTTAATTGCACTGTTGACACTTTGTGTTAAGTAAGTGGGTTCTGGGTTGCAGTTTGTGCACTCAGTTTCTGGTTTTCCATTACTCAATTAACAATGAAAGATAATTTGATGATTTTAGTCAACTCTGATCTGGATTTCTGCATTACTTCCAGCACAGCATTTTACATTAACAATAGCAAAATGCTTTAGTGAATAAATAACTGAGCTTGGTTTCGATATGAAATCTTAACCTGAACAAAACGGTAATCTTCTAGAATGGTGTGACACTTTACATTTGCATATAAACAGTGACTACTAGATCCATGAAAGTAGACCAAAAGTCATCTACTTTTCAAGTCTCCACATTATTATTTTATTGTGCTATGTAGCCAACCAAATATGCAAGCAAAACTGTACACTTGTGTATAATTTTCATAAATTTAAATGTAAATAATTCAAATTTCCCTCAAATGTCATTCCAATTTTGGTATTTTTCTAAGGATTCCTTGGCATGTCTGGTTCCCGTCACCTGTTTTAGCTACTTGTTATCTGTCAGAAACCTATTTTCTCCCTCTACATTTTATATTCAATTCCTTTTAAATTTTGCTAGGAATAATTTATAAAACTATCTGTTCCTTCTTACATACATTCAACTAAAATCAACAACAAAAATAAACAGAACTCCTGCTTGCCATATTTATATTTTCATATTCCTTCTTTCCCTGATCAGCTTCTATCCCGGCCAAGTGGACAGCACCAGTCACTGAAAGGTGGGGACACATCAAGTGACTGAAACACAGGGGCAGAGGCAAAAGATTATCTTCTACAGCCCCTGCTCCTCAGGCTCTGCAAGTCTGCTCAGAACTGAAAATGTGCCTCAAGTTGACAAGTGGCAGACAAGAAATCTCCTCATATCTGTTTAAGTAGCTTGCCAAGCAGCAGCCTGATCAGAGCAATCTAATATGGCTTAAGTGCCACTGGTTGACATTTTGCATTTTTTTATTGCTTTCTATTTTTATCTACATAGAAAAATTGGTGATAACTAATATCCAGTTGATCTTTTCATTCTGGTTAATAAAATGATAATACGGAGATCTTATTATCTATCCCAGACATCCATCAAAGTGTATTTTCCAATAACATACTGTTCAGAGTGTTTCTTATCTATCTCCAAGTAAAGAATGAGGTTAAATACTTGACCTTAGATTTCCCTTTGTCTCCAATACTTGAGCACTGAAGTGCAAAAAGAATTTGAATTCAACCTGTGACATTTTGTCTCCATTAGTATTGTCTGGAATTTTGGTGTTTTTGTACCTTAAGCCACTTTCAGTGAGAAACCAAAAGGGGTTGGAAGTTCTGTTAAAATAATATTTTAAATCCACAGATCTTTGATTCTTGTAAGAAAGTAAGAGAAAAGAGCATTAGAAAAAGCAACTTTGGGAATGGAAAAGTAAGAAGAGTGAAGTTGGTAGGAGGAAGAGTAGGTAGGCAGGCAAGAGAAGAGACAGATATACAAGGCATACAGAAAGTCAAATAATGTAAACAAGCAAAACAAGCCTCAGAGATCATGAGTTTATTAAATCCATTTTTATATGGATGAAGAAATGGACCCAAGTCTTCCTGTGGACAAGAAGGACACTGCAATTATTTCATTAGTTAGGAAAAAAAGATATTGAAAATGAAAACAAAAGGTGTACAAGCCTTCCGAAGTCTGCTTTATAATTAAAGTAGTTAATTATATGATCATTACAACTCACTTATAGTTGATGGGAACAAATTTAGTCTTCAAATTTCAATGTATTTAAACCTTTAAAGACTACAACACTAAAAATTTTTAAGGTTGCTAGAAGAGAGAAACACACAATTTTTCAGAAAAAAAGTTAGAAACATACAGCCTAATCAGCTTGGATGTATTGTTTGTAATTATGGAGCATCAGCTTTGAAACTGACATTATCTTGGTATCTTAGAATTACCAAGGCATTAAGCTATGTACTTTGGTAAACAAAATGAATGCAGAATGTGACCACATCCTGTATAGACTACTCATAATTCATTTGAGAAAATTTCACAAGGAATAGAAAATTCATTTTGCATTCTTTACATTTTTTTTTTTTACAAAAACTTATTGTCATTTAATACCATAGACAAGGCAAGAGACTGTCACTCACCTTTTCATGCAAATAATGTCTGTGTTAGTCGAAAAACCACTTCTTTATTTGGTCTGACATGTCTTCATTTCAATATTGGCTCTTACGTTATGTTAGTATGGATTTTTATGATGATTTTTATAAAGCAGGTTTATTTTTTTATTAATTCAAACAATCTTTTCTATGCTAAAAGGATGTGACTGTATAGTCCTTTTCCTCTACTTAAAATATTCTCCATTGTTCAGGGGTGTAATTATCAGCATTAAAAGATAATGTATTTTTTAGCAACTTCAGTATAAAATTATTGAATCATGATAGCTTCCTACTCTCCATATTGGAAGAGACTGGGAGCAAAGAGTAATCTAATGTCTCTTTACCTCCATCCTGAGCAGAGGAGAATAGAAAGCTATGGAGCCTCCATGTTCCCCGTCAGTCCATGGGTTTTCAAAAACTGGTCTAAATCTAATTCCCAGTTGCAGCCCAAATACATATTTTAGGAATTATATGTAAATGTGTATCAATGAACTAGGGACTTTGTGCGGACACATTCTGTCTGTAATCAGAAAGATCAAGGCATTCATTTTGACACTGAGGTGGCCACTATTCATAGAGATGGCTCTTTAAAAAAAAAAAAACCATATCCACGCATGAAAATAATCTTCCATCTAAATGAAAAGAGGCTCCTTTCTTTCACTTAAAACTTCTTGGCAGCCTTTCCACTAAGGGGGAAAATATGGTAGAAAGAGGGTATATCAGAGAGATAACTCATGGAATTCAAATCTGCCCTTTCTCAGGAAACTAAAAAAGATCATGCCCTGGCTGTTCCATGGTGGATTCAGTCGCTGCCTCTGAACTACCGACTCAGCTGTGGCTGAGGAGGAAATGCATCTGTCACCTGTTACAAACCTGAGGGTTTGAATGGACACAGCCAGGCCCTCTTCCCTCCTCACCCATTCTTCAATACCATAGATTGGAAAATGTGACACAAATGTATTTTCTTTTCTCACATCAAGTACAGATATGGTAAACTTGGTGGAGAGAGGGTGAGAAAGCAGAAGATAACTATAGAAATCTGCAGAGCAATTCTAAGTAAATACAGGGAAATTTAAGGTTTCCATTCCAACAATAGTTTAGAGTTTAATACTAATTTTCAATGTAAGATAACTATTTATGTTATGATTTGCATACTTCCCTTGACATTTTTCTTAAAAGATATCAGTTTAAGTATTACATATTAATCTCACAAAATGCATTTGATATCATACCTGTGGTGCAATTTTTAGATAATAGTGTTATATGGCTGTGATAAAAGTACACTAATCTTATTTAATAATAACTGTACAGTAATCTCATTTCAGACAAACCTATGAATTACAGTGAATACATATAATCAATCAGCATTTCATTAATATGAGTTAGACTGAGATACAGATATTTTTAATTTTACTGGCAGCAACTGAACTCCAGGTGGAAATCTTTTTTCATTCAATCACTGTGAGTTAGGTCTGTGTTATTTGATATACCAATTCCTACCTTTTCTCAAAGTTGAATCTTTTTTTTAAATTAAACTTGAATTTCCAACTACATTTTGCCTACTATTTCCCAAATGAAACAAATGCAAGAGGAAATGGAAGCATTACCTGCTCACTGATTGTGCTTTCCAGTGACTGCTGTCAAGTTAAGGCATTTGCAGTCCTGTCCCAGAGGTGCACTCAAAGCTCATGATCATTCATTTATTTCAAGTGATTCAAATGTACAAAATACTCTTCAAAGAGGGGAAAATTCACTAACTTTGTCTTCAAAGTTGTTATTCTGGGAAATATCCAGAGGAGGGAAAAAGACTACCTTTAATACCAGTCTCATGATTTTAGCCAAATGAGGTTATGAGTCTAACAAGGTAATTTTACTAGAAATATATAGACATTGTCTATTCTGTAT